>LPNX010233269.1:0-96558 GCA_001517045.1 Pseudotsuga menziesii
AATATAAACAAATGCATAATAAAACAATATCATGAAATGACAATTGAATACTTATCTTTATTTGTTTCGAGGGTAGACTCCTTCTTGAGCCTTCAGCTGCATTGTCTTCTTCATTCATAGTCGCATCGTTTCTTATCCAAATGCTGAGGTGGATAAGAGGTTCTTCAAGATTTGAGTTCTTCATATTCCTCATTGCTTGAGGGATCTTCTTTGGATGGTGAGAGCCGGATCTTCAAATGCTCCCGTCTTATCTTCTCTTCTTATGGGTAGAGTTTCTTCTTTTTCCCAAAGTTTGATGAAAGTAATCACTTCCTTCTGGAACACATTCCTTGAATGAATGAATTCTACGATCCTGGGAGGCCATTCAAGGTGGCCATCACCACTTCTGCATTCTTCACCGCTTCTTTTACCGCTTCAAGTTGTTCTTGATTTGAGAGACTCTTATGACTGCATGGTTTCTGCATTCTAGATCTTGACATTCTTCAACTGGTTTCTTTAGGTCATATTCTGATTTTTTTCTTCCCTTCAAATAGCTTGGTCGAGGAATCAAAGATCTTTGGTGTCTTCAGGAAAGACACTTGTGGTACAAGTTGATCCGTGATTGAATCAATAATCATCTTCTTGGCCTTGACCAATTTCTTCTTGTGTAAGGCTTTTAGCCTTATCTCCCTCTAGAACTGGAACCTCTCTACTCATGTAGGTGTCCAATCCATTTTCTTCAGAGAGATCATATACTTCCAGGCTTGGAAGTTGTCAACTTCCGCAAGCTTTTCACTAAGCTGATGTGATATATCATATTGAAATGAGAACCTCAAATGGAAATAGCAAAGGATTAGATCTTACCGATTTGAGGTGTCTGTCCTTGTCCCGGAGTTCGTTGATCTAGGGTTTGTCACAGAAACCCTAATTTTCAAAACTTGGAATATTTCAGATTTGATTGGATGAACAGATAGATCTCTTCAAATGGATCTGTCTAATGTACTCCTTTTCTGAAAACAGTGAAGGGAAACTCCCGGAACAGGAAGCCCTAATTTTCTGATTTCTTCTGCAGAAATGCCTGTTACTGTTTCTATGATATCTCCGAAATTACTGATCCTCTGTGTCCGAAATTTCTAACTGTGGTAACCTCACATGTCCCTGATCCAACACCGCATGTTTCATCAGAATTTGTTTCACCATTTTGGATTTATGATCCCTTTCCCAAGGTGACCTGTTACAGGACTGTTCAGAACAGCGAAGTTGTACGGCATGCCACGTGTCACTGGTTCATCTTCTGAGTCTGACCTTTGGAAAACAGAAATTAAAGTCCATGGCCTTTTTGGAACATCTTTAGGAATTCAATTTGGATCTCTATAGCCCAATATATTGCAGATCGCCCCAGGTGTCCTGTTTATGGATGAATTCTGGAAGAGGATGGAACCCTATCTTGGAGAGATCATATCTCCCAGAATATAGCGAATCAGAGGCTGAACTTTGGAAAAAGTGTTCATTAGGATGTTATCTTCGTCGCCTGAAATTTTCAGCTTCTGAGACTTCGCCAATCTCGGAATATAGCGACTGTACCAAAACTTAGCAGTTTTAGTATTTAGGGTTTCTCCTAGCTCAAGGTCAAACTAGGGTTTGACTTTCCCGGAGTTTCACCCAACCAAATTTATTGATCCAGGTCTCTAAATTTCGGTTTTGAAGAGGATAACAATCCTATTCTGGTCTCACCCAAAAATTCCTCTTCTGTAGAAAGCCCTAATTTCCACATTGAAACTGAAAATGCTTGAAATTGAATTCTGCATCGACAGAAAGATGCACCCTTCAATGGAGAGACATCCTAGCATAATTTTGCTAAAAATATGTGGAGGAATATCCATAAAATAGGAAGCCCTAGTTCCTGTAGCTGCACAATGTCTTCTTCTCAGGTTAGCTCTGATACCATGTTAGTTTTTCAATATTTAAGCTAGCATTATGATAAGATCTTTTCACTGAGAGAATAACAAGCACAACAATCACATAAGCACATCACAAGAGACAAGAGACACAAAGATTTTAGGAGGGAAAACCATAAATGGAGAAAACCCCTCAACTTCCTCTAAGATAGTATCACCACAAGATGTGATCCCAAAACAGTAAGATGACCTCCCAACACAATAGCAGCCTTCTGTCTTCTGTCAAGCCCAAGAATTTCCATCTCCAAAAGTGCGCCACACTTGAGAGAGCAAGTGATGTAATTCACCCGTGATAAATAGAGAGACTCACCCTCTCTATTTATATTATTCTGTTCACTTGAATTACCATTTCACACGTAGGCTCGAACTAATAATTACTACTCGAGCCTACACCTTAATTAGTGTATAATAACTCAAGTGCCCCATAACTGTGGGGACTTACCTAATGACTTGAAATGACTTGATTACATTATTAATCCTCTCGATCGGAACATCGGGGCATGACCACATGACTCAAATACATAATAGAAACATCCCAGAATAAACATCGGGTTACAATATATAAAATACATATAAGAATACATTGTGAAGTTACATATACATCAACACTTCTGTCAATAACATTTTACATTTTTCATGACTAAGGGATAAATTCATTTCTTGACATTGTATCATGACATTTTCGAGGTTTTCAAGAGCCTCTTGAAAGGTATTGCCATAGGCTGTAAAGTCATCCATGTATACCTCCACATAGTCATGTCTAAGATCAGAAAAAAATTTCTAAGACTGCTCGTTGAAAAGTGGCAGGTGCATTACATAGGCCAAATGGCAAAAATATATAAGCATATGTTCCCCAAGGACATGCAAAAGTGGTCTTATCCTGATATTCAGGTGCTAGTAGAATTTGATTGTATCCACTATATCCGTTAAGAAAGGAAAAATATTGTTTACCTACCAGAGTATCTAACACTTGATCAATAAAAGGTAAAGGAAAGTAGTCTTTAAGAGTGGCTTTGTTTATCTCTCTAAAATCAACACAAATGCACCATTTCCCTATGAATTTATTTGGGAATACTACTAGAGGAGATACCCATTTACTATCGGAGATAGGGTAGATGAAACCAACATTGAGGAGCTTTTGTAATTCTTCTTTTACTATATCCTTTAGAGCAGGATTCATCCTCCTCTGAGGCTGCCTTACAGGTGAAATGTTTGGATCCATATAAATGTGGTGAATACAAGTATCAGGGTTTATACCCTTCATATCAGTGTATTCCCATGCAAATGCTCCAGCTTGTTTTTAAGAACCTCAAGAAGCTATGCTTGTTGGTTTTCACTTAGCGCTGTGTTTATATGTAGAAACTTTTCAGAGCCAACTTCACAAGGTATGCTAAAAGGTATGGTATGCTCTTCAATTGTGAAGACACAAGGTATCTCCATAAATTTTGAGAGAACCATATTCTCTTGGAACTCGTCTCCAAAAATCTGATCAAATTGAGCAAAAGACTGAGGAAAATCTATATAAGTTATTGAAGAAACAAACTGGTTTAATACATTCTCAGTGGTCTACTCCTGAAGCTCCCAAGAGAAATCACTAGGGAGGGAGATTTCATCAAAGTCCTCATCCCTAAAAGAACAATTTAACCACCATGAATTTTCAGTTATTGGTTGTACTTGGGGATATAAAATAAGTCTCTGTGTAGACAACCCATTGGAAATAGTCATCTCTCCATCTCTACATCCTATAAAAGCATTTGAGGTAGCTAACCATGGTCTTCCCAAGATAATAGGATGCCCTTTAGAAGGATCCTTTGATTATATGACCATAAAGTAGAAAGGGTATTCCCATGAGGCTACTGATACAATAATGTCATCCAGGACTCCAACAGGTTTTACTATAGTACAGTCTGCCAGTTCTAATATTGAAGGGGTAGGTCGAATAAATTGTCCTAACTGTAAAACTTCTAAAATTGCGGTGGTCATAATGTTGATGGAATATCCTAAATCGATTAATTTATTTTCCATGGCGGTATTGTTTATAATTATAGACACTACTGGGGCTCCTGGATTTGTATATTTTGCAATCTAGGACTGATCTGTCATACATTCAGACATCTCTCCTATAACATGAATTGTGAGAGAGTCATTTTGTTTCTTCCCTGGGTGTTTAATGCATAGTTCCTTTATTACCTTGTTGTAGATTGGTATGTCCTTGAAAGCTTGTAATATAGTATTTTTCACACAAATATTCTTTAATTCATTCAAAATTTCATACTCAGGATGAACTACAGGTTTTTCTATTACTAGTCTTTCCGGAAATGGAGGAACTCTTTGCTCCTGAATGGCTTCTTGTGGAGGATGGGTGTGTACTGGAATATTTGGAATGTTCACATCCTCCAAAATGGCATAACTCACGGGTTCATTTGAATCCTCTTCTTCTTCATTTTCCGGCTCATGAATGATGATTGATGACTTGGGTTTGTCATTCACAACTCTTCCATATCGTAATTGAATCTCATGTATAGGTACAGTCAAAATAAGGTATGATGGAAGAGTTTACAACTCAATGCTGTTAAGAAATTGAGTTGGTTTATTATTTGGGTTAGGTATCATTTGTGCAGGTAATAATGTCGGTCGCAGAGGATTTATATTCTGGAAGTGATGAGGTTATTGTGCAATGAGAGGAAATCGAGGCACAAATCCAGGAGAAATTTGCTGGAAATTTTGTTTGGTGCTGAGGATAAGGATGATTAGGTGCATAGACAGGTTGTGACTAATGGTATGTTTGTCCTCTCCATCCTTGTGACCAATATTACTGCTGCGGAAATTGAGGAGGAGGGTACCGATGTGGCCAATTCTGCCAACTTGAATTGTTCCATTGTTGAGGTGGTTGATATGGAGGATAATAGAGAGGGGGTTGTGTTGGAAAAATATGATATGTTGGTTGGTCTATAAGTTGCCAAGGAGGCCTCCTATATGTTTCACCTACATCCCCACTCTTATAGATTGCTTGCAACCCAGGAAAGTATGGGAAGTTATATGTTGGATGCTCTTCTATACAGATGTGACATATGGAGATGTTTAATGGACATTCCCTTTGGGGATGTTTGGTCCTACATCTTGGACAAAAAATGCTCATTGTTGCTCATTATTCATCTTGCCTTTTCTTGGCTTGTAAATTATCTAGTTGAGAACCCATGGCTCCTAAGATATCGATTTTGAAATTCCCCAATAGGTTTCCTAATTCTATACTTGTAACTCCACCTAAACTGGGAATGTTTCCTCTTACATTTCTACTATAAGGATTCCGAAAGTTTTTCCAAATTCCCCCCTAATTCTAGAATAATTTTTACACATCTCACCGATTTGTGCAAATGTTTTATGAGAAATATCGCCAGCTACCATGAGATTAAGACTTTCTATCAAGTCCTCAGAGATCACTTTAAGGAAAAGTGTATGTACTACATCTTCTCAGAGGTCACTATATTTTGGTTTATGTAATGTATAAACAAACCTTTCGAGATAATATTCTAGGCTTTCATCTTCAAGTTGTTGTATATTGAATATATCATGTCGAGAGTCCTTAGGTTTGCAATACTCTCGATATTTTCACAAAAATGAGGTTTTCATATCATCCCAAGTCCTGATAGTGGATTCGCCTAATCCCATGAACCATCTCAAGGAAGAATCTTTTAGTGTAGCGGGAAAGAGTTTTAGTTTGTGAGCATATTATAGATAATTATAGCTCCTACAAAGAATATCAAACTCATACAGAAATGTGTCCAGGTCCTCATTACTTTTTCCATAAAAAGTAGGTAAGGAAGAAGGAGGGATTTTTTTCATATTTACATCCTACACAGTGCCTAAAATAGGAAACCTGAAGGTAGCCTCAGTTTGATTTTCTCCTTCTCCTTCGTCATTTCTAACTTCATCATGATCTTTGTTCTCTCCCCATCACTCCATATAGGCTATGTTCTTAACGTAAATATACCTAGGAGGCTCCTTTCGAGGTGATAATGGGGCGTCCCAACATTCTTTTTCGGGAGAGATCTTCCTCTGATCAATCGCATTTTTATTGAATCCTAGAGGGATAGTAGGTTCTACTGTGTATGTTTTAATTTGTGAGATAACTGGATCTACGAGGTTTCCAAAGAGAGATTTTACCTGGTCAGGATCAACAAAGTCAATGAAGTTCGGATCTCCTATTAGTGAAAAAGTTGTATTATTTGGATTCAAGACTAGTGAAGGATTAGAGATTTCTAGTGGTTGATCCTCTTGAAATTCCTCAAGAATGAGGTCCTTAGGACCTCCTGCCAAGGTTCCTTCTCCTTCTATGGCTTCCCTGGTAATATCTCCTGAGAGAATCTCCTTAGGTTTCCAGGTAGAACTACTTCCTACAAATGTCTTTCGATACCTTTCTACTGAGTTAGTGGTTGGGTTATTACTTCCCCTATAAAATTTAGTAGGAATTTCAATAAGTTTTCCTATCTTAACAAATCTACCCTGAGGATCTCTAAGTCTACTCATGAAAAACTTTAAACTAAAGAAAAACCTATGCTACTACTACTATTGGATTTGTGAGCGCCTATTATAACAGATGCATAGGTTCTTACCTCTCGTCTTACCGCTCCCCTGCCACCAGCCTATTACTAAAATTCATAAATAATTCTATCCATTATACCTTACAAAACAACTCCCCGACAACGATGCCAAATTGTTGGGTGTTATATTGTCTTGATTAATTCACCTAATATTTAATTATCAACCGAGGTTGGTAGGATTAGAGTTGATACAAAATATATGCGAATGTAGAGGAATTCCTATGGTGCCGTGGAAATATTTTAACAAACAAAAGATCAAAAGATCTTTCAAAATGAAAAAACGAGTCAAAATCCTAAGAATTTAACTATTAAGGTAATTGAACCAGAACAGAATACTAAACCAGAGTATAAAAAATACATTACTCTACTCTATAAGCAATTACTAAAGAATAAAGATATATACAATACTATTCCATGACAATAAACTAATATTTATAGTAAGTTTTGTTTGAATAGTTTCAAGAACTAACTCTGCAAAGAAATTTTATATTGGAAACATAAGTACAACAACTAAATTGATAAAAAAAATTATAAGCAAATAACTTAAGACAGAAAAAAGATACTATCAACAACTAACTTTTCAAGTGAAAGGCTAGGATGCAAGGAATACCTAACTTATAAGTGATTAGAAAAATTAATAAAGAAGCAAGTAGAAAAATTAATAAGAGAAGCAAGTAGAAAACTTAATAAGAACAAATTTGAATTCTATTCTACAAGTCTCTTTCGTTAATCACACAGTGAAAGAGAAGAACATTTTCTACTGTTATAGACAATCTACAAAGTACTAGTATACTTTCCTAAGGATAACACTTCTAATACTAAGTTTTACATGCAAATGGATAAATCAATCCAAAGGCATGATTACAAAACAATAAAACAGTATTAATTAGAGGAATCAGAAACAAACAAAAGAAACAAAACATAACATGACTCAAAACATGTTCAAGGTAAAAGGATAAAAATTTAATAAATAATCTAAAACAATCTAACTTTAGCCTTAATGTTAAATAGAACTATCATCTAACCATTACAGTCAAAACATACTTCGAAAACTAAGGAAACAGAGCTTTAAACAGGTTCAAAATACATTAAAAACACTAAAAACGAAACGACGGAATGGATGACAAACTGAACTGCAGGTCTGAAAGGGGTGTCTGAATGGCAATTTAAACAAGCTGTCCAAATAACAGTCTGAACAATTAAAATAACAAAAAATAACCTAAATGATCTAATCTTCAGCAGAATTTGTGCACATGCAAATACAATGCAGAGAGGCAGTAAATAAACCTACTTAATAATCAAATTTGACAGTGAAATATTCTTAAACTAATTCATAAATATAAAGAAATCATTGTGTATTAAGAAACAAACTGAAATTTAAATAAACTTAGAACAGAAAGGGAAATGAACAAAAATGAATCTATTCTAACTTGCAAATAAAACTGAACAGTAAAACTGGAA
The DNA here is from genome assembly GCA_001517045.1 of Pseudotsuga menziesii. Classification (NCBI taxonomy): domain Eukaryota; kingdom Viridiplantae; phylum Streptophyta; class Pinopsida; order Pinales; family Pinaceae; genus Pseudotsuga; species Pseudotsuga menziesii. The sequence goes on from LPNX010233269.1 coordinate 8,000, forward strand.
ATGAAATGACTGAAAGCAAATTGAAAGCAAACTATGCATGCAACTAGCTATTTAACTTTGGAAATAAAATGCATTACAGGAAGCAATGAAATAAAGGTTTACATTATTTTGAATGAAAAAAACTAGAAATCAATCTAACTGCAAAATAAAAGATAACAAATTAGACAAGAAAATAAACCTCTGGTTGATGAGGGGCCCTCTCAGCAATCAGGGGTGATGCCTGGTTAACACTTACATGAATGCAATCATGAACAACAGAACATACATATTCTATTAAAACTAAGGATTAGAATTACAGAGTTCTTCTCGAAAACTTACTGTCTCACTAATGAATTGATCAACTCCTTAGCTCTTCACATGGAGGCATTTATATACACAATGTTTACAGAGGTGAGAAAGTTGACCATTTAGTTGTCGACTGCTCTCTAAATTTAGTCAACCATTATGACATCTAACTGATCAAACATCAATGCACAATGTTCTCCTTCTCCTTGATGAATCAGTTATCTTCAGCGTGCGTGATGTGGCATATGGTTCCTTCTTTGGCGTGGCTGATGGTGTAGTGTTGAGCAGAGGCAGTGTGCTGGTGATTCTTCTAGAATGAGAGCCATTGCATCACCCAAATGCGTGGACAGTAAATAGTTTCAAGCTGTTATGTCCTCTAACGCTCAAGAATCTATCATTAACAATGCACAGTTGGTTCGATGAGTGCAACGGTGAGGTGGACAATGAGTTGGATATGCTCTGTGCATATCTAGGGTGGACGTGGCGTCTATTCATTAACTCATTTGAATAGGTTGTAACCTACAAACAAATGCATTCCTATATCAATATATCAAACGTGCTCCAAATAATGTCAATTTTGATCTATAAAATCGTGAAATGATAATAATAAACAGATTTTTCATAAATCTTTAATTCATTCATACCTAGGGCTGAATAGTGATTTGCATGACAGAAAATATGGGAAAAAGATGACAAAACATATGTTTAAACATGTAATTTAACTACCAAAAATGATGACAAAACTGGGATCAACACTATGTCATTTATTATAATTCCTCCGAGGGGGTGTGAACATGCAAAAACGGGACTACAACTAGCCCTAATGAAACCATGGAACTTTTGAGCACTGAGTAAGAAGAATTAATTTGTTTTGATCCTTGGTGGTTCACTTGAAAAATCCCCTAATTGAAACTTAGTTGATAACAAGTTTCAAATAGACATGTACATCATAAATTTTTCTTTAATTGTCTTTAATTGTGCAATCTGTGGGATCAAGTGATATTTTACAAAGTCAACTAGAATCCTTTTTTCCTTAGATTCATTATTATTTTGTTTAGATTTTTCATCATCATCTGCAGGTTCTGGAATAACTTTTCTTACATAATCATCAACCTTATTTTATTCAAGGATGAACTATATTATGGTATTCCATGATATAAAAGTTCATAGCATTGTCAAGTTTGTCTTCAACACTGAGTGTGGTCACAATCTTGACCCTATATTTCAACCACAGATTCTTAATAGTTGCAAATAAGGTTGTTCTAGTACACTATTTAGGATTGCGTCATCCTGGTATGTCTTCAAAACTGAGATTTGAAACCTTGCAGCTTTGATAACATGTTGTTTTTACCACTTTCAAATAGATAATGATTTTCCTTATGAACTTCATGCAATGGATTCTTCATAAAATAATTATATACTTAAAGATTCAACCATAAGTTACAAATTAAATAGAATGAATGATTAATAAAAAAATGATGAATACAATACAACACATGGACCACTTAAATAGATGCTTAAAATACATTTATTTTTACTCTTTATTATATGCTTAATTAATTAATTATTATATCATACTTTTATTATTGCCTCTCTCACGGTTTTATTTCACCATGGTATTTTCCCATGGTATTATGTTTCTTCATATTTTCACTTTAATGTTTAATTCATTGATTTTACTATCCCCTCTCCCATGGCTTCATAAAACCATGGTATTTTCTCATTCTATTTTATTTATTTATCTTTTCATTCTCTCTTATTTACAATATATATTTATTTGTTTCCACCTACCCTCAACTTTTTCTTTAATGTGCATAACAAGATCTAGAAATTTAGTATTAATATTCTAAGAAGGATTTCCATGAGCTTGCTTCACATGCATGTCCATCCATGTCATAATATATCTAGTGTCTGTGCATCCACACTAGAGTAGATTTGGCCATTCCAACAAGGGTAGCTAATCCCTAAGAATGGGCAAGTCAAATACACTCTATTATGACAAGGAATACTAGATCCAGGTAGGCATGTGATGATCAAACCAAGTCTTATAAAACTTGATAAAGTTGGCATGATTAAGAAAAACTATGACATGTCCTCCCATGACCAAGGATTATATATGCAAGCATCCAAGTCTTCTACCACCTGGCCTAAAAGTTCCATGACCAAGAAAGGATACATCTAGGGGCCTCAAATACATGAGTGAGTGAACCATGATCATCATCCTCCATAGGTCAAACCACAATGACCCTTCAAGCCAAGAAACATGGATACATATAGGAGGATGTCTTCCCCCAAATTCCCCAAACATTAAGACTCCCTCTCATCAAGGGAGACATTTTCCACCACACCAAGATTATATATGAAGTATACAAAATTTTCCTTGGACAGATTCTTGGTCATAATGTCTGCAATTTTCTCATTTTTGGATACGTATTGGAGTTCTTCTCCCTTCTTCACTTAAGTATTTTTCTGCCTCTGTATCTAGATACTCTTCTTCCTTAAGAACATTGAATTTTTACTCATGAACCATCTCGAGTCTGTAAACTGTTCTCTCATGTTGTTTTGATAACTCCCTCTTAATATCTACTTCATTTCTGAAGTGTCCATACTTGTTCATTAAGCTACTTGGGAGAAATTAGATATATCCAAGGATGCTTACTCTCATATTTGCTAGGATAAATACTATTTTCTTTTATCTTCATCAAATTCATCATACTTATATTCTTTTTCCTTATTTTTTGGTGGGATTTCTTCAACATCAGCTATTGATGCATGGAGATTTCCATTTCTTTCCTTCTCAAGAAATTTGTTATAAAAATGGCCAAAATTTTGACATTTATATCACTTGATATGAGAAATATCCTTTCTCTTATGCTCATGGGTTGGAACATGTATTTTCCCTTTATTTTTATAAGGAATTTTCCTTCCTTCCCCTTTCCTTGCTTGAGCTACAAGGGATAGATTTTCTCCATCTTGAAATTTTTGAGAACGACTTCGAGACATAATTATTCCTTCTTATTGGACATAACTAGTCAACAATTGATCAAGTGATGGTAGTGCATATCTGGTACAAACACCTTGAATGAAGGTTCCCATGAAGTTTAAATACCATTGAGAGCCAATGAGAAAATATTACTATCATCAATTTTTTCTCCAATAGCTATGAGTTGATATCTTTCTGAATAATATTCATAAATTATGTAGCAACAATATCTAAATTTGTCATCTTGATGGCACGTAGCTTATTCTTTAATGCTAAATTCCCATTAGGAGTATTAGTTTCAAATAGTTGTCAAATCACCATACATTTATTTAGTTGTCTTCAATTATGCAATCTATGGGATCAAGTGATCTTGTATCAAGTCAACCATAATCCTTTTTTCCTTGGATTCGTTTTTTTTTCTTATATTTCTCATCATCATCTGTAGGTTCTATAATAACTTTACTTACATGGTCATAAACCTCATTTTCTTCCAGGATGAACTGTATTATGGTTTTCCAAGATTTGAAGTTCATAGCATCGTCAAGTCTATCTTCAACCCTGAGCGTGGTCACCATATTGACCCTAGAGCTCAAACATGGATGCTTAATATCTGCAAAATAGGATGTTAAGGACAATATTTAGTACCGCGCCAACCTGATATGTATTCAAAATTGAGACCTGAAACCTTGCAGCTTTGATACCATGTTAATTTTACCACTTTTAGATATGATAATTATTTTCCTTATGAATTTTGGGTAGCAAATTCTACATAAAATAATTATACACTAAAATATTTGACCATATGTTACACCTTAAATAAAATGAACGATTGATTAAAAAAAAATAATACATAACATGGACCATTTAAATAGGTCTCATCGCCACTTTTCAAATGTAAAAGGCATGTTTTTTTACTCTTTATTTAGATGCTTAATTAGTTAATTATTATATCATATTTTTATTATCGCCTCTCCTATTATTTCATAAAAACCATGATATTGGCCCATTGTATTTTATTTATTTATCTTTTCATTTTAATGTTTATTTCATTATTTTTATTATCACCTATCTCGTGGTTTAATAAAACCATGGTATTGGACCATGTTATTTTATTTCTTTATTTCTTTATTTTCTCTTATTTATATTTATTTATTTGCACGTACCCTCAAATTATTATTTAATGTATGTAACAAGATCTAGAAACTTAGTCTTCATATCCTAAGATGGATTTCCATGAGATTAATTCACATGCACATCCATCCATGTGCGAAAATATCTTATGTTTGTGCACCCACACTAGAGTAGACATAACCATTCCAATAGGGGTAGCTAATCCCTAAGAATGAGCAAGTCAAATACACTCTATAATGACAAGGAATACCAGATCTACGTAGGCATGTGATGGAAAAACCAACTCCTATACCACTTTATCAAGTAGTATGATCAAGAAGAACTATACCAGGGCCTCCCATAACCATGTAGTAGATATGCAAGCATTGAAGTCTTCTACCACTCGGATAAGCACCATGACCAAGAAAGGATACATCCACGGGCCTCACATACACCAATGAGTGAAACATCATCATCATCCAGAGTTCAAACCACCATGACCCATCAATTCAAGAACCATGGCTATGTCCAATAGGATGTTTTCTCGTAGCTACCCCAATCATCACAATTATGATGAGATTCAAGCTATGAACTACTTAGTAAAATGCATGCCACAATCTTCACATTGGTCAATAATTGGAAGTAAATCCATGGGTTTGAAGATAGATACATTTTCAATTATGGAAATAATTTCTTGTAAGGATTATTCAGATTTATGTTTTAAGTTAATTTTAAAATTAACACAATTTAGAGTAGAATCGTTGCAAACTCGAGATAGATTTAAATTCTTTTCTTAAGGAAAAATACTTGGATTAATTTATAGTTGGAGACTGGGTGATGAATGAAAGAAGAAATAGATGTATTGAGAACTAAAGATTAGATATTTCATGTTCACGAGGGGAATAGATCAATATATATATATATATATATATATATATATATGATTAAAATAGCCTGCACAAACTAAATCAATATAAACCAGTTCAATAACATTTATAAATGAAGGAACGAGGACATAATGGACTTGATTTTAATTGAAATACAAGTATAACACATGGTACCAAATTTGATCTCAATTTGAAAAATCATCGGGAAGAATAGACTTAAAATAGAATTTGGATGAATGCAAGCAGATTCTGTCTTTATCTTGCTTTATTCTAGATTTCCCATGGATAAGGTAAAGTTAGTCAACAAGGAAACTGTTATCTTTTGTTTCCAACCCATCCTCCATTATTTTCTCTCCATATTTCCAGGATTATCATGTTTTTCCATCATCCATGACAACTCACTCATGATTTAGCTAATTCGTGAGGTCCTTGACTGATTAGGAGGTGATTTAAACACATATGGGGGTTTATCATATTTAATAAGTCTTCTTTATGTGGTGGCTTGGAAGGTGTCTGAAGTGTATCCCGAACGACATTACTTTGAACTCATAATGGCCCTCATGAGTACTAAAAGTAGTTTTGGATACGTCTTTTAATCTAACCCTGATTTGGTAATATCCATATCTCAAGTATAATTTAGATAAGTACTTAGCTCCATGAAGTTCATCCATCATCTCATCGATGAATGGAATAGGGAATTTATTCTTAATTTTTACCTTGTTGAGTCCTTTATAATCTATGCACATCCTGAAATACCTATCCTTATTTTGAACTAGCACTACTAGAGTGACATAAGGGCTTATGTGCTTTTGAAATGACTCCACATTTTAACAAATCTTGGGTCAAACTTTCAATCTCTATTTTATGATGATGGGGATATATGTATGGTTTGATATTTACAGGATTTGACCCTCGCTCTAGCTCAATTAAGTGCTCAGTCTTCCTGTTTGGTGGGAGCTCCATCAAAATATCTTGGAACACCTTGTGGTGTTTTGGATTATCTATTGTATCTCTGGTGTTTTGCAGTCATCTCCTTCACATGTTCACAACTCCATCTCTTGACATTGAATTATGTAAGAAAGTGCTCCTTTTCGAATCATCCTTTCCATCTGGTGTGATGTAACCAATTGAGTTTGGGGTGTTTGGAAACTGTACAACTTGTACTCTTTCTGTAGCCAATTGAACTTGATGAAGTGCTCTTAATGGTTAGCAGAGTAAGTACCCAATGTTTGCAGACGTTGGTCATTAGTTAGTTCTGGAACTCGAGTTGCCAAATATTATCAATCACATGTGTACTCATCTACACTTCCTTTCTGTTGCAACTTGGTGATCTTAGAAAATATTTCTTTCTCAGTTACGTCTTGAAACCTTTTAAGAAGATCATTTTTAAAGTTATTCCAATTAAATAAACAAACTCAGGTCATCATCTTCCATGACATGTACCAATTGTAGGCATTTCCCTCTGATTTCATGGCAGCATACTTAATCTTCTCGCTATCGTAAGGTATGTTATGGATGTTAAAGTATTCCTTTGATTTATTGATCCATGCAATGCATTTTTTTCATCACCATCAAATTTTGGTAACTCTATATTTACCCTTATATGGTATCTTTGTGCTTGGGAGATTGATATCGACGAAATGTTAAAGAAGAGAACTTCATGGGGCAACGTCGTGTCGTGTTAGCCTGACGATTTAGGCATATTTGGAAGAGGTGTATTGAAAGGGTCTAGGTGTGGGTTATGTCTAGGTGGGGGAAATGAAGTGTGTAATGGTATTCTAGACAAGATAGTGTTGAGAGAATATTACGTCTTCTTTTTCTCTTCCTCCAATGCACTGATTTCTTGATCTATTCCTGCCATGGGTCATGTTAGTTCATTATCATTTGTTTCGATGTCTTCCTTGAGTTCTACATATCTATTGTTTATTTTTTCATCTAATTGGTCCAATATAGCATTGATATCTCTCATTCTAGCCACTACTGGGATTTTCTCTGTGCTGAACCTTGATTTATTTTTATTGGTTGTTTGAAGTCAATGAACCACGATATTTTTTTAATAATAATTATCATAACAATAATTGTTTTTTAAAATATATGTGTATTTTTAAAATAAAAATAATACTATATAATAATATCAATTATTATAACAATATATTTTTATTAATATTTAAGCATGCAGCGGTGAGTGGAAACAAAATGCGAGAGGAGGGTGAAGTCGTGTAGGTGGACGACGACATGGAGAAGGCGATGGGGTGGAGGTGGATGGATCTGGGGTGTGTGGATGAGAGCATAGGAAAGTTGAGGATGGATGGGGAATGAGCGTGTTGGAGGTTGCGATGGGGAGCCACAAGACGCAGGATGTGGCGAAAGTTTCAAGGATAGGACGTGAAGGGGAGGTGGTAGTTTATGGGAAAGGAAACGGGATGAAGGAGGTGGTGGTGGGGGAAAATGAGTGATAGAAGGGAGTACGAGTAGTGTGGCAGGGGTGTGAGAGGAGGGAGAGGGATGTGCAGGAAGCAAGAGGGTGGGAGGTGTAGAGAAGCACATGAGTAGGAGAGTGGGACATAGGGGGAGAGAGAGAGAGACGAGGTGGACAAATAAAAAAGGTGGGGATCATTTTGGTGGTAGAAGTAGCGGAGCTGATCAAGCTTTGATACCATTGCAATAAGTGAACCAAAAACTCAATGCAGCAATAGAACCCAAAACTTGAATTTGATCAAATATGTTTTTCTATATAAATCTTTGATGGTAAATTACAAGTTAAATTCCTAAATATATATGCTTTAACAAGTTTGTGAGGTGACTTTATGAAAAGTCAGAACTCTTACTTTAATTACATTTAACATATAATTACATCCTATTATTTATTATTATTATTTTTATCTTCCTTTTTTTGTATTTTTTTATATAATTATTTTATATATAACAACTCATGTCCCTTTATATTCCTAAAATGATAGGTCTTTTTCGGTAATGAATCTACCAAGATAGTAGTTTTTTAAGCAACTCATGTTCAGAGTCAAGCTATGAACTACTTAGTAAAATGCATGCCACATTTCCACAATTTGTACATTGATCAATAATTCAAATTAAGTAGAACAAAAAGTATAAATCTAGATACATTGTTCACAAAAACTCTTTAAGGTTCCTAAAGTGATGTGCCATTCGCCCATAACGAATCTTCCAACATGGAAATTTTTCAAAAACAATTTACTTATAGTCAATGGACTACTTATATAGTTTGGTATGTAAAAACAAATTGTAAATTTGCAAAAATGGGACTAGTAAAATTCATGCCACATTATGTATGTAGGTCAATAATTGAAAGTAAAACCACGGGTCTGAATCTAGATACAATGTTCACAAAAAATGCTTTTTAGATTCCTATACATTAGAGTGAATTTGGGGTCTAAAATGGGCCTCATAAGAAAAAGAGTCAACCATAATTTTTTCAGTGAGTTGGAATTCAAGAACCAATATAATTTCAACAAAAAGTGTCAACCATAATGGTTGACATGACATATTTGTCATAAAAAACTACTTTTTTTCTTTGTATTTTCTGCATATCTCCTTTTGTTTTTACTCAAATTTTTGAGTGAGATTACTCATTGAATGTATAATTGAATTCCACATCCAACGAGTACCTTCATTACATACTAATTTAGATGGACCCCACCCTAGAAAAAATAAGAAATACATTAAAAAATCTTGTTACTTAAAGTAACACATTTTTTAAGTATTTCTCATTTTCATTGCATGCAGACCATCAAAAGTATGTAGCGCGGGTACTCATTGGATGCATAATTGAATTCCACATCCAACAAGTTATCTGACTTGAAATTTGAGTAAAATCATAGGGAGATACGTTAAAAATACGAAGAAAAAAAGTATTTTTTTCTCTCTTCCTCCAAAATTCATAAATATGATCTTATTATCTTAACTATTATTTTATTATTTTCCTTAAGAGGCTCATTTTATACCCCAAATTGTCTCTAACAATAATGGGTCCCTTTTCCACAATGAATTTGTTAACATGACGTTTTTTCAAACAACTTATGCTTAGATTCAAGCTATGAATTGCATAGTAAAATGCATTCTATAGTTTGTACATTGATTAATAATTGAAAGTAAAACCACAGGTCTAAATCTAGATACATTTTTCACAAAAAACTCTTCGTATTCCTAAAATAATGGGTCATTTCCCATAATGAATATGTTAAGATGGAAATTTTTAAACAACTTATTTGTAGATTCAAGCTATGAACTTATTAGTAAAATGCATGTCGCAGTTTGCACAATGATCAATATTTGAAAGTAAAACTATAGGTTTGAAGCTAGAAACATTGTTCACAAAAACCTCTTCAAATTCCTAAAATGATGGGTCATTTTCTGCAATAAATATACCAACATGGCAATTTTTCAAACAGCATATGCTAGAGTCAAGCTATGAACTTCTTTGTAAACTACATGCCATAGTTTGTACATTGATCAATAAATGAAAGTAAAACCACAGGTCTAAATCTAGATACATTGTTCACAAAAATCTCTTTCAGATTCCTAAAATGATGGGTCATTTTCCCACAATGAATTTTCAAACATGGAATTGTTTTGAACAACTTATGCTCAGAGTCAATCTATGAACTAATTAGTAAAATGCATGCCATTGTCTGTACATTGATTAATAATTGAAAGTAAAACCACTAGTCTGAAGCTATATACATTGTTCACAAAAACCTCTTTCATATTCCTAAAATGATTGGCCATTTTCCCGTAATGAATCTGCCAATTACATGATAGTAAGTTTTAAAAAAATTATGCTCAAAGTCAAGCTATGAACTACTTAGGGAAATGCATGCCACATTCTGCACATTTAGTCAATAATTGAAAGTAAAACCATAGGTCTAAATCCAAATATATTGTTCATAAAAACGTCTTTAAGATCCCTAAAATTATGGGTCATTTTCTCGCAATGAATCTTCCAACATGGCAGTTTTTTAAACAACTTATGCTTAGAGCGAATGGACTACTTATACACTTTGGTATGCAAAAACAAGTTATAAATTTTCAAAACGGGCTTAGTAAAATGCATTCCACATTCCGTACATTGGTCAATAATTAAAATCAAAAGCACAGGCTTGAAGCTAGTTACATTTTTCAGAAAAAAACACTTTCATATTCCTAAAATGATGTTGTATTTGTCTACAATGAATTTCCAAAGATAACAATTTTCCTTTTTTGGACCCTTCTTTACCCACTTCGTTAAAATGCATCCTCATCCCTCATTATTAGGTCTCTTTGAGTTATTTCAATTGGAAGTGGTGTGTATCACTATTTTCCACCTTCTCATACATCTATTTTTTCAATTTGGGTTAAAAATGTTTGCTTTGAAGAAACTCTTCATGGATGTCTTGTATTTATGAAATGCCCACCTAGTTCAATCAAAATGCAATCCAAATCCTCCTATCTAATGTTTATGCTAAATGTATTTGGAAATAGGATAGCTAGATATGAACCCAAATCCTCAACACAATACCAATTCTTAGAATCTAGATATTTAAACCGCAAATAAAAAGGATCCATCTTATAAAAGAAAAACACCTTGATCTAATCCTCACATGTTCACATTGAATATATAAAAAGTGCGATATTAACATTTTTTACTATTATAAACACTTGGTGTAAAATGCAATCCATGGACATAAAAATCATCTTGGCCAAATTCAATATTAATGACTAGAATCCAGAGTTGTTATCTAAAAACAAAGTGTAAAACTGCAAATATGGGCCTAAAAAATGCATAACATATTAAGTGTACATGCCATTAATTGAAACTAAGAAAATGGGATTCAAGCTAGTTATGTTCTTGGAAAAAAACTATTTGAGATTCCTAAAATTTAGTTTCATTTGTCCACATTTAGTTTGACAAATTGACATTTTAATGTTTTGAACCTAGTTTGACCCGGTTCAATAAAATGCATGTCCAAACCTCATTATTGGGTCTTTTCGGGTAATTTTAGTTGGAAATGATGTATTTAAATATCAACATTGTATATATATATTTTAAATTTGATTCAAAATCAAATATTGTGCATAAACACTTCATGGTTGTCTTGTGTTTATGAAATGCATTCCTACTTTGATAAAAATGCAAGCCAAACCCTCCTATTAAAATTTTATAATTAATGGATATGGAAATAGGATTTCTAGATATATTGAGAAGAATATACTTATGTTAATTACATATAATCTAACCTCATATGATGACAATCAAGCTACAAAAAGAGCAATATTAACAGATTTTGTTTTTATAAACAGTTGGTGTAAATTGCAATCCATGAGCATAAAAAAGCATGCTGAGAAGGTGCAATCATATTTTTATTAGTGAGGTATATATGTTACATATATATATTGAGAAATTGCATACCATGAGATGATGTGTTTTGTCGATTTTGGAAACTATAAAAAGTAGTTTTTAGGAAATTTTAAAGACAACATAATTATCTTTTCAATATCCCATTGGGTTCTTTGATGGAACCTCCCAGCTAAGGTTTTATGGTCAGGTATGGTTATTAGATTTAGTAGCAGCCACAAGTTTCAAATTTGGATGGGTTGCGGTCATGGTACTAACACTAGACCAGAAATTATAGCACTTTGGGGATTACTCTTTTTTTCTCTCCATAAAGGATTCCTATCTCTACAGGTGGAAAGAGATTCGAAAGAATTGTTGGGACACACATGGATATTGAGGAGGGGGGTGAATCAATATCCTACACACTTTTCATTTTTTACTTCATCAAACATATATAGTTATGTCATTAACATTAACCAATTATAATACAAATTAGAAGTATAGGTGTGCACACGATATATGAAAAAACACAATATATATATTGATAATAAAATATTTTTTACATCATGATTTAGGAGACACCAATCTCCAAACTTCTCTAGGACCAACCCCCTTGACTTTATCAGCACCAAATGATGGGATGCTCGAACACCCTTATTCTCCAACTAAAAATGTATGTTCTCCAACCCTCACTCTCTTTGTCAACTACAACTATCAGGAAGCTTCAAATCCCTTGGTTCTCAATCTACTGCTGGAAGGGATCCAACCCTCACTCTCTTTTCCAACTACAAGTAACAGGAAGATTCAACTCCTTTGGTTTTCTAGCTACTACTGGAAGGGATCCAACCCTCTAGGAACAAGCTCCAACTTATATAAAAAAATTTGGATTCAACAATATTTATATTTGTCTCCAAACCATTCCATCATCATCCTCATAATGTTCTAATTAAACTTGTCACTATCTTGTTTCAAGCTTTCCTTAATTTTAGTGTTCAAGAGAATTCAAGTTTTCTTTTCAACATATTGTTGTTCCAAATTATATTCCTTATACACAACTTTACTTAGATGTAAAATTGATCAAATCCACTAAAATAAAGTCTTATCCAAGAGATATAATGCTTCCACAAGGTTCTTCACAGTTGTTATTAGTTTTTCTCATCAAGTATTTCCCCTAATATTAATCATCCATGTTTTGTTCGATAGAGTTAACACATTCCAATTATACTCTAATAATTATCCATATTTTCTTACACTGATCATGCACTCTTGATCAAGCTATTCCATCCCAATCACTTATGATCAAACGGCCAAAATTTCCATCTCCTTGCTATTTACTCAACCACCTTTAAAGATCACCTCTATGTTTCATTACTCTAAAATTGTTGTCTTATTTAAACCTTGTATTAAGTGCCAATTCACCTTAGGAACTCCAAATTGTTACCTTCATTCTGAAAATTGCAAAGAACATGCAATACCTAGATCAAACTTCCTCAATCACATCCTTAGTGCTCTAATATGTCAAAAATATCTACATTGATGCTCAAAAAATGGAAAAAGATACTATATGGATGCCCTTTGATGAGCAAGAACAATGCATGGATACCCTCAATCAATCAAAAACTATGCCAAAAATTCAAACACTTCTCATTCCTTCGATCTAGCATTATCTCATCAAGCTCATAAAAAAATCTCGTCATTCTCACAAAGAAAACAAAGATAAACTTGCCATCAACACCAAGGGGAACTAACTCACTGTCATCGTCAAGAAGAAACTTCCTCCAAGAATGTGTTTTTCAAATTTGGAGCATACACACCATTTTAGAGTCCAATGATATATCTCTTCCTTGGCATTTTTTGGATCAACCAGTAATTGATCCCCAAATACACAACCAATATCCAAATCAGTTGATCATATGTATAGATCATATGTAATCTCGAATTACTTGGTCCTTTTAATTGGTAAGCTCAAACTCAATGTCATTATATCATTTTCCATTACATCAGGATTATTTTTATTTTGACAATGGGATTTCAATGTTGTTATTTCAGCTCAAAATTTTAACAACCTACCTCAAGTGGACCTAGGGGCTCATACATCATTCTTGCAAATCCATAAAACCAATGCTTTGGCCATTGAAGAATAATTTCATGTGGACCCACCATGGCAATGCCACTTTAACCTTGTTAGATAATGAACGGGGTCATCTTTGTTTGAGGTGAAATTATCGAAACGTGTTAATGTCAATAGCTCAAATCCAATGCTTATGGTAGTTCATACATAGCTTTGTAATTTCGGTAGTTCGAGCATGCATATGTAATTGTCTAGTGAGTTAGTGGAGTATCATATTCCGGTAGCTTGAGCATGCATAAGTAACACTGGTGGGTTACTGGAGTAGGATATTTTGGTAGCAGTAAGGTCATATGGATCATCATACTCACACTTTATTATCACACTCATACACACTATCAATTGTAATAAATCAGCTTGCTAGCTTCATGACAATTTCTTCACCATGTTGATGTTAATGGGCATAGTGGATTTATTTTCCCTTAACACTTGTTGAGAACATGGTTACCAAAAATTGTTTCCTGCAGTCACTTCATTTTCTTCCACTATCGACATCAATGAATAAAATTTCCAATGTTGACATCAATGACAACTTATTCTCAACAATATCCCACTATGGCATTGATGGAAACATCATGTAAAACAATCTGCTAGCTCTCCCTAACTTTTCTCTACACTAATTCTTATTTTACTTAGCCTTTTTTCTCCCCATTTAACATCAATGGAAAAGGAAATGATCACATCACAATGAGTACTATGATGCTTCTCTAACTATCTACTACTCCCCTTGTTAGGAAGTCTCCTTCTGAGGATTATGATGTATTTATTTTATACATCCAACGGGGTTGCTATAGTAATGATGCCAATATTTAACCTTTAGATGAGTGAAACAACTTTTTACTTTCATTTTTCTTTTACAGTCACTTATTTTATGCATTGTTCTTCAGGAGTTAAACTAAATTTGCTTCACACACACAAATTTGCACTTCTTTCTTCAACATATCAGAGCTTCAACTAGTTTGCAAAACTACTCGGTATGCATTCCAAATTGCTCATAAGTTTTGGTCTTTGATCAATCATCCTTTTTTAAAATAGATCATCAATTATTGGTTAAGGTTAAATCACACGAGTTACATTTTTATGTTATTACTAGAATTATGCTCCTCTTGAGCTCATGCTTAAGTTTCTCTTGGATATTATATAGTGATGTTTAAAATACATAAATACTTATATCATATAGTCACTTATATATTTAGGGTTGTTTCAAGAAATTATTTTATCTTGGATACTCCCCCTGTCATGTGTTTTGACCTTCTTCAATGTCTATTCTTTTCATTTATCCAAACTAATCTACAAATTTCATGGACTGCTGCAAAATATCTTCATAATTTGTATGATAGTATACTCCCCCTAAGATTGAGTTTGGATATCAAAATCATCTTCTCTGCCCCTATCAATGTTGTTCTTTGCATTCATAATTCAAGAATACTTGTCTTTGTGACTCTACTACCACTGAACTTGTGCTCCAATTCCTTAGGTTTTTCATAGATTCTTGATTTGATTCTCCTCTATTTATTGGTTGTGGATCCTAATATTCATGATTCAGTGGCGTTATTGTTTCAGCCATGTTTGGATCGCAGCACCCGACATGGGGGTTTGGGGTGGATCCCCCCCCTACTAGAGTCAACAGGGGGGTCTAGAGGGGTTGATGACTATTTTAGGATCCCCCCATGGTGGTGGTTTGGGGGAAGCTCCCCCCGCGGTGAAAATTTAGGAAAAATTCCTTGTAAAATGTTGTAATTTCATAGTCAAGACTTGGTCGATAATGGGTGATTTACAGGCCCATGGTTTTGGGAATCCAGTGGTATTTTCCCATGGTATTCCCTTTATAAAAGGAAGACAATGTAATATATTTGTGTATTGTATTGTAACATTGTGAAAAATGATCTCTATGATTGTGTGAGAGATATTGTGAGAGAGTGAATATGAAGTGTAGTGGGTGTGTTGCAGGTTGTATCCCTTCATTTTGTTGGACAGTATAATAATAAAAGGACAAGAAATTTTTGTGTGGAGGTATCTCATATTGGGTGAGCCAGGTTATATTGGTGTCTCTCTTGTAATGTGTTTATGTGTTTAATATTTGCATCTTGTTTATTGTTATTACTCTGCGATCATGTTTTCTAACACTATTTTAAGTGTAAATTTATCTATGGCTTTATCATGTTTCTTCTTCTTCATGCTATCATTCTGATTAATATAGAATCCATGCCCATCAATGATTTCAAAAATTGTCCTTAATATATGTTTTATGAACTAAAAAAAAGAGTATTTATTGACCACGTTATTTGTAACAAGAAATAATAAACTTTATTAAGAGCATGTAACCCAACAACAACTTTATTTTCATGCAATACTACTATTTTGGTTCTCGTGACTCTTATGGTCGTGTATTTACATTGATTTTGGATTTATTCCTCCTAGACTTGTGATATTGAAGATGTTCATTGACAGGTTTCTATTTACATACATTCTAAAGTGTCTTTAAGTATGGTCTCCATGATTCCTCATGATGGTTTTGGTTTCTATACAAATTGTCTTTAATTAGAGACCAATCTGAGTTTTACCATAAAACAAGGTTGTCTTACAAAGACTCCTTTCCACTTTTATACTGTCCATAATCTATCTATAAGTGCCACATAATTTTATCTTTAACAAAAGATCCCTCAAATATGATCTAACAAACTCTGTCCACAATAGTTTTGCAAAATCTTCAAATATTCCTTTGAGTGGTCCAAAAATTCTTTCATAAATCCTTGAGACTTGTGCCAAAACCAATGATTCAAAAACATCTTCAAGTATGCGCTACAATTCTGTTCTCAAACAATTTTCACACAACCTTTAGAGTGTCACAAAATCTGCCTCTAACTAATGCTCAATTCTCCTATATGAAAAAATTTTCTTTAGACTTTTGTTCCCAGGCTCTCAACAAAAAATGTTGTATATTATGTGTTGAACACACTAGGGACACTAAGGGGGGGAAGGGGGTGAATCAATTTCCTGTGCTTTGACTAATTTTTCAAATGAAACTTATTCAAACACATTCGTACATTAATATTCATCATTAAATTGTATCTAGATGAACAATAATAAGAACGCATCAACAAGTACACAAGTTGTACACAAGTGGTACACAAGATGTGTATGGAAATTCAATAATGTGTGATGGTAAACTCAAAGAGAGTATATTAGATCCACATGGTGGTCATCCTCTATCTTATGGTTGATCTCTGTTAGTGGTGAACCACTTGGTTATATTCTACCCTCTATCAGTGATAAAAAATGATTATCTTGTTCCCTCAAACAATGGTTTCTCACTGTTATTTATCTACCCACGAATTGTGATTTCCCATTGCTATTTCTTAGCACATGAATAATGGTTTCCCATGGTTATTTATTATCCCATAGACAATGGTTTCCCATTATTATTTCTCATCCCATGAAATTTTTTTTCTCATTGCTTATTCTCTACCCACTAATTGTATTATACCCACTCAAACTTTGTTTCAATCTCTAATGTCAACCAACAACTTCTCTGCAATATCTTCTTATTTGATAAACACAAAATATGTTCTTAGTCCTTAATCTCTTCATGCAAAAGATTAGTTTTACATAGTCCAAAATATATATATATTCTTTCAATATTACCTTCATAAGGCTTAGACCTACGATCTGTCTTGTAACTTCCCACTTTGTCTCAACATTTTCAAAAATATGGGGAACTTAGAAATATTTGTAGATGAAGATATTTTCAGACTCAAAATTAAAATATTATAATTCATTATGATGTAAAATGAGGTAATACATCATTTCCAACTAAAATCACTAAAAGTGACCCAAAAAGGAAGCATGCATGTGCATTTTTCTTAGTTGGAAATTTTATGTAAAAATACCAAAATTGCCAATTTTGTAGGTTTAATTCAGACATTATACATTGATTCCAAAAAATATGAGTATTTTTTGTCAAAAATATATCTAAATTCAAGCATGTAAGATTATTTTCATTAAAAGGGCATGTGTACAGAGTTTGGCGTGCATTTTACTATGCTTGACTTTGATAATAAAAAATTTAACTCTGCTTTATATACTTCATTTAATGTAGATATATCATCCTTGTATACAAACCACTCTTGTGATAGAATATGAAAATGTGGAGGTGTATAGGGGTATAGAATGAAGATAGAAGTTGTATGTAACTTGAACCACTCAATTTTACTTCATAATGAGGCATGTGCATGCATTTTAGTGTTCATGTCCATGTTGTTAGTGATGGTTTTTCGTAGTTGGATCAAACTAGTCTAAGAATGATCGTGTTAAATTAGTTATGATAAACTAGTTAAGTAGCTCGAAGATCCTGGTCCAAATTCTAAATCGCACGTGGAATTATTTGAAGCAAGCGATCACATAATGTTTTGATCATTTTCTACAGATCTGGCATCAGGTGAAAACTTACTGTCTAAAATATAATCTACAACATAGAATCATTCAGGGATTATAAGTTGGTGATCGATATTGCCTCAGCGCGACCTTCAGGTGTTTTTCTTGAATACATGTGTCAACATAAGGAGTCAGGGTCATTTAATCAGTTTACAAAACTACTTTCACATGAACCTGGAAATCATTCATGGTAGTATATCTCATAAAGTGACTATGCTAAAACATTGCCTGATTATCACGCCATTGTTACAACCTAATAAAATTGCAACTTCATCATTGATATTTATGACTAAAATCAAGAGTTCTTAATATAGCAGGGCCACCAAGTTGTTCCAATATTAACTGACAAAAAGAGCCCTGAATATTAAACTAACAATCCATCTGCCACATAATCCATGATTTAGGGCCATAAAAGTGGTTTTCTAAACCCAACATCTCATGACCGTAAAATTGCCAAGTAGAATTATTAAGAAACCGTTAATTTAAATCATAAAAAGGAATATTCTCTAGCCTCACCCAGAGGATTAAAACCTAGATGATTCTGGGTATGTAAAGATGCATGCCTATTATGTTGTTTATGAAATTGTCATTGATGCCAACATGGACTTGCAGTGGCCCTACAGATTATCATTGATGCCACCAAGTCCCACTTGCAGTGCCTTGGACCCCTTACAAAGTGGGTTTGAGCCTTGGACCCTTTACAGAGTGGGTTTGTTCCTTGAAGCACCTTGTACCTAGTTGACAAGGTCCTTGTACCCACAAGGATGGATCTTAAAGCCGCCACCTTGTTGAAGATGTTGAAGACCCTGCTGATGGTGTTGAATACCTTGGAGATGGTCCTGAAGCGTTGATGGACTATGGAGAATCCCTATATGGGTTGGATAAGCATTAATTACCCATTTTGTGGTCATTTGTGCTCTGATGGTGTCATAGTACCCCAGGAGAAGGCCTAGTAACCTCATAGGTGATCTCATGATGGAGCTTGACCCTTGGAAGTCTACTAGTATGGTTGAGTTGGTTGAAGAATCCTATGAAGACTCTTTCTTGTTGAAGAATCCCTCATGAAGTACTTGGACCCACAATTAGTGGTTTAATGGTCCTTGCACACTTGAAAGTTATGATGTGTTCATTGTTGGTTTCATGAAGACTTAGAACCCTTAATAAAGAACTTGATTCCCTTGAAATAGTCATGAGTACCTTGGATGTGATTTGGGTCTTGAACCCATACATATGTTGACTTGATTGTTGTACATACACATGATGACCATGATAGATCTCATTGCTTGATTGATGATGTCCTATATCTATCTTGTGATGAAATCCTTGCATGCGCTTGATGTTAATACTTGGAACCCTTGTGAGATAGGGTGTTACTCTTGATAGGAATCCTTGATAATCTTGTTCTATGACAGAGTCCAATATGATGGGCTTGAATCTCTTAGAAAGAATCATGCTTGAAAAATGACATGAGCCTTTAAAACCCTTGTGGTCCTTGTACCCTTTCTTTTGGGGTTTTGGTGGAGCCATTGATGAAACATGAAGATAATGATGAATCCTTCAACTTGTTGAAGTATTTTGATATGGCCTTGAAGCAAGGATGGTCTAGGAAAAACAAAGGGGTAAAAAAACCCTTTGTTGACAAAGGTTGAAGCCTAAAGTTCATGTATAAGGCAATGAAAGACCAACTTGTTGAATTGTTTTTTCCTTTACTTATTTAAACAAGAAAAGATAATAACTCGTTGAACTTGAAGAAGTCTGCTCCAAACAATTAAAAATAACTTATTTTTATTTTTATTTAAATTAAAAATAAAAATTATTTTCGTAGGGAAAGTCAGATAAAAAAAAGGTTGGAAAACTAGTATAAATACCCCATTACGCCTTCATTTTGCAAGTGAGAATTCAGTGGATATTGGACTGAGTTTTTTTTCGCTGGAATGAGGAAAGAAATTTGTGTGTAGCCAAACCGTGTCTGAGGAAAATTCAGTTGCAGCAAAGGACTAATATTTTCGGTGGAGGATAGTTGCAACAACAGTCCCAAAATTAGTAGAGGAATAGAGTCGAATTGCAACATCGGTTTTTTTGGCTTTTTTATTTTTATTTTGTTTTTGCAGCATCAGAGGAGATTGAGCAGTCTACTCTTGGAATTGCAGCATGCTCACACCAGTCTTGAATTTACACAACTCTCAAATAGTCCTATATGTGGGTGGAATGACTCCCTAATCTCACAAATTTGTTCATAAATGGAGAATAAGTTTTGTGATGACTTACAACAGTGTTGGAGGATTTTTTATACACTTTCTACAGTCCATCTTTGATGACCAATGAGCATACTAATGTTCTTCATACACAGTATTGAAAATGATGGTGGTTGAATAGTCTTGTTTTAAGGCCTTTTGCAGACATACACAACCCCAAGTGAGTCTTTACATGTAATATCCAGTGACACAAGCAGTGGGTTAAGAGAAAATGATGTGTGAGAAAATAAGATGATGAATGCATGGAGGTAGTGAATGAGGAGTAGTAGGTCAATATACACCAGCATACATCCATAGTCTGCTTGATTTGAGTTTCGTTGCACAGTTTGAGTTTGATTATAAACAATCCTGAAACTATTCTCCAAGTTTGAAACTGGTTTGGAGGTGACATGATATATTAATGATGAAGTAAATCCTTTAAGGAGGCTCTACACAATCCAAGTGGATATGTTTTGTAGAACAAGTTTTGGATGCCCTGAATGAGGCAGTAGTTACATAATTTTGACATGCACACGGTATGGCATATATACTTCTACCTTATGATCATATACATACACACAACGAGGTGTGTGCAATCGTAAACAGTAAAGAAGTGATGATATCTACCTTGTTATCATGCATACTATGGAGTCTAAACAGTGATGAATATGGTACACAATAGTGTAATGTTTACAATGAAGGTATATATGCTCTGAAATTTTGTGTACTCGAAAAGCTTATACAGGGAGATACTTGATGAATAGTTTTTGAAGTAAAATTCAAGAAGTATTCGTGATGTGCAAGAATGATGTAGCAGTGGTATATGTGAAGTGATGTACAGTGGTTTGTGCTAATTTGTATGTATAGAAGTGAGTGAACAATATTGATTGTATAGTGATGATACAACTCTTATGCCTTGTCATGTCACACACTATGATGTACACTATAATGCAAATCCCATGATGATGCATATCCTATGATGGTATGTTCAGGAGACTGATGTTTGATAGACCTTGTTGATAAAGAAATCAACTTGATGATGAACTATATGACGATGATGAGATGAGTTGATCTTGTTGATGATGTACACTCTATGTTACAGACCTTGATGATGACATGTTTAGACCCTAATGTTTTAACAAGCAGTGTTGATGACAAGACCTATGACCAGAAGTAGCAATGAGCAGATGAACAGATGTTGATGAGCAGATGATGAGCAAAAAATGATGAGCAGCAGTGATGAGCATGAGCAGATATGGTTGAGAAGCATATTGATGAAAATCAATGATTGACATCAAGCTTGCAAGTAGTGACTTGCACTTGAGGATTGGACTCCGCAAACCATTCTTAGTTGGAGCTAAGAAAACTAGGTTGGGTCCTATTATAGAGTTGGTGCTCTTTTTATCAGTTGGTGTTGATTATAATTGAGAATATTGTAGTCTTACATGTACAATAAATAAAGATAAAATTACAAATATTCTTGTGTCTCTTTGATCATGTGATGAATGTGATTATTACTCTTGGTTAATTTAATTAATGCATTTTGATTGATATACTCTGACTGATTAAAAGAAGGTAATTTTTTTATAAATTACACACAAAGTGATTCACCCCCCTCTCAGTTTCGCCATTGTGTACGATAATTGGTATCAGAGTAGGACTTTGTCACAATCCTAGCAAGCTTGAAGGAGATCCTTAAACATAATGGAAGGAAAGGAAGAGTCATCAAGCAATGGCGTGCTTGTACTTTATATGACAGATTATTTTAGTTGCAGGAGCAAGATGAAGGAATACTTGAAGAAGTTTGGTGATTGGGAGATTGTGATCAATCCACCTTCTCCATCAAATAAGAACGAAAAATCAGCTACATAGAAGGAAGAAAAGAAGGAAAATACTACATTATTGAAGTTCCTCATGGATGGACTTCCCAGCTTAGTGAAGGAAAGTGTAGGGGGATACACTTCAGCCAAATATCTATGGTTCATGTTAGAGAGCGAGTACTAGAAGGAAAGAAAAGAACACAAAAAGACAGATCAAGAACCAGAAGACAAGCCCATGGAAGAGATCAATCAAGAAGAAGAGAAGCAAGAAGAGGAATCAAGTAAAGGTATGGACTCTTTTGATTGTAATGATAGATTATGTGATGAAATTGAGAAGGTTCTTGCAGATGATGATGAAGGGATATCAAAGGTTGCACATGAGATACATCTCATGTTGTTCAATATTGATATTAGAGCCAATTGGTTTCTTAACATAGTACATTTAAACCATAGTGACTTCACGAAGTTCAAAAATAAAATCTTAGACTCCTTGAATGAATATCAGTAGAAGGCCATGACAATGAAAGTGTTGCTTGTGAAGTTGAAAACAAAGGACAAAGAGTTGCAGGATCAAATGAAAAACAAGGATGCTAAAGTTAAACAACTAAAGACTGATTTGATTAGTGAAAAGGAAGAATCATAAGAGACTACTGAAGAACTTGAAGAAACTAGAGAGGTCAATCATGATCTGAAGACTTGGTTGGTGGAAGCCAAGAGGATAGAAGAAATCCTGAAGATTTAGTTGGAAGAAAAGGAGGAGACGATCCAAGAGTTGGAAATGGAGGTAGTTGGTCTTAGGAAGAAAGGTAAGAAGAATGAATCTTTTTTCAAGTTCAAGGACAATTTAGTTGTCCTAGATAAGATCTTGGATTTCCAAAGATATCCATGTGAAAAAACTGCTCTTGGTTACAAGAAGGAAAAATAAAAATATGAAGATGACACTTGGTCTCTGAAGACTCCAGAAATAGTTCCATCAACATCCAAAGATGCTCCCCATGCACCTGCACATGACAAAAGGACTTCATATTAAAATTTGTTAGTAGTATTTATATTGAAAGTACAAAAATTACAAAAAGAGTTACATGGTAAGATGTCGGATCAGGCAGTCTGGGAAGGTGTATCCACCAACCTAGACCTCCAGCGATGTCGATCATCAGAATAATACAAGAGAACTGAGCTTTATCCATCAACCTTCCTACACTATGGTATTTACTATTTGGACCAGGAATTATATCCGAGCAAAAAAGACAATAATTTGGCAAAAACGAGATTAAACCTTAGCAGCAAAACGAGCAGACTAGGGGCGGTCACATGGAGCAGGCGCACCATATTTTTCGGGACTAGGTTTATCTTCCACAATTGGACAAATTCCAAAGAAATACTCATCCCAAGCCTAATATAGGAGCTTGGGTGGTGAGGGCTCTGATTTGTCGCACATGCTCCATTCTCAAGTGGATGCATGGACCCTTTTGTACTATAGTAGATAGATAGTAGATGGCACTAAAAAGTTAGATAATAGTGGAGACCAACTTAAAGGATCTCCTCTTCCAGGAATGGTAGGCCCAACGGTAGAGGATTCCATGAATTTCATGGTCTAAACCTTTAGTAAACAAGTCCTCCGGGACAGAGGGAAGTGAAGTCTCATGAGGTGGGATGCGTGGAGGGGGGATTGCTACAGACCCTATAGGGAAGGAGATCGCTATATTAGCCATCTTAGGCCTGGAAAATTTAGAACCAGGACACTAGTGCTCCATTTTGAATTTTGGTGGCCAGAGAAAGGATCATTTGAGAGTCTCCCTCCACAATAATAGGAAGGAAGTGTCATTGCTTAGCTAGAATGATCCCTTCTATGAGGACTTCAAGTTCTGCAGTGTTGTTTGTGTTGAGACCCATGAAGTAGATGTGCAAGATTTCACCCTCATGATTTCAAATGGCTCCTCTAAAACCTGATATGTCGTGATTTTCTTTTGAGGCTCCATCGAAGTTGAGTTTGAAGACCCCAACCAGGGGGGGACCATTGCTCTGTTAGGATTATTAATCCTCCCTTGTACAATTTGGTCATATGTCTAAATCATGAGTCATGTCTAAATCTGGATTCCATCCAGTCTATTTTTAGTCACTAGCACCATTGGGTCCACTTGGCCTAATTGGGGCACATGTTCCAGTTACTAAAGTGCGAGGAACACTAATTGAGGCATACTGCCACTAACTACACTTGCATGCATCAGTTTAGGAGCCTCCTAGATTAATTCCTATAATTTAGGAGCCACTGGGAGTTCCAATACCAACCTTCATCAGTTGAGTTCAGTTAGTGACTAGTCAAGCTGAGTTAGGAGTCAGTTACATTCAGTTCTAGTCCTCTACATTCAATTGGCTCTAGGTTTGCATGGCTGCATGCAGGAGAGGCGCATTTCTCACCTACCATAGTCAGTTAGCCTCATTCAACACTGAATTAGACACTTGATTTGTGTTCTAGAACTCCGTTGAACTCTGGTAATGGTTTAGACAAGGTCAATTAACTATTGAGTCCTCCTATAATCATTTTGACAAGGTCTTAGTTACCTACAGTCAAGTAGAGTCTAATCAATTCGAATTTAATCATGTGGATTCGAATTGCATGTGGCTAATTAAGCCATTGTAATTCATTGTAACTATTATCTAATTACTCTTTGATTAATGAAAAGGATTCACAACTGCAAGCCACTTTTGCACTGTTTCATTCTTCAATAACTGAGTAAATTGTGTGATCTATCTTGTCAATTGTGTTTTTGTCCAAGGATCTATGTGCTCAATTTAATATGGTATCAAAGCCTAGGTGGATAATGCACTTCTCCTCTTCATATCTCCTACTGGATCATTTTTGAGCAAACTTGCTCCTTCCAGCTCTGCACCAGAAGCAGAAGGTTTACCACTTAATACCCCAAGTTAAGGAATTGTTGATCAAGCTTGCTTGATTAATTATGCTGGGTGTGATGAAAAGCTGAAATGGGTAGGCTGTCTGACCTTAATTTGTATTTTTGTGTAATTTTAGGTACAAATTTGAATGGATTCATTAGTTCCTCTTCTCACCCCATTCACAAACTATTCAGAATGGAAGATGAAGATGATTGCATCTCTGAAGAGACAAGATCTCTATGAGGTGTCTATTGGACTTGGTGAAGAGTCCTATGAGAGTAAGAATGATTGGCTGAATTCATGTGATGGAGATTTTGGAACAATTGGTCTAACTCTTTCTTCTAGCTTGCGCTACCTCAGTAGATCTATTGAAGACCCAAAGGAACTCTGGACAAGATTGGACAAAACCTTTGGAAAGATTGATGAGGATCATAATAGAACTTTGGAGAGCACATCCAACACCATAAGAGTTCCTGATCCAAAATTCTCGGCCTCTACTCTCTCTGCTGAAGTTTTTCAAGATGAAAAATAAGCAAAGTACTCCTCTAATGATTTTCCTTTGAATTTTGTGAAAAAATTGCCAGTAATTGCTTCCGAAAGTGAAGAGAAATTTGATTTTTCTCCCTCTAATGTTGCTTTCGGTGTGCAAATATGTAATACATTGGATAGTTTGGAAGAAATATCATATTACCAAAGTGATCCATTTTCTTCCCATGATCTAGATCTTCCAGCAAATTCCTGTAGGATTGCATGCACCAAAATTCAAAATTTTGAAGAAGAAAACTGTGCCTCTACCGCCTCGGTGGACCATCCTCTTGGATCTGATATGAACCTTATTGGATCTGATATGATATTATTTAGATAAAATATGATATTTATAGGTTCAATATTTCAGGTTCATAAACCTTCAGTACTGCTTGTAGCTATTCTCATCAACGATGTGAAGAAACAAGTACCGCAAGTCTCCTACAAAACTGCTTCTGGGGATTTGATTGCATTTCATAGTTTTGGATATGTTGTGAACCTATTTAGATCTAATTTACTTTTTGATATGATATTATTTGGTTCAAATTTTAAAATCCAAGAGCTTTTATTCATGCTTGTAGCTTCTATCACCAATTCCCGTGTGAAAAATCAAGTACCGCAATTTCTCTTCAAAATGACTGCTGGGGATTTGGTGTTAGTTTCCTCTTATGAGGTTGCTGATATTTTATTTTGTGAACAATTATATATTTTTGAAGCTATATCAGACTATGGAGCTCAAGCATTCACTCTCCATAGTCCCAGTGCTTCTCTACCATTGATCACATGCTCATCTCCTCACAGAACTAGTAATGAGGAAGACATTCTGCATCCGCCTGAACACTTGCTCCTAACACTTGGGGCTGATTTTACCACTCATGATTTGTTGTTCATGGTTGCAACATATAATTTTATTGATTTTTCCTCACCTGTTCTGAATCCTCAAGAACCTTTTTCTCACTTATCAGTTGATTTCAGTTGCTCTACATGGGTCCAGTCTTCATCCAGCAGCTATCTATATTTTTTATTTAGTTGAGCATACCATTCTTATTCCAAAGAGGAATATTCCTCCAGATATAATGATGGAGATGTTCACATGCCAGGCCCCAGGATACCTATGCATGGAAGAACCAGATTGATCCTGATTCTACCTGCTTAATTAGAGGGGGGGCTTTTTTCCCATGTGGTTTTTTTTCCCAGCTCCTTGTATCGAGCAGTTAATTTAATTTACTTGATGTAATGGGTGACCTATGGTCTTAGTTACTAGGGCCCATAGATTTTACAAGTTAGCATTCAAGGGGGGTGTTAGGATTATTAATCCTCCCTTGTCCAATTTGGTCATATGTCTAAATCAGGAGTCATGTCTAAATCGGGAGTCCATCNGGGTCCACATGGCCTAATTGTGGCACATGTTCCAGTTACTAAAGTGTGGGGAACACTAATTGAGGCCTACTGCAACTAATTGCACTTTCATGCATAAATTTAGGAGCCTCTTAGATCAATTCCTACAATTTAGGAGCCACTGGGAGTGTCGATACCAACCTTCATCAGTTGAGTTCAGTTAGTGACTAGTCAAGATGAGTTAGGATTCAGTTACATTTAGTTCTATTCCTCTACATTCAGTTGGCGCTAGGTTTGCATGGTTGCATGCAGGAGAGGCACATTTCTCACCTACCACAGTCAGTTAGCCTCAGTCAACACTGAATTAGACACTTGGGTTGTGTTTTAGAACTCTGTTGAACTCCGGTAATGGTTTAGACAAGGTCAGTTAACTATTGAGTCCTCCTATAATGATTTAGGCAAGGTCTTAGTTACCTACAGTCAAGTAGAGTCTAATCAATTCGAATTTCCTCATGTGGATTCAAATTGCATGTGGCTATTTAATCCATTGTACTTCATTTTGATTGTTATCTAATTACTCTTTGATTAATGAAAAGAATTCACAACTGCAAGCCATTTTTGCACTATTTCATTCTTCAATAACTGAGTAAATTGTATGATCTATCTTATGAATTGTGTGTTTGTCCACAAATCTATGTGCTCAATTTAATATGCTCATGGCTGGATATCCTTCTGGAGAGCCTCTCACCTATGGGAGGGGTAGGATGGTGTGTAAAGTTCTAGTTTACCATAATACATTTTTCAGGAGTAGTCGAGGGAAAGTCCGAGACTTGCCACTCTTTCAAAAAGGTGGTGTCTGAAGATTTTTTTTGAGATTTGCCCATATAGAGTCTAGAGCATTTTGTTGGTCCTTGAATATTATGGAATTCCTTTCCTTCCATATGATCTAGACCAAGAATCCCAAGTTAAGTTCCCAAATTGTGTTAAGAAGGGCGCTTTGGTAAGGAGTTTTCTCCCATATTTGCAAAGTATTTAGTATATTATGCTTGTCTCTGTTAGTTCTCTTGAAGATCTCTGCGATGCGATCCCAAATCTGAGAGGCCAACTTGTGATCCCAAATATTCTGATGTGTTTCTACATAATATGTGTTAGAATAGTAGATTCAAGCTAAACTAGTTAACCTATCTAAGCAACCAACAACATATCATAAAAGTTAAGAACATGAAAAGAAAAGGACAAGAGAACGCCGATATACGTGGTTCACCCTAATGGGTTACATCCACGGGAAAGTAGTATTCTATTATCTCCAAAATTTCTTCTTCAATATTACAAGAGATCAATGCACAAATACCCCAAATAATATAGATGATGTACAATAGTGTTACAATAGTACCACTACTACATCACGAATACATGATGTGTAGAGACTCACTTGAACCTATTATATACTAAGAGATGAGGAGGAATTACTCTAACATATTGCATGTGGGATAATATAATTCTCCAAAATAACATCTCTTAATACAATACCATGGAAAAATACTCCACACAAGTAAATACAACACCATATAATTATGGGTTAATGTATTACTCTTTTACATAAGATTGTAGACAACTTTCGACATAATACAAAGACATTATTACCTTTCAAGGAATATAATATATTCTAACACTCCCCCTTAATAATGGTTGGGAGAAGGGCCCACACTAAAACTAAGGAAGGAAGGAGTCATTATTGCTCCCCCTTGATGACAACTTCCCACATTCCAAGCAAGTAACGAATATGCACAAACTTCGCCTCGGTGAAGGATTTGGTGAATATATTTGTTGCCTACTGCTCGGTTGGACAATACTGAAGAGAAATAATACCATCTACCATGCACAAGTACGTGAATGTAATGAGAATCAAGGTCGAGATGCTTTATCTTGGAGTGATATACCAGATTATAAGCAAGCTAGATTGCACACTCATTGTCATATTTCAACACAGTGGACGATTTCGGAGCCAGACCAAGCTCTGTAAGAACATGATGTAACCAAACTGCTTCTTTGGTTGCTATATATTCTGCTTCACATGAAGATAAAGAAATATTATTCACCTTCTTTCTCGACCAAGAAATCGGACTTGAACCAAGTTGAAATACATAACCTATAGTGGACCATCGATCAGAACTGTCACCTGACCAATCAGAATTTGTGTAACCAGACAGTGAAACTGTAGTACTGCTCGAATAAAAAACACCATAGTGTAATGTCCCCTGTAAATATCTCAGAATCCTCTTGGCTGCCTGCCAATGAATTTCATGAGGTTGTTGCATGAACTGAGAAACAAAACTGACAAAAAAAGAGAGATCTGGTCGGTTGTGAGTTAAATATATCAAACTACCTACAAGCTAATGATAAAGAGTAGCATCAACAAGCGGCGTGGTACACTCAACAGTTAACTTTACACCAGACTGAAATGGTGTAGGAGCATATTTACAATCACTCATATGGAAACGATCCAACATGTTTGTAGCATACTTTGGATGAGAGATAAACATACCATCCACCATATGCCATATTTGAAGACCCAAGAAATAATGCAATAAACCAAGGTCAGTCATTTCAAACTGCTTTTGAAGATCACTTTTTAGATTTTGAATTAATGTAAGATGGTTGCATGTGATGATTAGATCATCTACATATAAAAAAAACTGAGAATATTAGTACCAAAGTTCTAAACATACATATTTGGATCAGATATACAACGCTTAAAACCATTGTTCAAAAAATATGCATCAATTTTATAATACCAAGCCCTAGGTGCTTGTTTGAGACCATATAAAGACTTGTGTAATTTACATACTAAATTTGATGATTCAGCATTAACAAAACCAAGAGGTTGTTGCATATAAAAATTTTCATTAAGATCACCATTTAAAAAATCACTTTTAAAATCCATTTAGTGTATTTCCCATTTATAAGATGAAGGAATAGATAAAATGGTTCTTATTGTATTCATTTTAGCAACATGAGAAAAAGTTTCATTATAATCTATACCTTCAAGTTGATTAGAACCTTTTGCAACTAACCTAGCTTTATACTTTTCAATTTGTCCTTCTGCAGTGAACTTAGTTTTATAAAACCATTTACAACCAACTAAATTCTTACCAATAGGAAGAGGAACACGAGACCAAGTCTTATTCTTCATAAGAGACTCATACTCAGTAGTCATAGCTTGTTCCCATTGAGGTTTACCTTGATCATGAACATAAGAGGTAGTATCATCTGTGGCCAAAACTTTGGTCATAAGGAAAAAATTAGATCTAGTTCTACGAGGGTCGAAAGGGTTACCGACCTCACTACTTGCATATTCAAGAGTTTTCCAGGCCCAAACAGGAAGGTTAGAGGAAACATAAGTTTCTTCAGCTTCAGTACATTTAGGTTGAATACTTGAAGAAGAGGGTGAACTAGGATCAAGAACAGGTAGAGAACTAGAACAAGAAACCGAGATAGGA
This sequence comes from Pseudotsuga menziesii, assembly GCA_001517045.1. Taxonomy (NCBI): domain Eukaryota; kingdom Viridiplantae; phylum Streptophyta; class Pinopsida; order Pinales; family Pinaceae; genus Pseudotsuga; species Pseudotsuga menziesii. The sequence continues at coordinate 38,488 of LPNX010233269.1, forward strand.
GTAAAAGGAGACAATGGGATATTTAGTGTAACATGAGGTTCGACAGACTCGAGTGGTGAAGATACTTCAGAAAAGTGAACATCCCTTCGAATGATAACACTCTGAGTAGAGGTATCAAATAACATGTAAGCCTTATAATCCTTATAATAACCAATGAATATACATTTGTGAGACTTGGGATCTAACTTTTTCCATTTATTGTCAGGAATATGAGCCCAACATTCACAACCAAACACCTTAAAGTTACTAATATCAGGTTTTCGACCATTCCATTTTTCCTTGGGGGTAACATGCTTAATGACTTTTGTAGGAACTCAATTTAAAATAAACTTTGCAAAACTTACAGCTTCAGCCCAAAATGTTTTATGTATTCCTTTAGAATAAAGCGTACATCTAGCCGTTTCAACTAAAGTTATGTTTTTCCATTCAGCCACACCATTTTGTTGAGGTGTGTAAGGTACAGTATTTTGGTGTTGAATACCATGTTTAGATAATAATAAAAAGATTCAAATCCATTCTTAACAAACCCCCCCCCACCCCCATTATCTGATCTTAAAGTCTTAATCTTCTTACCAGACTCATTTTCAACCAAAGATTTAAAAATTTGAAATATTGAAAAAACTTCACTTTTATTTTTCAGGAAATAAACCCATGATTTTCTACTAAAGTCATCAATAAAAGTAAGAAAATAGACTGTACGAGATAAAGAGGGAAATGCAAGAGGACCACAAATGTCACTATAAATTAATTGCAAAGGTTCTTTAGCACTCCAAGCTTTACATTTCTCAAACATTTCTCTATGATGTTTACCAAGAACACAACCTTCACAAACACCATTAGTAGAAGAAATATGAGGCAAGCCATGTACCATTTTAGTTAACAATTGCATTTTACCATAATTCAAATGACCTAATATTTCATGTTATAATTTACTTTGTTCATCAGCGTGGGAAACATAGGAATAAAAATGTTGTCTTTTAGTTGAGTTAAAACCAACAAATTTATATAGACCAGCAGTATGATCAACAAGACCAGAAGAAACTACTTTGAAATTTTGATTGATATTTTTAAGAACATATTTGTCAGGCCATGCTTCAAATTTAAACCTTTTTTGACAAGAACGATAAATAGAAAGTAAGTTAATGGGCATGTGTTCAACATGAAAAACATCTTCCAATTAACCATTAGTAACATTAACATTATCGGAACCAATTACGGAAATTTGTTTACCATCACCTATAGAAACTTTCTGAGATACGTGTTTACGATTGTCATAAGAAGTAAACAAACAAACATCACCAGTCATATGTTTAGATGCACCAGAATCCATTATCCATTCCACATTAGAAGAAGAATTATTAGGCAAAACAACAGATGCACATAAAGCTACTTGACAATCATGAGAAATTTTCTTTTTAGCTTTAGCCATAAAACATTTTGCTTTAAAAGAATTCTTTTCAGGATGGTTAGTTTTACCACAATGTTTACAAGGATCATATACTTTCTTCTGCTTACTATTTCCATTAGAAGCATGAGAAGCATGTCCAGAATTAGTATTAGAAGGATTAGAACCTTTAGCATTATTAAAACTTTTCTTATGATGCTTATTAAGTGCAGTTAGAGCTTTATTAGGTGTGAGTTGTCGTGAAACAATTAACCTTTATTGCTCATTGATCAATCCTTTACAAAAATCATCAAAATGTTTCTTCACAGTACTTTGAGACAATTCTAGATCTCTATCCTTGTTTGGATGAACATATCAAAACAAGATGACATTTTACATTCTACAAGACTAATAAGAGCAGTGTTAGTTTTCTTGTAATATTTACCACAACTATTTAATTTGTCATTTAAAGTTTCAATTCAGTAAGATATAACTCAACTCTTTCAAAGTCAACAGGTTCAAGGTCAAAGATCTTCTTTTCAAGATAATATGCAGAAACATCATCAGATTTATCAAATAAAGAGGAAAGAATTTTCCATACCTGAACCGGGCTATCTTATGCCTCAATACTTACCTGAAGACTATCTACAACAGTTTGACCAATGAGCCCCCTTACTTGATCACTTTTAGCTTCCCATATAGCCAAATCATCAGCACTAGTAGGTGTCTTGTGTTCACCATTAACTAACCTCCAAAGACTCTTACTCTTGAGAACATCAATCATCTTTCTCTTCCAGGCAAGATAGTTAAAACTAACTAATTCAGGAACATAAGCTGCTTCAGAAATCATAATTAGTGAAATTTTGTCAAAAAATAAGAAACCCTAATACTGAAAAATGACAGAAAAGTAGTGAAGAACTTGAAAACATTTACACTTTACTAATCTGAATCTGCAAAAGCATAGTTAGAAACATAGTAAAGAAAAAACGAGAAACTTTCACTTACAACCATGTGAAAACAATGTGCCTAGAAAAGCTGGGTCTTCTATTTATGGTCGCATAGGTGGATCTAGAATGGTTGTTTCCTTTCCAAAAATAGGTTATAATAAAAAATTCGGTAAGAAATGACCAAGTGACGACCCTTTTTTATAACTCTCATTTTTATTACCGAAAGGATGCCCATATATGCCCAGTTTTATGTTCAGGTCATAAAGGTTGATCTAGAATGGCTGTTCCAATTCCAAAAATAGGCTATAATAAAAAAACTGGTAAAAAATGACCAAGTTATGGCCCTTTTGTATAACTGTCATTTTTATTATCGAAAGGAAGCCCATAAATGCTCAATTTTCTGTTCTGGTCATGCTAGGGGATCCAGAATGGCTATTCTAATTCCAAAAACAGGCTATAATAAAAAAAAATGGTAAAAAATGACCAAGTTACGACCCTTTTGTATAACTGTTGTTTTTATTACATAAAAGAAGCCCAAAAATACAGAGTTTTCTGTTCTAGTCACGAAGATGGATCCAAAATGGCGTTTCCAATTCCAAAAACAGATTATAATAAAAATTTCGGTAAAAACTGACCAAGTTACAACCCTTTTTTATAACTGTCATTTTTATAATCGAAAGAAATATCTCCTTGAGGAGAGCCCCGAAATCATGTAGATATTGTTGGGCCCACTATATGCCAGTTAATTAAAACTTAACATGCAGAGTGCTAAACATAAATTTTCAACCCGAGGAATTCTTTTATTTCAAAACTATCGTGCAAGATCTATGCAAGCACAATTTCTACATGACACTATTATCTATTGGTATGAAATCAAAACTCATTATAAACTAGATCACACCATCTTGAAAAGAAAACAAACCCTAATCCTATTCGTAAATCCAAACTGTAAATCTAACACACTTCAAAAAAATCTATTATTATGAAACAAGATCTAATAACATGAATCTAAAATAAGTGCTGTGTTGGCCAATGATCTATCAAAATGAATTAATAGGAGAACACTATGATAAATCTAATGGATAAAAACATAAACTGAATAATAAAACAACTATGATAAATCTAATGCAGGAAAGCATAAATTAACAAATAAACAAATTTACAAAATAAAACACCTACAATCAACACTACCAGCATCTACTCAGGGAAGAGGTCCCTTCCTCCACTGAGCAAAGTTGGATCTCCACAATGAACTCTACAACTCCAGAATTAAGAAACTGTCAGCATGTATTATCAGAATGGAATGACTACAATAGATCTGGATCAAATCGTACATCATAACATTGATTTCTCTTTTCCTCTCAATGAGATTGATTATATATTTATACATAAAATGATCTCATGGAAATGAGGAACTGATCCCCCAATTTGTGATCTGTAACAGCTGAAACATGGTCGTAACTGCTAACAAATTTGGAACTGGTCACAACAGTAAATTTAGAAAATACCATCTCAAATAACCACCTGTATATCACAAACTGTGGCTTTTTTTGGCAATTTCCTCACGCTGTAAAAAAACGAGGCTATTGCGCACAAAACCCATGTCTCTGATTTTCAAGATTCTTTTCCATCTGCCCGCAAATCGAGACACAAATCAAGGTGTTCTTATCTGGCATGCATTTTCGGTTAAGATTGTACCAGCTAACTGTGAGCGTCCTGTACGTGACAAATCACTCCACAACCCATCATTAGTAGAATTATGCGTAATAGTATTCAATTCATCAAAGATAAAGGAAAATAATTATTATTAACCACTTAAAACATCAATGAAAGTAGTATGTTGTTTTACGCACAGTTACAACAAATAGATGAAAAATGGAATGATAAATGGGCGATAATGGGAAGAAAATGGATGAAATATATGTTAATAAGTGATGCAAAAATGGACAATTATAGGGCCCAACATCTCCCTCAAATTGAACTTGTTGCATGTCCTCATGCAACCCAATACCTGTGTAGCATCCAACTAGAAGAACTCATTCACTTGTTCCTTCATTTTACCAATCCCACAGTTGCAGCCAGAAGAAATGGAGAGTTTAACAAAAATTGGTAGCGTCACAGCTGCTTAGTGGAGGATTTCACAGAAAATTTGGCGTAGTCGCAGCTCCGTAGCAGAGGATTTAGTAGAAATTTGGCGGAGTCACAGCTTATTTTTAGTGGAGAATTTGGCGAAGGTTTTAGCGAAGATTTTGGCGGAGTCACAACCCAAATAACGCTAAATTTAGCGGTGAATTTGGTGGAGTCGCAGCTTAAAGATCGTTAAATTTAGCGAAGCACTTGGCGAAGATTTTGGCGGAGTCACAACCCAAAGAGCGCTAAATTTAACAGAGAATTTGGCGGAGTCGTAGCTGCCTAAAACGAGAAAAGAGGCAAAATTTTTACGATGTTGCAGCTGCACGGAATGGGGAAATGGCAATATTTTACGGTGTTGCAGCCGCACGAAATGAGAAAAATGAAAGATTTTACGGTGTTGCAGCTGCATGGAACAGGAAAAATGAAATCTTTTACAGAGTTGCAGCTACACAGAACGTGAAAAGGGCAATATTTTACAGTGTTGCAGCCGCACGGAACGAGAAAAATGAAATATTTCACGGTGTTGCAGCTACACGGAACAGAAAAAATGAAAGGTTTTATGGAGTTGCAGCTGCATGGAACAGGAAAAGGGCAATATTTTATGGTGTTGCAGCCTTTTGAACATAAAACTTACGAAGTCATTTTCTCCTAAACGACGAACTGGGTTCAGCTGAAATTTTTGAGGCAGGTTTATATTAGTCCAATGCACCTACACACCAAAAACAAAAGATACACACATCATGGATTTTGAGAAAAATGCAAATTGGCTGTAGGTGATTATGGACATTTTCACGAAAATCGTACATTAGATTGGGATGAAAATTACCAGGCTTTTTCATCTTAGTAGTATGCACTTCTTGTCCAAAAATCATGAGAATCCAACTTACCAATTGCAAGATATGCCCATTTTAATTTTTACACTTTTGTAGATAAACATGAATAAAAATGTGTTGTAACTGAACTTCCTGAACCAATATTTCACAAAATACAAACTAGGTTGGGCTAAAATTTGGCAAGCAAGTAATTACCATTATAATGCATCTCCACACCAAACATTAGAGAAACCCACATCACGGATTTCGAGAAAAAATGTAAATTGGTTGTAGATGATGATGGTCGTTTTCTCGAAAACCATCACTGGATTGAGCTGAAAATTTTCATGTTTGTTCTTCTTACCATGATGCTTCTTCCCTCAAAATTTCATGAAAAACCAGCTCACAGTTTGCAAGATATCCTTAAATAAATTTCTGTACTTTTGCCAGCTATGAATGAGTAAAAATCAGTATGCACAAAGAATGTCAAAAAACGCTCCCCCATACTGAATATTTTACCTATCCTCAGGAAAATGAAGAGATAGTATGTTCTTCCCCTGGTACAAGCTGTCTTAAAAATTCACTTCTTTGCTGCACTTTTCCATGACACAAGATTTCTACTACTTCCCACTTCTATATTCATAATTTGTTGTACTTGGTGTGAGAGCATTGTCCATCCATTTGCAAACTTTTCTCAAATTCCATTTTTCATTAACTTACCTTCCATTCATTGGTTTAGATAACCATCATGAAATCAAGTGAACTTTGGGAACTTTGTTTTCTTGTATCTGCACTACCACTCCCAACATCCAATTTTTTTTTATGTATGTGCTAGCTAGAAACACATACTTGACTTACAAAAATGACTGTAGGATGCCTAAAAATTACTGTATGTTATTTGAAAATGACTGTGTGAGCTCGATTTTGATTCCACATGGTTGTAGTTAAGTGCTCATAATGTATTGCAAATAAAATAAAATGACAATGCATAGGAAATCTTCAGACCAGCAAGAGATCACATTTGCAAATTTCCTTTTATGATGATCCAAGCTGTTCAAATATCATCTGACAGTCACAGAATTTGTAGACCCTCCATATGTCACAAGTGACAGAAAGGATATCGATGATCTTCACAAGCCAAACTCTACTACAGGAATTATCATTCATGGGAAATAAAAGAGTTTTAGAACCATTTTCACATCAAATTCATAATTCTTAAAAGATATGGCAAATTCTATTGCAATAAACCACAATAAATTTCATCCATTCTCGTTGTTGAATGAAGGCTGCTAGAATGTTCTTTGGTTATGCCCTTATCGTGGAGTGTTTTGTAACACTTCAAATAATGGAAAACATTGTTCAAACACTGACATAGACTTCCTTCTAATACTGTAGTAGCATTCTGAATATACAATAGATATTTTGGAACCCATGCTATCCATTCTATGTTGAAGATGCACACCATAATTTCTTGTATCTGATGCTCTTGGCTGCACTTTTTCTTATGACAACTTCTCAAACTTTTGGCACAAGAAACCCCACATTCAATATGAATGAGAAGATAATTAATGGTTTTTTTTCAAATTCCAAGAGAGTTGCATACTTGCTGAAGATAGCTACATCAATAAAAATCAGAACTGATACTAATGGATAATCCAAGCTTAAAATGATCATGATTTTTTATGAGCAAGGATCAGATTTGTTTGGCAGTGAGAATGTATGTCTATATTCCAATCAACAAAACCCAAGCATTTAAGTTCTATGAGAGCATATGTAAATCAAATTTGATTGTATATCAACCCATAGTATCAAGATGCCAACTCTAACTTTTCAACAGTTGTGTGGAAGAGAACTAATATGTGCATCAATAAATCACCAAGCAATTCATAACTCATAGTGCATTTCTTTCCCTATTGTATGGGAGCATACTCTTATGAAGGAATGACTTCTACAATAGTTTCTTCTATTGTAGGTTCTTGTGTCCAGTCTATCCTTTTCTTTCAATATGTGTATCAGCTGCTTTATTTCTGCTCATTATTTTTATGTGGAAATAGAGCATCGTTTCTTACTGTTGGTTCTTGTGTGGCAGCAACAAGACTTCTTTTCTTACTATTGGTTCTTGTGTGGCAGCAGCAAAAATTCTTTTCTTACTATTGGTTCTTGTGTGGCAGCAGCAAGAATTATTTTCTTACTGTTGGTTCTTGTGTGACAACAACAAGATATCCTTTGATTATTTTCATGCTTGGTCAGTTGGGTTGGTGAGATGTTGGGTAGGAATTTGAAGTGGATGTGCATAAATGATGAAGTGTTAGAATTGAGTGGAAAATGATGGGAATGGATGGACATAAAATATTATATAGAAAATAGAAATGGCTAATGCTTAGTGGTTCTTCATGACATTTCCCTAAATCTTTAATAAATAAAAAACTCATGCTATTTTACCTCAAGTTTTACCTCCATGGAAGCCTTGGTTGAAATTAATGGATTAGTGTATGTTGGAGCTATGTAGGCCGATTTGATGCTGAGACAAATGTATATGAGAGATGAAACTAGATGAGGCTGAATTTGATCCATGATGTTGGTTCCATGTAGGACTGCTAACTGCTGGAAGAAAATGGAAAGGAAATGCAAAACTACTGAAACAAATGATGCTGCAAGTCATTGTTGAAACCATTAAATCACATAATCTTCAGCTGCTACAAAACCGAGGTACAATTCTTACCATGCGAATGAATGTGCTGAAGTCAAGCATGGAAAGAAATCATTGGATTACCAGCGATTAATGTATGTCGTTAACCAATGTGAAGCAACTCACCTTTCATGACAGTGAGCTCTAAAGTATCTTAGTGCATCTTGACAGGTACGAATGGATGTGCTGGAGTTGAGTCACCTGCAAGATTTGTCAATCAAGAGGCATTGATGAATCTCCATGATTAACAACAAGGAAATCTGCCATTGATTCATGCAGATACCAGGGCACTATAAAACTCTAATCTCGATCCTAGATGATGTGTCGGAGTTGAAAATACAAGACCATTGGAAGGTGGACCTTAATGAATTCCACATCATCCAATACGAGTCCAAAATGACTGTGAAGAATCATAGTGAAAAATACAACCGACATGAAACTCAGAAGTGGAAAGTATATGTGAAGTCGTGATGAAAAATAAAATGGTTAAGGTGAGTACATAAGCAGTGTAAAATGGGACTTCGACATGAATGGATTTTTAGGGTTTTGAAATGAGGAGGGTGAATGAACCTACCATAGTGCAATTGGCTTCTTGAAAGGTTTTGTTTTGCAACAATTGGTAAAATATTCTTGGCATGTAGAAATGGGAATTGAATTATTGAACATTGGTATGGTTTGCACATCAATCTATCCATTTTTATGTGCTCAATCCATTTGCAAATTGAGAAAAAGTCTTCAAGAGTCGCTCGTGCATGCATTGACTTTCTTCTTCCAAGCACCTGCAAAAACCTAGCACTTGCCTGCAATAAAACATGAGATGATGGAAGAAGAGAGATTATTGTTCTCTCTTCACCCAACACTTATGAAAAAAAAAAACCAACATCAAGAAATTACTTATAAAACAAATCCAAATAAAAATAAACAAAGCAAAATCCATTTTATACTTACGGGAGAGCAATGTCCATCTAGACTCACCAACAATATTCTAATCATAGCTTCTTCATTCCTTGTCCAATTTGAGTGATTCCAAAGCCAAATGAAATTAAATTCATAGGCCTATTTCCATTAGTAACAGGTTTTTAAAATTCTATGTAATGATATTCCAAATCACTCAGTAACAGCCTGCATGACAAGGTGTTTTTTCGAATTCTAGACTAGACCAACAGTCACGGTTTTAGGATTAAATTTTTTGTTTGATAACAGATTGATGTGATTTCAATTGGAGATGAAAGAATATTCATCTAGTTATCTCCATTATAAACATGTTTTGAATCCAATAATAATTGATGGGTCAAATAATCCAATGAACATTCTAGAGAACAGAGTTTGAGGGATGCTGATTTGTGATGGGAAGTCGGTAATTTGGTCATAAAATTTGCATACGATATCGGAATGGAGTGATTCAAATTGATTTGTAAACTAGATTCATAGTGGAATATATAAATGAAACAAGTTTACAAGATATTTCCAAGAAGGCATCCAAAAATTGACTGTCCCAGCTCTGTTCCTAAGTTGTCTGCTTGACAACGCATTAGTATTTTGGCCATAAGTTTTTTGTTTCATACCCAATATTAAAAATTTGAATTTCTTTGAAAACTAGATTCAAAGGGTTATTTGGAATGTAAACAGGTTTTAAAAATAAGTCCATTTGGTCTCCCAAAAACGGACTGTCCCGACTGTGTTTCAGTAAAATTTTCAAGCCAAAATGTCACCAAAAATTTAATAAATGAAATTTGACCCCCAAAAAGTGACCAGAATAGGTGTGAATGTTTTTAATGATGTAAATTTAAATATAACAGACACCCATACCAAAAATTTCTAGCATTGAGCACCTAGATTGACTCACACAGTCTGTTGCAGCCACAGCTGCAACTCTTAAAAAATGACATAATGTTGAAATAAATCATGTGTATTTTTATGGATGTGTTATATATAAATGAAAACAAAATAAATGCCATGATGTGTAGTACACACGTGTCTCAAACTTATAAATTATCACCTACAGTACAGTCACAGCTGGGTGTTGCAGCTCACTGTCATAGCTAGTGTTGCATCTCACTGTCACAGCTGGGTGTTGCAGCTAACAAATTCATGCCAAAGTTCAATCTTGAAGGGTTCCATAATCATTGAATCATTTTCCTGTGGATCCTTCATTCACCTTCCCTAATTACTATAATTTTGTTTTCAGGAAAGTTTTTTATTTTAATAAATAGTGACAAATTAAATTTTGAACATTGAAGACAAAAATGATTTAAAAATTTTGCTCAAATAGGCAACAATTCCAAAACATTCTTGAAAACATCTCATACCCATTCCTTATCTTTCTACTTTCCGATCTTCTAGATCGCAACAAGGTGTAGGAAGAGAGCATACTTATTCAAAAATAAAAACTAAAAACAAAAGCATGGTTTTATTATGTTACTCTATCCTACCCTATTCTACTTAGAAATATAAAAATTGTTCAGGTGTATGCAATGATGCATATTTCCAATGGAGCCACTTTCGAAGAAGTGACTCAAGTATGCTCATACTCCCAACAGAAAAATATAACTTTATAAATGTTAGGATATGAGAGATCAACTTCCCTTGAAACGATGGCGCCAAGAATTAGTGAAGTATGGAATGATGTTGCAGACTGATGACAAATTGAAACCAAGATTCAATATATTCTTTGTTCCATTGATTTATCATGGATGTGACACTGTGAAGCTCCTTAGTAAACTGATCTTCCTCAATGGATAAGAGATTCAGATCTAATGATGTAAAGGATGCTTCAATTTTTGGTTCCAATGTCCATTCTTCATAAAATATTACGCGTGTCTTGTTGATCTTGTCTGCTTGCTTATAAGGACCAGAAGAAACTCCATCTACAAATCTTGGATTTAAAACATGTTCAGGCCTCATATGGATTTGCTGCAATAATGTACAGTCATTTTGCAGCGGTGTAGGTGAGGTAAAACAAGAGGGAAATGTAGGAAAATTTTGCAGTTCATCACTGTAAGCATACTATATTGCTTTATTATGGTTAGGGTGGAGGTTGGATTGGACAAGAAATTGTGTTGAATACCAAGGAGTTGGATGAGAAAATAGATGTGGATGATGTACAAGATTGGTTTGTGAGGTTGATATTGAAGGACCAAGTTGTGTTGTAGCATGAGGGAGAGTGGTGATGTGATCATAATATAGGCCATTCCAACCTTGTGGATAAGGTAGGTAAGAGTTAAATTGAGGCTGCAACAGCTGCCATGGTGGAAGAGTATTCAATGATTGAGTATGAGAGTAAGGAAATGGAGGGATATAGTTTTGAACCATACATATAGACCATGGTTTCCATGACTGTTGCAATGAGTTGGCTGCAACTCCTAGATCTCCTTGATATGTTTCTTCCATCCTTGGTAAGGAGAGACAATGATCTGTGGAATGAGTCAAGTCACATATGCCAAAAATTGTGGGACTATCCAGAGGAAAATCCATTGCAATATGTTTCTTGTGACACCAAGGGAAAACTATTTCTTCAAATTTCTCATGCTTTTCCTTAACCTGCAAAACAACCAATTCTGAATTTAGTGAATCATTGATATCACTATTAGAATTTTCAAATAAATTACTGATTTCAACTCGTAAAACTCTTGTATTTGTAGCAGATTTCAAAAATAAAGATAAAAGCTCCTTAGAATTCTTACTGGTCTTGAAGTTTCCTCTTGAATACCTTCTACATAACTCACAAATATCGTCATATGCTAACTGAAATACATTACCTGTTCCCATCACATTTAATATTTCTAAGTATTCAGCTTGGATTCCCTTGAGTAGAAGTGTTTTTAAGGTCTCCTTCCCCAATTTCCTTTGTTTGGATCTTTGGAGGTTATATTGAAAGTGTTCTATGTATTCCTCTAGACTCTGTTCTTCTCCTTGTGTCATTTCGAAGATGTCTTCATTGACCCTGCAATAATCTTGGTACCTTTTCAAGAATACATGTTTCATGTCTTTCCAAGTTTGTATATAATTTCCATCGGGCTCATGAACCATCGGAGGGATGTTCCTTTTAGAGTAAGGGGAAAAACATTCAACTTTTGATCATTATCACAATAACCATATCCTCTAGTCAGTACTTCAAATTGAAATAAAAATACATCAGGGTCTTCATTTTCGAAACCGTGAAAATTTGGTAGAACATGTGGCGGAATGCTTTTCGTTGGTGCCACTCTTCCTGAATCTCTGATGAGAAATTCAAAGGTAACAATTTCTCCATCTTTCTTACCTGCCATCTCTTCATAGATTCTTCATGTGCTATTTTGAGGCTTCTTCTTCGAATGTTCCAGTCAACTTGTTAGTAGAATGGGTGGTGCTTACAACACCACTAAGGGGAATGATAAGATTTATGCTCCAAAGATTGAAAATGAAATAAAACTGAATGTAAAGACGAAAAATTCACACTCAAAATAAATTCAATAAACTGAAATGTAATCATGCAACCTACATGCCCTACTTTAACAATGCATCTACACAATAATGTCAGATGTACTTTTGCACCATTGATAACTTCCCCGGCAACGACGCCAAAATGTTGGGCCCACTATATGTCAGTTAATTAAAAATTAACATGTAGAGTGCTAAACATAAATTATCAACCTGAGGAAGTCTTTTATTTCAAAGATATCGTGCAAGATCTATGCAATCACAATTTCTACCTGACACTGTTATCTATTGGTATGAAATCAAAACTCGTTATAAACTAGATCACACCGTCTTGAAAAGAAAACAAACCCTAATCCTATTCATAAATCCAAACTGTAAATATAACACACTTCAAACAAAACCTATTCTTTTGAAACAAGATCTAATTGCATGAATCTTAAATAAGTGTTGTGTTGGCCAACGATCTATCAAAATGAATTAATAGGAGAACACTATGATAAATCTAATGGATAAAAACATGAACTGAATAATAAAACAACTATGATAAATCTAATGCACGAAAGCATGAATTAACAAATAAACAAATTTACAAAATAAAACACCTACAATCAACACTACTAGCATTTGCTCAGGGAAGAGGGCCCTTCGTCCACTGAGCAGAGCTGGATCTCCACAATGAAAGTCTACAACTCCAGAATTAAGAAACTATCAACATGTATTATCAGAATGGAATGATTACAATAGATCTGGATCAAATCCTACATCATAACATTGATTTCTCTTTTCCTCTCAATGATATTGATTACATATTTATACATAAAATGATCTCATGGAAATGAGGAACTGATCCCCTAACTTGTGATCTGTAATAGCTGAAACACGGTCGTAACTGCTAACAACTTTGGAACCGACCGCAACAGTAAATCTAGAAAATACCCTCTTTAAGAACCACCTGTATATCGCAAACCGTGTCTTTGTTTGGAAATTTCCTTAAAAATTAAGTAAATGAGGCTGTTACACAGAAAACCCATGTCTCGGAATTTTTTTATTCTTTTCCATCTGCTCGCAAATCAAGACGCGAATCAAGGTGTTCTTATCTGGCATGGATTTTCGGTTAAGGTTGTAACAACTAGCTGTGAGCGTCCTGTATGTGACAAATAACTCCACAACCCATCATTAGTAAAATTATGCATAATATTATTTAATTCATCAAAGATAAAGGAAAATAATTATTATTAACCACTTAAAACATCAATAGAAGTAGTATGTTGTTTTACGCACAGTTACAACAAATGGATGGAAAATGGAATGATAAATGGGCGATAATGGGAAGAAAATGGATGAAGTATATGTCAATAAGTGCTGGAAAAATGGACAATTCCAGGGCCCAACAGATCTACATAAAAAACATCAAGAAACCCTTGAAAAAATTCTGCAAAAATATTACACAACAAGTTAGGGTTAGGGTAAAAAAATGCAGAAATATGCCCAGATCTGAAGAGAAGCCTAATGGCTACCAAATAGAAAGAAAATCTACAACAAAATGACAATGCACAAATGATAATCGTTATTGATTGAAAGCTATAGAAGGTACTAGATCATAGCAACCCGCTCTGATACCATGTTAGAATAGTAGAGTCAAGCTAAACTAATTAACCTTTCTAAGCAACCAACAACATATCATAAAAGATAAGAACGAAAAAAGAAAAGGATAAGAGAACACTGATATATGTGGTTCACCCTAATGGGTTACATCCACAGGAAGGTAGTCTTTTATTATCTCCATAATTTCTTCTCCAATATTACAAGAGAGCAAAGCACAAATACCCCAAAGAATATAGATGATTTACATTAGTGTCACAATAGTACCACTACTACATCAAGAATACATGATGTGTAGAGACTCACTTGACCCTATTATATACTAAGAGATGAGGAGGAATTACTCTCACATATTGCATGTGGGATAATATATTTCTCTAAAATAACATCTCTTAATACAATACCATGGACAAATACTCTACACATGTAAATACAACACCATATAACTATGGGTTAAATGTATTACTCTTTTACATAAGATTGTAGACAACTTTCGACATAATACAAAGACATTATTACCTTCCAAGGAATATAATATATTCCAACAATATGCAGAACGGGGGTCCCTGGAAGCCCTTCTTTTGCAAATTATCCCAAGTAAGGATGCACTTGTGGGAAATCAACTAGAGGAAGGTGGTGATTTTGGGCCATATGTGTGGATTCCATATTTTTTTCCAGAGGGGGAAATCCTGTTCGACATCCTTGGTGGACAATTCAATCTGAAAGTTTATTCTACTTTTATATATGGCCCTGTTAAAAATCTGTGAGAGATGCCTCTCTAGAAAGGAAGAAGCCAACTCCCTTTCTTAAAGTGGTTTTGTTGTTACCTTGGGGTTTACCTTCTGCAACCTTGGGTACATTCTAAGTGCTAAGATATCTAACTCTTATTAAGCATGAAGAAACGGTAACCAAGAAAAAGATTGAATTTTAAGAAAGGAGAGAGAAATCCTTAAGCACGTGATTGAATGGAATGAAGGAGAAGAACAATATGCAAAACAAATGTGTTAAGAACAACAAATTTGATGTTGTAAAAATGAAATGGATGCAATAGAGCTCCAAGATCCCTTCTACCTAAGATGATCCTACAAAATATAGACAATTCTTCACAAAACAAGGTTAATCCAGTCAATCTCATCAACAAAAAGAAAGAGAACATAAGTATAACTGACTATAGTCTATTTCTATTACAATATTTGATAATAAAACAAAAATAAGTAAATTAACAACTACAAATACTTATTCAAAATAAATTGGATCTACGCAACATTATTTGGAAAAAAGAAAGAATAAGATTTAGCCAATTTCACCTCAAAATTCACCAAAAATGCAAGCTCATAAGACAATGCCACGGATTAAGCCTCCAAATCCTTCAATTTCATTAAAAAAATGTGAAACAACAAGATTAAAATGGGCATATGTTCAATGCATCCTCCCAAATGAGGAGAAATACCTTGCTTTTATAGCCAAAAAACAACTCAAACCCTAGGGGGTGCAATTCCCAATGAGCCTGGTTGTTTTTGGGGTTGATAAAATGATGGGAGGAAGTTTGAATTCACGGGAGGGGAGGCTTCCACCTCTCATGAGGTGTCCCACTTTTTGGGGTAATCCTCCACCTCCTCTAACCAACTCCTCCATGTGTAGAAATGCACCCACCATGAGGAGAATGCACCCTCCTTTTAAGGAGATGAGTAGGAGCCTCTCTCTTGTTGACTATAGATGCTCCAACCTATTCATTAATGCTCCAGAAAATATCCTCAACCTCCATAACAACCTAGATACATTTCCTAGACAAGATTCCTTTGATTAAGAAATTGGGTTTTCTCCATTTTTTCCATTTATTTGGCCCTCTAAGTCATTTTGGAGAGAAAATCAAAATTAATAATTGAAAATTACTAATTTTACTCTCAAATGTGTGTTTAGGGGTTAAGTGGGAGATATGGGTCCAAAATTGAGCATCCCCATGACCAAATTGTCTCCCTAGGCCCAATTTTATGACATTTTGAAAATTTACATTTAAAATACACCTTATCGATGATTTTATTAAAACTAAAAATTAAAAAATCTGAGGAAGGACTTAGAGCATGTCCATGAAACTTTGGGAATATGAATAGAATGGTATAATACATATAAACTAGGCTTTAATGACCATCCTAAGGAATAATCACCAATTTCACCATCTCGAATTTGGACGATTTTGAGTGAAAAACTTGAAAATTATATGCCGCTTAAAAAAGTGCCACATAATTAATGAGGGAAAAAGCACTCAAGGATGATGACTTTGATGACCAAGTACTAAGAAGGACAAGCCTTTTACATAGGAAACCATCATGTTATGTAATTTATTATAATTCCCACGAGGGGGTGTGAACATGCTAAAAAGGGACCACAACTGGCCGTGATGAAACCATGGAACTTCTGAGTACAAAGTAAGAACAATTGATTTGTTTTGATCCTTGGTGGCTCACTTGAAAAATCCCCAAAGTGCAACTTAGTGGATAACATCTGGCTCCAACTGTGGGACGTGTGATTGATCTAGTTTTAAGGCAATGAGAGGATACGAGAACACCATAATCTCTAGTTTATATAACCTAGAAAACATCTCAACTTGATGAGAAAACCTTAGTAGCACAAGTTTTATGAAAAGAGCTAATGATCCAAAAGTTTCTTTATTGAAAGGAACAAAAAACTAATTGATTAAAAGAGAGTTTTATTCCTAATTACATGAAAGAAATCCATAAAGTAAATTCTCACTTTAAGAAGCTTATTTTCCTACTCTAAGCAAGATAAAATAAATACCTTAGGTAAAATAAATTATCTAGTGTAACCACCTAAGCATTTGATAAACTTTAAATGTATTTTCCTTGTCTTTGGTAACCAGCCAAAGCAAGGAAACATTATTCAATAAATGAAAACCTGCATGAAACTTAAATATGGGAGGATTGGATATGAGATTATAATCATGGATAAGGTCATCGAACTGCTTAGGGTTGGATATGAGATTATAATCATGGAGAAGGTCATCAAACTACTTCCCAAACTACCAAGTCCTCTTGCAAGCTTCTTCTATCCAAGATTGGATAGGACCGATGTAAACATATGTATGCTGATGCAGATCATCATACTCATAAAAAATGAATTATTTGCTGATAAATCTGTGTGTGATCCCCAAACTTCTCCAAATCATAAGGAACATCTATATGTGAAGACGATGGCTGAAAAAAAAATTCAATTAGTTGCACCCAATCTGACTCTTCATTGTATTGCTTCTTCAAGTCTTCATTACTGGTACTAATATTAGCTCAAACTGATCATATGGATAAACTGAATGCTCCTCTTCCATATAAAAATCTCCCAATGCCACAATATCCATGATCTCTTCTTTAAAAAAACCATATATAGGATGTTCATTAAAACCATCAAGAGACTCAAAACTCCCTCCATTAGATATGCCATAGACAGGGTTATCAATAAAACCATCGAAAGTTTTTGGTTCATTATTTTCCTCATCATACATGTCATAGATTGGATTTTCCATGAATGTACGGGAATCCTCATCAACGTATTTGTCGGACATATGGGAGTCTTCATCACTTCTATCATGCTCGAGGCTATACTTGTCCTCCTCTTCATACTCATCTTCTTCATAAAAAAGGTCACAAGGAAATGAACCTTCCAAACTATCATCATTATATGGAGAACAAGTAGGAGTTCCATTATGCACATTACAGTTTTCATTATAAGCTTTTGTAATGGATTCATCTTGAGGTAGATCTGGAGTAAAAATGTGATCATCATCACTGAAATAATCATGAATACATTCCCAATCATCAATATTATTTGTTGATGTGACATGAGGAAGGTCTTCAATAATATCTTCAATGAATGGATCTTCATGCACAACCTCAATGGGATCATCATGTATTTCTGGACTTTGAGTGTTGTATACCATGTTGATACTGAGTGGCTCAATATCTTCCATATGAAATTCTCTCGAAGAAAAGAAGTAAGCTAAAGTGTTCTTGATTAATAATTCAATATTGAATAATCCACTATAACTTTCAAACATAATGCCATTGTCTCAGAAAAATATTGAAGAAAATTTTAATTGAAGTAATAGATTTATCAGGAAGGCCATTGTAAAACCAATATGAATCCCCACCCTGCAGAGAATGAGTAAACAACTGCATCATATGATCCTCATAACATATGTTGGATTCACTCGCATATGAAAGGAAAGTCACAACATGAAATCTGGTTGAGTAATCACTATCATTCCCCTGAAAAACTAGAATGGGAATATCTTTCCTTTCCCCATAAAAATAATTGGGAAGACCTCAGATTTTAAAGAAATGAATGGGAGGACATCTACAGGAGATGCAAGAAGCAGTATCTATTCTTTTAATATCCATGTGAAGAATCAATGATCATGGGGAATTCCTAGAATTGAAAGAGTGAAGTTGTCCAAAAATGAGCTTGAATATTTTACTGTTACATGGGCTCACCTACACACAATGAATATCAACAATTTTATGATATACAATGGTTTTATCCCTTCAATTGAGTAGCCATGTGAAAATAAAAATATGCGCCATAAATCTTTCACAAAAAAATCTTTTTTATTTTTATTTTCTTTGTAAAACATAAAAAATGTTAGTGGAGTCACTAGACAAAGAATCAAATATCTACTCTAATCATTCATCAAACAAAGCAAAAAAAAAAAATAAAGAAAACAAAATTTGTTACCCAAGAATAAAAATATTTATCCCCGGAAAGGGCGCCAAAAACTGTTGATGACTTTCACACACTTGGGGGATAAGCGTAGAAAAAATATTCAAGCTGCTAGGTGTGTCCTTGGGTGAAAGTATTGAGTCAAGTACTATCACTTGATATTGACTCCTCTGTTTAGGCAAAAATCCTAACGAAGCCAAGGGGGTGATCCCTAAGAAAGAGTTTAACTAATGCTCTTGTGTTTTAGTCATTAATGATGGAAATAAGTTTTTTAGGAGTTTTTGAAGTAAAATATTGAGACAAGATTGCCGCAGATATAAATAAATATTTCATTAGCATATATCGACACATAAATATTAGCAACAATAAAAAATTGATGATAAACGACAGTAAAATGTTGCAAAATTAGATCGATTCCAATGGAGTCAAAATAAAGAAATGATGCTGCCAAGAAATGAAATGTTTTGCAGTGTGTCTTGTTCAGTTTTAATTATTGAAAGATGAGTTGAGTTATGGGAAGGGGATTCTTGATATACTATAAAGTACTTATAATATGTTCAGAATATGATGAAGGTGGTTCCTCACTCAAAAATATGGACTGAATTGGAGTCTCTGAGACGTTTTCAACACTACACCCACAAGAGTGTAGCATGGCAATATCCCTAGGTCACTATTTAGTGGTTCCCGCTTCCTTTGAAGAATTTTCCCACGGTTACAAAATTTTGTTATGTCGTATGTTCATAATGTTCTTGGGAGTTTGTTTTATTAATGTATTGTTAAATTAATGTGTAGAAATTAGAAAATGTTGCAAATCACTTTTAATTCCCCAACGACTAGGAAAATACTGCAGAGGGAAAGAGCATACATGAGGTTTATGACAAATTTTTTATTCCAATTAAAGAAATCAAAGCTTTTGTAAAAGAAAGTAAACTAATTACAAATTGAAACTCCAAACTACATGTCACATTCATCCTATGAAATTATTACTTTATTCTAAGATGAAATCAAAACAAATTAATCAACCTATTCAGCCTTTCTAGAAGGTGGATTGTGTGCATGTGTTGGTTAGTAAAAATCAAACCAAAAAGGAAACTGTGAACCCCCCTAGGGAGGATGGAGTGTGGCCATTGTGTATCCCAATTTATTTATTTATTATTGAAATTTACAATGTGATTGAAAGGTGAATTAAAATTCACTTTGATCCTTGAAAAAGGATCAAAATCCTTACAAGATTACAAGAGAGAAAATGAATGAAGGAAGGATTTTTCGGTGTCTTAGGTGACCTGAAACATGATGTCTGATCAGTATGTCTTTCTCATTTTCTTTAAAATTGATAATAAAAAAACAAGAAAAATATATTATAATGTCACAAATCATCCAAAACAAAATACATAACTTACACTACTCAAATTGCTCAAAATTTGTGAATTTTTTATTGAAAAGGGAACTTCGAGAGATTACTTCGGATATAGTTCGAGATGAAAATTTTAAAAGGAACCTATATGTGATATATATGAATAATTAAAACTATATTTAAAATATCAATTTTATGTATATAACTTTTATTAAGCATGAATAAATGGTAACCAACAAAAAGATTGAATTTTAAGGAAGGAGAGAGAAATCCTCAAGCCCGTGCTTGAATGGAATGAAGGAGAAGAAGGATATAAAAAACAAAGATTTTAAAAACAACGCATTTTATGTCTTAAAAAATAAATGTGTGCAACCGATCTCCAATATCCCTTCTACGTAAGATAATCCTGTAAAATCTAGACAATTCTCCATACAAACAAGGTTAATCCAGTCAATCTCATCAATATAAAGCAAGAGAACATAAGTATTATTGAATATAGCATATTTCTCTTACAATATTATGATAATTAAATGCAAATAAGTAAATTAACAACTGCAAATTCTTATTCAAAATAAATTGTATATATGCAACATTATTTGACAAAAAGAAAGCATAAGATTTAGCCGATTTCACCTCAAAATTCACCAAAAATGCAAGCTCATAATAAAATTCCAAGAATTAAGCCTCCAAATCCTTCAATTTCATTAAAAAAATGTGAAACAACAAGATTACAATGGGAATAGGTTTAATACATCCTCCCAAATGAAGAGAAAGACCCTGCTTTTATAGCAAAAAAACAACTCAAACCCCTGGGGCGCAATTCCTAGTGAGGAGGATGTTTTGAGGGTTGAAACAATGATGGGAGGAAGTTTGAATTTTTGGCAGGGGAGGAGTACACCTATCATGAGGTGTCCCACTCGGTTTTAGAATCATCCACCTCCTCTAAGAAACTCCTCCATGTGGAGAAATGTGCCCTCGATGAGGAGAATGCACCCTCGTTTTAAGGAGATAAGTATGATCCTCTCTCTTGTTTATTGTATATTCTCCAAACTGTTCAATAATGCTCTAGAAAATATGCTCAACCTCCCTAACATCTCAAAGACATGTCCCAGACAAGATGCCTTTGATTTAGGAATTGGATTTCTCCATTTTTTCCATTTATTTGACCCTCTAAGTCATTCTGGAGAGAAAATCAAAATTAATAATTGAAAATTACTCACTTGAATTTCAAAAGTCAGTTCAGGGGTTAAGTGGGGGATTTGGGTCTGAAAAAGAGCATCCTTATGACCAAATTGGCTCCTTAGGCCCAATTTTATGACCTTTTTAAATTTTACAATTAAAATACACATTATCGATGATTTTATTAAAAATATACAAATTCAAATATCCTAGGAAAGACTTAGTGCATGTCCACACAAATTTGGTAATATGACTAGTATGGTATAATACATAGACCCTAGGATATAATAACCCTCGTAAGGAATAATCACCAATTTCACCATCCTGGCTTTGGAGGATTTTGAGTGAAAACATAAAAATTATGTCGCTTAAAAAAACATCACATAATTAACGAGGGAAAAAACACACAAGGATGATGACTTTGATGGCCAAGTCCCAAGAAGG
The DNA here is from genome assembly GCA_001517045.1 of Pseudotsuga menziesii. Lineage (NCBI taxonomy): Eukaryota > Viridiplantae > Streptophyta > Pinopsida > Pinales > Pinaceae > Pseudotsuga > Pseudotsuga menziesii. The sequence goes on from LPNX010233269.1 coordinate 60,179, forward strand.
CCAAGCCTTTTACATAATAAACCATCATGCTATGTGTTGGGTGTTATATCGTCTTGATTAATTCACCTAATATTTAATTATCGACCAGGGTTGGTAGGCTTAGAGTTGATACAAAATATATGCGAAGGTAGAGGAATTCCTATGGTGTCGTGGAAATATTTTAACAAACGAAAGATCAAAAGATATTTAAAAATGAAAAACTGAGTCAAACTGCTAAGAATTCAACTATTAAGGTAATTGAACCAGGACAGATTACTAAACTAGAGTATCAAAAATACACTACTATACTCTATAAACAATTACTAAAGAATAAAGATATATACAATACTATTCTATGACAATAAAATAATCTTTATAGTAAGGTTTGTTTGAATGGTTTCAAGAACTAACTATGCAAAGAAAGTTTATACTAGAAACATAAGTACAACAACTAAATCGATAATTTATTTTATAAGCAAATAACTTAAAACTGAAAAAGGATACTATCAACAACTAACTTTTCAAGTGAAAGGCTAGGATGCAAGGAAGACCTAAATTATAAGTGAGTAGAAAACTTAATAAAGAAGCAAGTAGAAAACTTAATAAAAATAACTTAATAAGAGAAGCAAGTAGAAAAATTAATAAGAACAACTTTGAATTTTATTCTACAAGTCTCTTTTGTTAATCACACAGTGAAAAAAAAGAACATTTTCTATTGTTATAGACAATCTACAAAGTACTAGTATACTTTCCTAAGGTAACACTTCTAATACTAAGTTTTACATGCAAACGGATAAATCAATCCAAAGACATGATTACCAAACAATAAAACAATATTAATTAAAGGAATAAGAAACAAACTTATAACATGACTCAAAACATGTTCAAGGTAAAACGATAAAAATTTAATAAATAATCTAAAACAATCTAACTTTAGCCTTAATGTTAAATAGAACTATCATCTAACCATTACAATCAAAACATACTTCGAAAACTAAGGAAACAAAGCTTTAAATAGGTTCGAAATACATTAAAAACACTAAAAACGAAACGATGGACTGGTTGACAAACTGAACTGTAGGTCTGAAAGGGGTGTTTGAATGACAGTTTAAACAAGATATCCGAATAACCGTCTGCACAATTAAAATAACAGAAAATAACCTAAATGATGTAATCTTCAGCTCAATTTGTGCACATGCAAATACAATGCAGAGAGGCAGTAAATAAACCTACTTAATAATAAAATTTGACAGCGAAATAATCTTAAACTAATTCATAAATATAAAGAAATCATTGCGTATTAAGAAACAAACTGAAATTTAAATAAACTTAGAATAGAAAGGGCAATGAACATAATTGAATCTATTCTAACTTGATAAAAGAAATCTATTCTATCTACTTGCAAATAAAACTGAACAGTAAAATTGGAAATGAAATGACTGAAAGAAAATTGAAAGAAAACTATGCGCGCAACTAGCTAGTTAAATTTGGAAATAAAATGCATTACAAGAAGCAATGAAATAAACATTTACAGTAATTTGAATGAAAACAAACTAGAAATCAAATTTACTACAAAAGAAAATATAACAAAATTACACAAGAAAAGAAACCTCTAGTTGATGAGGGGCCCTCTCAGCAATCAGGGGTGATGCCTGGTTAACGCTTACATGAACGCAATCATGAAAAACAAAACATATGGTTTCTATTAAAAATAAGGAACATAACTACAGAGTTCTTCTCAAAAACTGACTGTCTCACTAATGAATTCATCAACTCCTTAGCTCTTCACATGGAGGCATTTATATACACAATGTTTATAGACGTGAGCAAGTCAACCCTTTAGTGGTCAAATGCTCTCTAAATTTAGTTAACCATTATGACGTCTAACTGGTCAAACATCAACGTGCAACCTTCTCCTTCTCCTTTGTGAATCGGTTCTCTTTAGCGTGTGTGATGTGGCATATGGTTCCTTCATTGGCGTGGTTGATGGTGTAGTGTCAAGCAGAGGTAGTGTGCTAGCCATTCTTATAGAACGATAGCTATTGCATCACCAAAACACGTGGACAATAAACAGTTTCAAGCTGCTCCATCCTCTAATGCTCAGGAATCTATCATTAACACTATGTAGTTGGTTCAGCGGGTGTAACGGTGAGTTGGACGATGAGTTGGATATGCTCTGCACATATCTAGGGTGGAAGCATTGTCTGTTCGTTAGCTCATCCAATAGGTCGTAACCTACAAACAAATGCAGTCCTATATCAATATATCAAACACACTCCAAATAATGTCAATTTTAATCTATAAAATCGTGAAATGATAATAATAAACATATTTTTCATAAATCTTAAATTCATTCGTACCTAGGGCTGAATAGTGATCTGCATGATAGAAAATGTTTTATTCATTAGTGTTGTAATATCACAATGTTTTATTCAGGTCGTCATTTGGACCATCATTCAACTCTTCGTATAGACCTCCATATAGTCCTTCATATTGATTTTTCTATGAAAATATGCTTCATGCTATAACCAAGTTCCATAGCTTACATTGTCCTGAAAACACTTATCATTTGTCAAAGATAAATAGATATGTCATAAATAATGAAAATAAAAGTATTCTAATCTTTCCTAATCCTCCCCCAAACCAAAGATATGGCGTGTCCTCAAGCCATACAAGAGAGAAAAATTGATTGTTCCAAATAATGAAATAAAAAGTTCTATCATGTTGTTATTATTTTGTAAGAAAAAGAAAAACTAACTAGTAAATGGAAATGATTTAGATATGTATATTCATAAAAAATATATAATAGTGCTTAGAAAGACCACTTAAATGGTGATAATATAACCGAAATAATTCCATAGGAAAATCTAGTCATCCATGCCTCTTTTTAAAGATATCCTATCATCACAAAATATTTTGAGTGTACCCCACAGTGTGTGAGATATATAGCTATGGGTCCCATTTCTAGGATAATGACATCCTAGATATTTGTTGAATTAGATGGCATGGCCCAAGCCCAACTTACATCCATTCTCAAATGACATTTTAAAAAAATTTCCTTGACATGTTTATTCATAAATTCTGAAAAAAATCTTTATATTATCATTGTTTTACGAATCATGTGCATAGTAGTGCATTAACCAGATCTCTTTTACCCGATATTTTTCCGCTACCAGCAGGCTTGTTCAGTACCCTGGTGGGTTTATCTTGGTGCCATGCAAGCATAGTCCTGCTGCCAGCGAGCTTGTTCAGTACCCTGATGGGTTTACTTGCATTTATCGAGCTTCCTTGTTTTAAGTTATTACTTAGCATTGACCCGCTGCCAGTAGGTCTGTTTAGTACCCCGGTGGGTTTTTTTTGTATAATGATATTAAATATATGGAATCCGATTGATACTAGAGTTTTTTAAGGCCTGCTAAACGCATAATTCAATTTTGTAAAGTAAACTCATAAATAACTTTTCATAATGGCCCTAACCATAGATCATGTCAAAAGAGAATAACTTAAAGTTGTTCTTTGAACTTAGAGTCCTTCTTCTTCATAAGAGATAAGTAATGTTCCCCACAGACAAAAATTACACTTACTCTCGAGTTATCACCAAAATACTTGAGAGACAAGTTTTGATAACAAGTATAGGATGAACTAGTAATCCATAGGTGTAATATGAGATTATGAAAAATATGATAATGAAAGTAGGTCTGTTAAGCAACTGCCCAAAAGAACAAATTAGAAATATACATGTCTGAATAAAAATACCAAAAACCATATGAATCATATAAGAGATGGTTAAGAATGATATACAGAGAATTGTTTTTTATTGTCACTATAAGCTGCAAATTTCAAAAACCCCAAGAAAGGTTAAGGTACCTCATGAGTGTTTTAGCGTACTTCCCTTTTCCAAATAATACTCAATGAGCTACTTATAGAGATAAAGTGCTTGTAATCAAACTACAAAACCACTTGTTAGATGATTCAATTTATTCATGAAAACATATATAACATTATAAAAAGAAAGAGTCCCTTGTAAGCAATTTGTCAGAAATTACTCTTATTTATTCAAAAAAACAAACACATATTAACACATATTTACATATATACAAGTGATGATAACCCAAAATACTTTTTTTAAGGATCAGGAGGAGGAGGAATAACTTCCCCTTCAATCAATTCCATTTCCTTTTGCTGCAAAACATTCTATATGAAATCCTCTTTAGATGTTGGTTGGTGATAAAGTCTAAGTCTGTGTCCATTTACTACAAAGAAAACTTGTGAACCATCAATTGTCTTAACTTCTACTGACCCGTTGTCAAAAGATGTAACTACTTCATATGGGCCCATCCAATGGGTAGTTAGCTTTCCTTTAAAAAATTTAAACCGTGAGTCGAATAGTAGTGCCCAGTCTCCAGTATTAAATTTATTTTGCTTAATAAACTTATCATGCCATGTATTCCATTGATTCTGTATTAGCATGGTTCTTTGGAGTGCATCTTGTCTAATTTCATCTAACTCATTAATATGTAATACTCGTTGTTTATGTGCTTCATCCAAATCCATGCCTAATTCTGTTTCTATACGAAAGGTCTCAACTTAAAATTCAATTGGTAAAAGGACTTGTTTTCCTTATAATAACTCATAGGGGGTATGTCCGGTAGTGTTTCTCCATGTTGTCATATAGGCCCATAAGGCCTTCGGGAGTCTATATGCCCAATCCTTATGATGTAAGTGAATGGTTTTGGTTAAAATGGCTTCTAATAATTTTTTAGTTGACTCTACCTTGCCATTAGCTTGAGGGTGATAAGGTGAAGATTTGAAATGTCGGATGCCATATTTCGTAGTGAGCTCTTTCATTAATTTGGAAGTGAATTGAGTATCTTGGTCTGTGACAATTTCTCTAGGTACACCAAACCGGGTGAATATTTCTTCATATATGAATTCTACCACTGATTAATCTGTAACCCTAAACAAAGCTTTAGATTCTACCCATTTGGTAAGATAGTATGTGCAAACCAGGATATACTTCTTTTTACAAGACATGGGAGAAATTGGTCCTACAAAATCAAGAGCCCATTTATCAAAAGGCTCAATCATGACCTAACGTTATAAGGGCATCTAATCAAATGACATCGGTCTACCCATTCTTTGGCAACTATCACATCCTTTAACATACTTGGCAACATCTTTGAAAATGCTTGGCCAGTAATAACTAGAGTGTAGCACTTTGTATGTTGTCTACTTATCAGAAAAATGTCCTCCACATGGTCCATCATGGAATGCATGGAGTATGTCTATGATTTCATCCTCCCACACACATCATTAAATAATAAGATCTAGACCAGCGCAGAAGAGGTCATTATCAACCCAGGAATAATTAGAACTCTGAACTATAATACGGCATTTCTCATGTAGGGACAAATGGTTTGGTAATTTACCAGTTTATAAATAATTGGCAATGTTTGCAAACCAAGGGGTTTGAACAGACACAGTAAACAAATGTTAGTTAGGAAAAGTATCTTCAATGGGCTTAGCACCATCATCATGTTGAATGTGAGAGAGGAAATATGCTACTAGATTTTCTTTACTATGTCGGTCAATGACAGTGATGTTAAACTCTTTCAATAGAAGAAGTCACCGGGTCACTCTACCATTGGTAATTGGTTTATTCATTAAAAATATAATGGCATAGTCATCGATATGCACAAAAACTTCGCAACATGTAATGTAATGGTGAAATTTATTAATAGAATAAACTACTACCAAAAATTCTTTTTCGGTAACAGTGTAATTTAGTTTGGCAGGAGTCAAATTCTTCCTAATAAAATAAATGGCATAATGTGATTGTCCCTCTTTTTGGCCCAGGACTCCTCCTATGGCCGTATCAGAGGCATCGGTGGATATATGAAAAGTAAGGGACCAATCGGGACCCCTGAGTATTGGTGCCACCGATAGTTTAGCTTTTAAAATTTCAAAAGCATTTTGACAATATTTTGTCCACTGGAATTATACATCCTTTGTAAGCAATTTAAACATTGGTGCAACTATTTTAGTAAAATTTTCAATAAGCGGCGATAATAGCTTGCATGACCAAGAAAAAATATTACCTATTTTATAGTTTTTGGAGAGGGAAGGCCAACAATTACTTCAATCTTAGCAGGATCTACCTTAATTCCTTGGGAGGAACATGGTGTCCTAAAACTATACCTTCTGTTAGTAACATTTTACATTTTTCATGACTAAGGGATAAATTCGTTTATTGACATTGGGTCAGGGCCTTTTCGAGGTTGTCAAGAGACTCTTGAAAGGTATTTCCATAGGCTGTAAATTCATCCATGTATACCTCCACATAGTCATGTATAAGATCAGACAATTTTTCTAAGACTGCCCATTGAAAAGTGGCAGGTGCATTAAAAAGGCCAAATGGAAAAAATATATAAGCATATGTTCCCCAAGGACATGTAAAAGTGGTATTATCCTGATATTCATGTGCTATTAGAATCTGATTGTATCCACTATATCCGCCAAGAAAGGAAAAATATTGTTTACCTAATAGAGTATCTAACACTTGATCAATAAAAGGTAAAGGAAAGTAGTCTTTAAGAGTGGCTTTGTTTATCTCTCTAAAATAAACACAAATGCACCATTTCCCTGTGAATTTATTTGGGAATAATACTAGAGGAGATACCCATTTACTATCGGAGATAGGATAGATGAAACCAACATTGAGGAGATTTTGTAATTCTTCTTTTACTATATCCTTTAGAGCAAGATTCATCCTTCTCTGAGGCTGTCTTACAGGTGAAATGTTTGGATCCATATAAATATGGTGAATACAAGTGTCAGGGTGTATACGCTTCATATCGGTGTATTCCCATGCAAATGCTCCATCTTATTTTTTAAGAACCTCAAGCAGCTATGCTTGTTGGTTTTCACTTAGCCCTGCGTTTATATGTAGAAACTTTTCAGGGCCAACATTACAAGGTATGCTAAAAGTTCCAGTATGCTCTTCAATTGTGAAGACACAAGGTGTCTCCATAAACGTTCAGAGAACCATATTCTCTTGGAACTTGTCTCCAAAAAATTGATCAAATTGAGAAAAAGACTGAGGAAAATCTATACAAGTTATTGAAGAAACAAACTGGTTTAATACATTCTCAGTGGTCTACTCCTGAAGATCCCAAGAGAAATCACTAGGGAGGGAGAGTTCATCAAAGTCCTCGTCCCTAAAAGAACAATTTAACCACCATGAATTTTCAGTTATTGGTTGTACTTGGGGGTATAAAATAAGTCTCTGTGTAGACAACCCATTGGAAATAGTGATCTCTCCATCCCTACATCCTATAAAAGCATTTGCAGTAGCTAACCATGGTCTTCCCAAGATAATAGGATGCCCTTTAGAAGGATCCTTTGATTATATGACCATAAATTAGACAGGGTATTCCCATGAGGCTACTATTACAATAATGTCATCCAGGACTCCAGTAGGTTTTACCATAGTACGGTCTACTAGTTCTAATATTGAAGGGGCAGGTCGGAGAAATTGTCCTAACTGTAAAACTTCTAAAATTGCGGTGGTCATGATGTTGATGGAAGATCCTAAATTGATTAATGTATTTTCTATGGTGGTATTGTTTATAATTATAGACACTACTGAGGCTCCTGGATTTGTATATTTTGCAATCTGGGACTGATCTGTCATACATTCAGACATCTCTCCTATAACATGAATTGTGAGAGGGTCATTTTGTTTCTTCCCTGGGCGTTTAATGCATAGTTACTTTATTACTTTGTTGTAGATTGGTATGTCCTTGACATCTTGTAATACATGAATTTTCACACAGATATTCTTTAATTCATTCAAAATTTCATACTCAGGATGAACTACGGGTTTTTCTATTACTAGTCTTTCCAAAAATGGAGGAACTCTTTGCTCCTGAATGGGTTCTTGAGGAGGATGGGTGTGTACTGGAATCTTTAGAATGTTCACATCCTCCAAAATGGCATCACTCATGGGTTCATTTGAATGCTCTTCTTCTTCATTTTCCTCATGAATGATGACTGATGACTTGGGTTTGTCATTCACAACTCTTCTAGATCGTAATTGAATCTCATGTACAGGTACGGTCAAAATAAGGTATGATGGAAGAGTTTACAACTCAATGTTGTTAATATATTGAGTTGGTTTATTATTTGGGTTAGGTATCGGTTGTGCAGGTAATAATGTCAGTCATGGAGGATTTATATTCCGGAAGTGATGAGGTTATTGTGCAATGAGAGGAAATCGAGGCACAAATCTAGGAGAAATTTGCTGGAATTTTGTTTGGTGTTGAGGATAAGAATGATTAGTTGCATAGATAGGTTGTGACTAAGGGTATGTTTTTCCTCTCCATCCTTGTCACCAATATTACTGCTACGGAAATTGAGGAGGAGGTTACTGAGGTGGCCAATTTTGCCAATGAATTGTTCCATTGTTGAGGTGGTTGATATGGAGGATAATAGAGAGGGGGTTGTGGTGGAAAAATATGATATGTTGGTTGGTCTATAGGTTTCCAAGGAGGCCTCCTAGATGTTTCACCTACATCCCCACTCTTATAGATGGCTTGCAACCCAGGAAAGTATGGGAAGTTATATGTTGGATTCTCTTCTATACAGATGTGACATACGGAGATGTTGTTTAATGGACATTGCCTTTGGGGATGTTTGGTCCTACATCTTGGACAAAAAATGCTCATTGTTGCTCATTATTCATCCTACCTTTTCTTGGCTTGTAAATTATCTAGTTGAGAACCAATGGCTCCTAAGATATCGGTTTTGAAATTCCCCAATAGGTTTCCTAATTCTTTCCTTGTAACTCCACCTGAAATGGGAATGTTTCCTCTTACATTTCTACTATAAGGCTTCCGAAAGTTTTTTCCAACTTTCCCCCTAATTCTAGAATAATATTTACACATCTCACCGATTTGTGCAAATGTTTTACAAGAATTAACGACAGCTTCCATGAGATTAAGACTTTCTATCAAGTCCTCGGAGATCACTTTAAGGAAAAGTGTATGTACTACATCTTCTCGGAGGTCACTATATTTTGATTTATGTAATGTATAAACAAACCTTTCGAGATAATATTCTAGGCTTTCATCTTCAATTTGTTGTATCTTGAATATATCATGTCGAGAGTCCTTAGGTTTGCAATACTCTTGATATTTTCACAAAAATGAGGTTTTCATATCATCCCAACTCCTGATAGTGGATTCGCCTAATCCCATGAACCATCTCAAGGAAGAATCTTTTAGTGTAGTGGGAAAGAGTTTTAGTTTGTGAGCATCTTGTAGATAATTATAGCTCCTACAAAGAATATTGAAATTGAACAGAAATGTGTCTGGGACCTCATTACGTTTTCCATAGAAAGTAGGTAAGGAAGAAGGAGGGATGTTTTTCATATTTACATCCTACACAGTGTCTAAAATAGGAAAGCCAAAGGTATCCTTAGTTTGATTTTCTCCTTCTCCTTCATCATTTCTAACTTCATCATGATCTTCATTCTATCCCCGTCTCTCCATATAGGCTATGTTTTTAATGTAAATATACCTAGGAGGATCCTTTCGAGGTGATAATGGGGAGTCCCAATGTTCTTTTTCAAGAGAGATCTTCCTCTGATCAACCGCGTTTTTTTTTAATCCTAGAGGGATAGTAGGTTCTACGGTGGATGTTTCAATTTGTGAGATAACTAGATATATGAGGTTTTCAAAGGGAGATTTTACCTTGTCACGATCAACAAATTCAACGAAGTTCGGATCTCCTATTAGTGAAAAAGTTGTATTATTTGGATTCAAGACTAGTGAAGGATTAGAGCTTTCTAGTGGTTGATCCTCTTGAACTTCCTCAGGAATGAGGTCCTTAGGACCTCTTGACAAGGTTCCTTCTCCTTCTATGGCTTCCCCAGTAAGATCTCCTGAGAGAATCTCCTTAGGTTTCTAGGTAGAACTACTTCCTACAGGTGTCTTTCGATACCTTTCTATTGAGTTAGTGGTTGGGGTATTACGTCCCCTGTAAAAGTTAGTAGGACTTTCAATAAGTTTTCCTATCTTAACAAATCTACCCTAAGGATCTCTAAGTCTACTCATGAAAAACCTTAAACTAAAGAAAAACCTATTCTACTACTACTGTTGGATTTGGGGGTGCCTATTATAACAGATGTGCAAGTTCTTACCTCTCGTCTTACCGCTCCCCTGCCACCAGTCTATTACTAAAATTCATAAATAATTCTATCTATTCTATCGTACAGAACAACTCCCAGGCAACGACCCCAAAATGTTGGGTGTTATATTGTCTTGATTAATTCACCTAATATTTAATTATTGACCGGGGTTGGTAGGATTAGATTTGATACAAAATATATGCAAAGGTAGAGGAATTCCTATGGTGTCGTGGAAATATTTTAACAAACAAAATATTGAAAGATCTTTCAAAATCAAAAACTGAGTCAAAATCCTAAGAATTCAACTATTAAGGTAATTGAACCAGAACAGAATACTAAACCAGAGTATAAAAAATACACTACTCTACTCTATAAACAATCACTAAAGAATAAAGATATATACAATACTATTCTATGACAATAAACTAATCTTTATGGTAAGGTTTATTTGAATAGTTTCAAGAACTAACTTTGCAAAGAAATGTTATATTGGAAACATAAGTACAACAACTAAATTGATAATTTATTTTATAAGCAAATAACTTAAGACAAAAAAAGGATACTATCAACAGCTAACTTTTCAAGTGAAAGGCTAGGATGCAAGGAAGACCTAACTTATAAGTGAGTAGAAAAATTAATAAAGAAGCAAGTAGAAAAATTAATAAGAGAAGCAAATAGAAAACTTAATAAGAACAACTTTGAATTCTATTCTACAAGTCTCTTTCGTTAATCACACAGTGAAAGAGAAGAACATTTTCTATTGTTATAGACAATCTACAAAGTACTAGTATACTTTCCTAAGGATAACAATTCTAATACTAAGTTTTACATGCAAACGGATAAATCAATCCAAAGGCATGATTACAAAACATTAAAACATTATTAATTAAAGGAATCATAAACAAACAAAAGAAACAAAACATAACATGACTCAAAACATGTTCAAGGTAAAAGGATAAAAATTTAATAAATAATCTAAAACAATCTAACTTTAGCCTTAATGTTAAATAGAACTATCATCTAACCATTACGGTCAAAACATACTTCGAAAACTAAGGAAACAAAGATTTAAACAGGTTCGAAATACATTAAAAACACTAAAAATGAAACGACGAAATGGAGGATAGACTGAACTGCAGGTCTGAAAGGGGTGTCTGAATGGAAATTTAAACAGGCTGTTCGAATAACAGTTTGAACAATTAAAATAACAAAAAATAACCTAAATGATCTAATCTTCAACAGAATTTGTGCACATGCAAATACAATGCAGAGAGGCAGTAAATAAACCTACTTAATAATCAAATTTGACAGCGAAATAATTTTAATCTAATTCATAAATATAAAGAAATCATTGTGTATTAAGAAACAAACTGAAATTTAAATAAACTTAGAACAGAAAGGGAAATGAACAGAATTGAATCTATTCTAACTTGATAAAAGAAATATATTCTATCTACTTGCAGATAAAACTGAATAGTTAAACTGGAAATGAAATGACTGAAAGCAAATTGAAAGCAAACTATGCGTGCAACTAGCTATTTAACTTTGAAAAAAAAATGCATTACAGGAATCAATGAAATAAATGTTTACATTAATTTGAATGAAAAAAAAGTAGAAATCAATCTAACTACAAAAGACAAGATAAAAAATTAGACAAGAAAATAAACCTCTGGTTGATGGGGGGCCCTCTCAGCAATCAGGGGTGATTCTTGGTTAACACTTACACGAATGCAATCATGAACAGCAGGACATACAGATTCTATTAAAAATAAGGAACAAAATTACAGAATTCTTCTCAAAAATTTACTGTCTGACTAATGAATTGATCAATTCCTTAGCTCTTTGCATGGAGGCATTTATATACACAATGTTTACAGAGGTGAGCAAGTCGACCCTTTAGTGGTAGACCGCTCTCTAAATTTTGTCAACCATTATGACGTCTAACTAATCAAACATCAATGCACAATGTTCTCCTTCTCCTTGATGAATCAGTTCTCTTCAGCGTGCGTGATGTGGTGTATGGTTCCTTCTTTGGCGTGGCTGATGGTGTAGTGTTGAGCAGAGGCAGTGTGTTGGAGATTCTTCTAGAACGAGAGCCATTGCATCACCCAAATGCGTGGACAGTAAATAGTTTCAAGCTGCTATGTCCTCTAACGCTCAATAATATATCATTAACAGCGCGCAGTTGGTTCAGCGGGTGTAACGGTGAGGTGGACGATGAGTTGGATATGCTCTGCGCATATCTAGGGTGGACGCGGTGTCTATTTGTTAACTCATCCAATAGGTTGTAACCTGCAAAAAAATGCATTCCTATATCAATATATCAAACGTGCTCCAAATAATGTCAATTTTGATCTATAAAATCATGAAATGATAATAATAAATAGATTTTTCATAAATCTTAAATTCATTCGTACCTAGGGTTGAATAGTGATTTGCATGACAGAAAATATGCGAAAAAGATGACAAAACATATGTTTAAACATGTAATTTAACTACCAAAAATGATGACAAAACTGGGATCAACACTATGTAATTTATTATAATTCCTCCGAGGGTGTGTGAACACGCAAAAACGGGACCACAACTGGCCCTAATGAAACCATGGAACTTTTGAGCACTGAGTAAGAAGAATTAATTTGTTCTTATCCTTGGTGGTTCACTTGAAAAATCCCCTAATTGAAACTTAGTTGATAACAAGTTTCAAATAGACATGTACATCATAAATTTTTCTTTAGTTGTCTTTAATTGTACAATCTGTGGGATCAAGTGATATTTTACTAAGTCAACTAGAATCCTTTTTTCCTTAGATTCATTATTATTTTGTTTAGATTTTTCATCATCATCTGTAGGTTCTGGAATAACTTTGCTTACATAATCATCAACCTTATTTTATTCAAGGATGAACTATATTATGGTCTTCCATGATATAAAGTTCATAGCATTGTCAAGTTTGTCTTCAACACTGAGTGTGGTCACAATCTTGACCCTATATTTCAACCACGGATTCTTAATAGTTGCAAATAAGGTTGTTCTAGTACACTATTTAGGATTGCATCATCCTGGTATGTCTTCAAAACTGAGATTTGAAACCTTGTAGCTTTGATAACATGTTGGTTTTACCACTTTCAAATAGATAATGATTTTCCTTATGAACTTCATGCAATGGATTCTTCATAAAATAATTATATACTTAAAGATTCAACCATAAGTTACATTTTAAATAGAATGAATGATTAATAAAAAAATGATGAATATAATACAACACATGGACCACTTAAATAGATGCTTAAAATACATTTATTTTTACTCTTTATTATATGCTTAATTAATTAATTATTATATCATACTTTTATTATTACCTCTCTCACAGTTTTATTACATCATGGTATTTTCCCATGGTATTATGTTTCTTCATCTTTTCACTTTAATGTTTAATTCATTGATTTTACTATCCCCTCTCCCATGGCTTCATAAAACCATGGTATTTTCTCATTCTATTTTATTTATTTATCTTTTCATTCTCTCTTATTTACAATATATATATTTATTTGTTTCCACCTACCCTCAACTTTTTCTTTAATGTACATAACAAGATCTAGAAATTTAGTATTAATATTCTAAGAAGGATTTCCATGAGCTTGCTTCACATGCATGTCCATCCATGTCATAATATATCTAGTGTGTGTGTGTCCACACTAGAGTAGATTTGTCCATTCCAACAGGGGGTCTCTAATCCCTAAGAATGGGAAAGTCAAATCCACTCTATTATGACAAGGAATACCAGATCCAGGTAGGCATGTGATAATCAAACCAAGTCTTATAACACTTGATAAAGTTGGAATGATTAAGAAAAACTATGACATGTCCTCCCATAACCAAGGATTATATATGCAAGCATCCAATTCTTCTACCACCTAGCCTAAAAGTTCCATGACCAAGAAATGATACATCTAGGGGCCTCGCATACACGAGTGAGTGAACCATCATCATCCTCCATAGGTCAAACCACAATGACCCTTCAAGCCAGGAAACATGGATACATCTAGGAGGATGTCTTTCCCCAACTTCCCCAAACATTAAGACTCACTCTCATCAAGGGAGAAATTTTCCACCACACCAAGATTATATATGAAGTATACACAATTTTCCTTGGACAGATTCTGGGTCATAATGTCTGCAATTTTCTCATTTTTGGATACGTATTGGAGTTCTTCTCCCATCTTCACCTGAGTAGTTTTCTACCTCTGTATCTAGATACTCTTCTTCCTTAAGAACATTGAATTTTTAATCATGAACCATCTCGAGTCTGTAAACTGTTCTCTCATGTTGTTTTGATAACTCCCTCTTAATCTCTACATTTCTGAAGTATCCATACTTGTTCATTAAGCTATTTGGGAGAAATTAGATATATCCAAGGATGCTTACTCTCATATGTGCTAGGATAAATACTATTGTCTTTGATCTTCATCAACTTCATCATACTTATATTCTTTTGCCTTATTTTTTGGTGGGATTTCTTCAACATCAGCTATTGATGCAGGGTGATTTCCATTTCTTTCCTTCTCAAGAAATTTGTTATAAAAATGGCCAAAATTTTGACATTTATATCACTTGATATGAGAAAGATCCTTTGTCTTATGCTCATGGGTTGGAACATGTATTTTCCCTTTATTTTTATAAGGAATTTTACTTCCTTCCCCTTTCCTTGCTTGAGCTACAAGGGATAGATTTTCTCCATCTTGAAATTTTTGAGAACGACTTCGAGACATAATTATTCCTTCTTATTGGACATAATCATTCAACAATTGATCAAGTGATGGTAGTGCATCCCTAGTACAAACACCTTGAATGAAGGTTCCCATGAAGTTGAAATACCATTGAGAGCTAATGAGAAAATATTACTATCATCAAATTTTTCTCCAATAGCTATGAGTTGATATCTTTCTAAATAATATTCATAAATTATGTAGCAACAATATCTAAATTTGTCATCTTGATGGCACATAGTTTATTCTTTAATGCTAAATTCCCATTAGGATTATTAGTTTCAAATAGTTGTCAAATCATCATACATTTATTTAGTTGTGTTCAATTATGCAATCTGTGGGATCAAGTGATCTTGTATCAAGTCAACAATAATCCTTTTTTCCTTGGATTCATTTTTTTTCTTATCTTTCTCATCATCATCCGTAGGTTCTAGAATAACTTTACTTACATGGTCATCAACCTCATTTTCTTCCAGGATGAACTGTATTATGGTTTTCCAAGATTTGAAGTTCATAGCATCATCAAGTCTATATTCAACCCTAAGCGTGGTCACCCTATTGACCCTAGAGCTCAAACATACAATATTCACATTGGTCAATAATTGGAAGTAAATCCATGGGTCTGAAGATAGATACATTTTCAATTGTGGAAATAATTTCTTTTAAGGATTATTCAGATTTATGTTTTAAGTTAATTTTAAAATTAACACAATTTAGAGTAGAATCATTGCAAACTCAGGATAGATTTAAATTCTTTTCTTAAGGAAAAATACTTGGATTAATTTATAGTTGGAGACTGGGTGATGAATGAAAGAAGCAATAGATGTATTGAGAACTAAAGATTAGATATTTCATGTTCACAAGGGGAATAAATCAATATATATATGTGTGTGTGTGTGTGTGTGTGTGTGTGTGTGTGTGTGTGTGTGTGTGTGATTAAAATACCCTGCACAAACTAAATCAATCTAAACCAGTTCAACAACATTTATAAATGAAGGAATGAGGACATAATGGACTTGATTTTAATTGAAATACAAGTATAATACATGGTACCGAATTTGATCTCAATTTGAAAAATCATCGGGAAGAATAGACTTAGAATAGAATTTGGATGAATGCAAGCAGATTTTGTCTTTATCCTGCTTTATTCTAGATTTTCAATGGATGAGGTAAAGTTAGTCAACAAGGAAACTGTTATCTTTTGTTTCCAACCCATCCTCCATTATTTTCTCTCCATATTTGCAGGATTATCATGTTTTTCCATCATCCATGACAACTCACTCATGATTTAGCTAATTCGTGAGGTCCTTGACTGATTAGTAGGTGCTTTAAACAAATATGGGGGTTTATCTTATTTAATAAGTCTTCTTTATGTGGTGGCTTGGAAGGTGTCTGAAGCGTATCCTAGACGACATTACTTTGAACTCATAATGGCCCTCATGAGTACTAAAAGTAGTTTTGGATATGTCTTTTAATCTAACCTTGATTTGGTAATATCCATATCTCAAGTATAATTTCGAGAAGTAGTTAGCTCCATGAAGTTCATCCATCATCTCATCGATGAATGGAATAGGGAATTTATTCTTAATTTTTACCTTGTTGAGTCCTTTGTAATCTATGCACATCCTGAAATACCTGTCCCTATTTTGAACTAGCGCTACTAGAGCGACATAAGGGCTTATGCGCTTTGAAATTACTCCACATTTTAACAAATATTGGGTCGAAATTCCAATCTATATTTTATGATGATGGGGATATATGTATGGTTTGATAATTACAGGATTTGACCCTCTCTCTAGCTCAATTAAGTGCTCAGTCTTCTTGTTTGGTGGGAGCTCCGTCAAAAGATCTTGGAACGCCTTGTGGTGTTTTGGATTATCTCTTGTATCTCTGGTGGTTTGCAGTCATCTCCTTCACATGTTCACAACTCCATCTCTTGACATTGAATTATGTAAGAAAGTGCTCCTTTTTTGAATCATCCTTTCAATCTGGTGTGATCTAACCAATTGAGTTTGGGGTGTTTGGAAACTGTACAACTTGTAGTCTTTCTGTAGCCAATTGAACTTGGTGAAGTGCTCTTGATGGTTAGGAGAGTAAGTACCCAATGTTTGCAGACGTTGGTCATCAAATAGTTCTGGAACTTGAGTTGCCAAATATTATCAATCACATGTGTACTCATCTACACTTCCTTTCTGTTGCAACTTGGTGATCTTAGAAAATAAGTCTTTCTCAGTTACGCCTTGAAACCTTTTAAGAAGATCATTTTTAAAGTTATTCCAATTAAATAAACAAACTCATGTCATCATCTTCCACAACATGTACCAATTGTAGGCATTTCCCTCTGATTTCATGGCAGCATACTTAATCTTCTCGCTATCGTAAGGTATGTTATGGATGTCAAAGTATTCCTCTACTTTATTGATCCATGCAATGCATTTTTTTTCATCACCATAAAATTTTGGTAACTCTATATTTACCCTTATCTGGTATCTTTGTGCTTGGGAGATTGATATTAATGGAATGTTAAAGAAGATAACTTCATGGGGCAACGCCGTATCGTGTTAGCCTGGCGATTTAGGCATATTTGGAAGAGGTGTATTGAAAGGGTCTAGGTGTGGGTTATGTCTAGGTGGGGGAAATGAAGTCTGCAATGGTATTCTAGACAAGATAGTGTTGAGAGAATCTTACGTCTTCTTTTTCTCTTCCTCCAATGCACTGATTTATTGATCTATTCCTGCCATGGATCATGTTAGTTCATTATCATTTGTTTCGATGTCTTCCTTGAGTTCTACATATCTATTGTTTATTTTTTCATCTAATTGGTCCAATCTAGCATTGATATCTCCCATTCTAGCCACTACTGGGATTTTCTCTATGCTGAACCTTGATTTATTTTTATTGGTTGTTTGAAGTCAGCGAACCACGATTTTTTTAAATAATAATTATGATAACAATAATTGTCTTTCGAAATATATATGTGTATTTTTTAAATAAAAATAATACTATATAATAATATCAATTATTATAATAATATATTTTTATTAATATTTAAGCATGCGGCGGTGAGTGGAAGCGGAATGCGGGAGGAGGGCGAAATTGTGTAGGTGGACGACGACATGGAGAAGGCGATGGGGTGGAGGTGGATGGATCTGGGGTGTGGGGATGAGAAAGTAGGAAAGTTGAATATTGATGGGGAATGAGCGCGTTGGAGGTTGCGATTGGGAGCCACAGGACGCAGGATGCGACAAAAGTGTCAAGGACAGGATGCGAAGGAGAGGTGGTAGTTCATGGGGAAATAAATGGGATGAAGGAGGTGGTGGGGGGGGAACAGGAGTGATAGAAGGGAGTACGAGTAGTGTGGCAGGGGTGTGAGATGAGGGAGTGGGATGTGCAGGAAGCAAGAGGGTGGGAGGTGCAGAAGAGCACACAAGCAGGAGAGTGGGACACAGGGGGAGAGAGAGAGATGAGGTGGATGAATAAAAAAGGTGGGGATTATGTCGGTGGTAGAAGTAGTGGATCTGATCAAGATCTAATACCATTGAAATAAGTGAACCAAAAACTCAATGCAGCAAGAGAACCCAAAACTTGAATTTGATCAAATATGTTTTTCTATATAAATCTTTGATGGTAAATTACAAGGTATATTCCCGAATATATATGATTTAACGAGTTTGTGAGGTGACTTTATGAAAATTCAGAACTCTTACTTTAATTACATTTAACATATAATTACATCCTATTATTTATTATTATTATTTTTATCTTTCCTTTTTTCTATTTTTTTTTATATAATTATTTTATGTATAACAACTCATGTCCCTTTATATTCCTAAAATGATAGGTCTTTTCCAGTAATGAATCTACCAAGATAGCAGTTTTTTAAGCAACTCATGTTCAGAGTCAAGTTATGAACTACTTAGTAAAATGCATGCCACATTTCCACAATTTGTACATTGATCAATAATTCAAATTAAGTAGAACAAAAAGTATAAATCTAGATACATTATTCACAAAAAACTCTTTAAGGTTCCTAAAGTGATGTGCCATTCGCCCATAACGAATCTTCCAACATGGTAGTTTTTAAAAAACAATTTACTTATAGTCAATGGACTACTTATATAGTTTGGTATGTAAAAACAAATTGTAAATTTGCAAAAATGGGACTAGTAAAATGCATGCCACATTATGTATGTAGGTCAATAATTGAAAGTAAAACCACGGGTCTAAATCTAGATACAATGTTCACAAAAAACGCTTTTTAGATTCCTATACGTTAGAGCGAATTTGGGGTCTAAAATGCGCCTCATAATAAAAAGAGTCAACCATAATTTTTTTAGTGAGTTGGAATTCAAGAACCAATAGAATTTCAACAAAAAGTGTCAACCATAATGCTTGCCTTGACATATTTGTCATAAAAAACTACTTTTTTTTTCTTTGTATTTTCAGCATATCTCCTTTTGTTTTTACTCAAATTTTGAGTGAGAGTACTCATTGAATGTATAATTGAATTCCACATCCAACGAGTACCTTTATTACATACTTTAGATGAACCCTACCCTAGAAAAAATAAGAAATACATTAAAAAATATTGTTACTTAAAGTAACACATTTTTAATGTATTTCTCATTTTCATGGCATGCAAACCATCAAAAGTATGTAGCACGGGTACTCATTAGATGCAGAATTGAATTCCACATCCAACAAGTTATATGACTTGAAATTTGAGTAAAATCATAGGGAGATACGTTAAAAATACGAAGAAAAAAAGTATTTTTTCTCTCTATTTCCAAAATTCATAAATATGATCTTATTATCTTAACTATTATTTTTTTATTTTCCTTAAGAGGCCCATTTTATACCCCAAATTGTCTCCAACGATAATGGGTCCCTTTTCCACAATGAATTTGTTAACATGACGTTTTTTCAAACAACTTATGCTTATATTCAAGCTATGAATTGCATAGTAAAATGCATTCTATAGTCTGTACATTGATTAATAATTGAAAGTAAAACCACAGGTCTGAAGCTAGATACATTTTTCACAAAAAACTCTTTGTATTCCTAAACTAATCGGTCATTTCCCATAATGAATATGTTAAGATGGCAATTTTTAAACAACTTATTTGTAGAATCAAGCTATGAACTTATTAGTAAAATGCATGTCGTGGTTTGCACAATGATTAATATTTGAAAGTAAAACTATAGGTCTGAAGCTAGAAACATTGTTCACAAAAACCTCTTCAAATTCCTAAAATGATGGGTCATTTTCTGTGATAAATCTACCAACATGGCAATTTTTCAAACAACATATGCTAGAGTCAAGCTATGAACTTCTTTGTAAACTGCATGCCATAGTTTGTACATTGATCAATAATTGAAAGTAAAACCATAGGTCTGAATCTAGATACATTGTTCACAAAAATCTCTTTCAAATTCCTAAAATGATGGGTCATTTTCCCACAATGAATTTTCCAACATGGAATTTTTTTGAACAACTTATGCTAAGAGTCAATCTATGAACCACTTAGTAAAATGCATGCCATTGTCTGTACAGTGATTAATAATTGAAAGTAAAACTACTAGTCTGAAGCTATATACATTGTTCACAAAAACCTATTTCATATTCCTAAAATGATTGGCCATTTTCCCGCAATGAATCTGCCAATTACTTGATAGTAAGTTTTAAACAAATTATGCTCAGAGTCAAGCTATGAAATACTTAGGGAAAAGCATGCCACAGTCTGCACATTAGTCAATAATTGAAAGTAAACCCATAGGTCTAAATCCAAATATATTGTTCACAAAAACGTCTTTAAGGTCCCTAAAATTATGGTTCATTTTCTCGCAATGAATCTTCCAACATGGCAGTTTTGTAAACAACTTATGCTTAGAGCCAATGGACTACTTATACACTTTTGTATGCAAAAACAAGTTATAAATTTTCAAAATGGGCTTAGTAAAATGCATTCCACATTCCGTACATTGGTCAATAATTAAAAGCAAAAGCACAGGCTTGAATCTAGTTACATTTTTCAGAAAAAAACACTTTCATATTCCTAAAATGATGTTGTATTTGTCTACAATGAATTTCCAAAGATAACAATTTTCCTTTTTTGGACCCTTCTTTACCCACTTCGTTAAAATGCATCCTCAACCCTCATTATTAGGTCTCTTTGAGTTATTTCAATTGGAAGTGGTGTGTATCACTATTTTCCACCTTCTCATACATCTATTTTTTCAATTTGGGTTAAAAATGCCTGCTTTGAAGAAACTCTTCATGGATGTCTTGTATTTATGAAATGTCTTCCTAGTTCAATGAAAATGCAATCCAAATCCTCCTATCTAATGTTTATGCTAAATGTATTTGGAAATAGGATAGCTAGATATGAACCCAAATCCTCAACACAATACCAATTCTTAGAATCTAGATATTTAAACCGCAAATCGAAAGGATCCATCTTATAAAAGAAAAACACCTTGATCTAATCCTCACATGTTCACATTGAATATATAAAAAGTGTGATATTAACATTTTTTACTATTATAAACACTTGGTGTAAAATTCAATCCATGGACATTAAAATCATCTTGGCCAAATTCAATATTAATGACTAAAATCTAGAGTTGTTATCTAAAAACAGAGTGTAAAACTACAAATATGGGCCTAATAAAATGCATAACATATTAAGTGTACATGCCATTAATTGAAACTAAGAAAATGGGATTCAAGCTAGTTATGTTGTTGGAAAAAAACTATTTGAGATTCCTAAAATGTAGTTTCATTTGTCCACATTCAGTTTGACAAAGTGGCATTTTTATGTTTTGAACCTAGTTTGACCCAGTTCAATAAAATGCATGTCCAAACCTCATTATTGGGTATTTTCGGGTGATTTTAGTTGGAAATGGTGTATTTAACTATCAACCTTGTATATCTATTTTTTAAATTTGATTCAAAAGAAAATATTGTGCATAAACACTTCATGGTTGTCTTGTGTTTATCAAATGCATTCCTACTTTGATAAAAATGCAAGCCAAACCCTCCTATTAAAATTTTATAATTAATGGATATGGAAATAGGATTTCTAGATATATTGAGAAGAATATACTTATGTTAATTACATATAAGCTAACCTCATATGGTGACAATCAAGCTACAAAAAGACCAATATTAACAACTTTTATCTTTATAAACACTTGGTGTAAATTGCAATCCATGAGCATAAAAAAGCATGATGAGAAGGTGCAATCATATTTTTATTAGTGAGGTATATATGTTACAACTTACATCTATATATTGATAAATTGCATACCATGAGATGATGTGTTTTGTCGATTTTGGAAACTATAAAAAGTAGTTTTTATGAACTTTTAAAGAAAACATAATTATCTTTTCAATATCCCATTGGGTTCTTTGATGGAACCTCCCAGCTAAGGTTTTATGGTTAGGTATGGTTATCATATTTAGTAGCAGCCACAAGTTCCAAATTTGGATGGGTTGCGGTGATGGTACTAACACTAGACTAGAAATTATGGCACTTTGGGGATTACTCTTTTTTTCTCTTCATAAAGGATTCCTATCTCTACAGGTGGAAAGAGATTCGAAAGAATTGTTGGGACCCACATGGATATTGAGGAGGGGGGTGAATCAATATCCTACAAACTTTTCATTTTTTACTTCATCAAACATATATAGTTATGTCATTAACATTAACCGATTATAATACAAATTAGAAGTATAGGTGTGCACATGATATATGAAAAAACACAATATATATATTGATAATAAAATATTCTTTTACATCATGATTTAGGAGACACCAATCTCCAAACTTCTCTAGCACCAATCCCCTTGACTTTATCAGCACCAAATGATGGGATACTCAAACACCCCTATTCTCCAACTAAAATTGTATGTTCTCCAACCCTCACTCTCTTTATCAACTACAACTATCAGGAAGCTTCAAATCCCTTGGTTCTCAATCTACTGCTGGAAGGGATCCAACCCTCACTCTCTTTTCCAACTACAAGTAATAGGAAGATTCAACTCCTTTGATTTTCTAGCTACTACTAGAAGGGACCCAACCCTCTAGGAACAAGATCCAAATTATATCAAACTTTTTGGATTCAACAATATTTATATTTGTCTCCAAACCATTCCATCATCATCCTTATAATGTTCTAATTAAACTTGTCACTGTCTTGTTTCAAGCTTTCCTTAATTCTTGTGTTCAAGAGAATTCAAGTTTTCTTTTCAACATATTGTTGTTCCAAATTATGTTCCTTATACAAAACTTTACTTGGATGTAAAATTGATCAAATCCACTAAAATAAAGTCTTATCCAAGAGATATAATGCTTCCACAAGGTTCTTCACAGTTGTTATTAGTTTTTCTCATCAAGTATTTCCCCTAATATTAATCATCCATGTTTTGTTCGATAGAGTTAACACATTCCAATTATACTCCAATACTTATCCATATTTTCTTGCACTAATCATGCACTCTTGATCGAGCTATTCCATCCCAATCACTTATGATCAATCGGCCAAAATTTCCATCTCCTTGCTATTTACTCAACGACCTTTAAACATCACCTCTATGTTTCATTACTCTAAAATTGTTGTCTTATTTAAACCTTGTATTAAGTGCCAATTCACCTTAGGAACTCCAAATTGTTAGCTTCATTCTGAAAATTGCAAAGAACATGCAATACCTAGATCAAACTTCCTCAATCATGGCCTTAGTGCTCTAATATGTCAAAAATATCTACATTGATGCTCAAAAATGGAAAAAGATACTATATGGATGTCGTTCGATGAGAAATAACACTGCATGGATACCCTCAATCAATCAAAAACTATGCCAAAACCCCAAACACTTCTCATTCCTTCGATCTAGCATTATCTCATCAAGCTCATAAAAAAATCTCGTCATTCTCACAACAAAAACAAAGATAAACTTGCCATCAACACCAAGGGGAACTCACTGTCATCGTCAAGAAGAAACTTCCTTCAAGAATGTGTTTTTCAAATTTGGAGCATACACACAATTTCAGAGTCCAATGATATTCCTCTTCATTGGCATTTTTTGGATCAACCAGTAATTGATCCCCAAATACACAACCAATATCCAAATCAATTGATCATATGTATAGATGATATGTAATCTCGAATTACTTGGTCCTTTTAATTGGTAAGCTCAAACTCAATGTCATTATATAATTTTCCATTACATCGGGATTATTTTTATTTTGACAATGGGATTTCAATGTTTTTATTTCAGCTCAAAATTTTAACAACCTACCTCAAGTGGACCTACGTGCTCATACATCATTCTTGCAAATCCATAAAACCAATGCTTTAGCCATTGAAGAATATTTCATGTGGACCCACCATGGCAATGCCACTTTAAACTTGTTAGATAATGAACGGGGTCATCTTTGTTTGAGGTGAAATTATCGAAACGTGTTAATGTCAATAGCTCAAATCCAATGCTTATGGTAGTTCATACATAGATTTTTAATTTTGGTAGTTCGAGCATGCATATGTAATTGTCTAGTGAGTTAGTGGAGTAGCATATTCTGGTAGCTTGAGCATGCATACGTAACACTGGTGGGTTACTGGAGTAGGATATTTTGGTAGCAGTAAGGTCATATGGATCATCATACTCACACTTTATTATCACACTCATACACACTATCAATTGTAATAAATCAGCTTGCTAGCTTCATGAAAATTTCTTCACCATGTTGATGTTAATGGGCATAGTGGATTTATTGTCCCTTAACACTTGTTGAGATCATGGTTACCAAAAATTGTTTCCTGTAGTCACTTCATTTTCTTCCACTATCGACATCAATGAATAAAATTTCCAATGTTGACATCAATGACAACTTATTCTCAACAATATCCCACTATGGCATTGATGGAAACATCCTATAAAACAATCTATTAGCTCTCCCTAACTTTTCTCTACACTAATTCTTATTTTACTTAGCCTTTTTTCTCCCCATTTGTTATAGCGGATTTCACCACTCCAGGTGAATCACACTTTGTATGGCCTTCCCCTGTCCCGCTGCAGACTCTTTAGACCCCATGGACCATATTTTATCCTTTGATGTTTCCTTGATCATCCCTAAAACTATATGAAAAATGATATACACGGCTTTTTACCTGATAATCGCATACATACGCGGGTTTGACGCCTATAACTGCGTACATCGGGATGTGTGCATAATCCAAATCCTTTTGGAGTTTTCCTTGACATGGATATGAATCATTCGACTCCTGGCCTTGCATATTCCTTGAGATCGCTCGGATTCGACCCTTCATTATCCCTTGTGAAGCTATATAAGGAACCCCTTGGTACATTGAAGGCATATAGAGAGATTGAAAGCAAAGAAACTATAGTCCATTGTTGCTGGAATTTATACTTGAGTCTGCATCCCTTTGTCCCTTTGGAGCACTTTTGTGTTCTTCCCAAGCTTTCCTTTTGTTAGTGAGCTTGCTATCGTGAGATGGAGGATTGAGGTGGTGGAGGCCCAAGTGGGGGACTCAGTTTCTCCGGTTCGCAAACATGCCGTCAGAGGTTGTATCTATCTTGTAATCTCTGATTTATATTAATAAGAACTATCTTTTCCTGTCCAATGATGTGTATTTGATTGAATATTGTATCCATTGGAATATGTCAAATGCTTTTACATTATTGATTATATATGCTAGAATAGATCTAACACCATGATATATAGTATGCTTGTATTGTTTACTTGTTGTTGAGGAAGTGTTATATCAATTCAAGCTGAAGATTGGAAAGCTCAACGGGGATCTACTTCAACCGTCCGGAATAAGGTACGAGGTCTGATCCTTTAGTGTTAGACATTTTATTTCTATTGCATATTGGGAAAGATTGATTTCTGCAGTCAAAGCTGTCTGTTGTGGTACCCCAAGCCATAGGAATTTCTCTCTGTAACACCATTTAACATCAATGGAAAATGAAATGATCACATCACAATGAGTACTATGATGCTTCTCTAACTATCTACTACTCCCCTTGTTAGGAAGTCTCCTTTTGAGGATTATGATGTATTTATTTTATACATCCAAAGGGGTTGCTATAGTAATGATGCCAATATTTAACCTTTAGATGAGTCAAACAACTTTTTATTTTATTTTTTCTTTTAGAGTCACTTATTTTATGCATTTTTCTTCAGGAGTTAAACTAAATTTGCTTCACACACACAAATTTTCACTTCTTTCTTCAACTTATCAGAGCTTCAACTAGTTTGCAAAACTACTCGGTATGCATTCCAAATTGCTCATAAGTTTTGGTCTTTGATCAATCATCCTTTTTTAAAATAGATCATCAATTCTTGGTTAAGGTTAAATCACACGAGTTACATTTTTATGTTATTACTTGAATTATGCTCCTCTTGAGCTCACGCTTAAGTTTCTCTTGGATATTATACAATGATGTTTCATATACATAAATACTTATATCATATAGTCACTTACATATTTAGGGTTGTTTCAAGAAATTATTTTATCTTGGATACTCCCCTTGTCATGTGTTTTGACCTTCTTCAATGTCTATTATTTTCATTTATCCAAACTAATCTACAAATTTCATGGACTGCTGCAAAATATCTTCATAATTTGTATGATAGTCTACTCCCCCTAAGATTGAGTTTGGATATCAAAATGATCTTCTTTGCCCCTATCAATGTTGTTCTTTGCATTCATAATTCAAGAATACTTGTCTTTGTGACTCTACTACCCCTGAACTTGTGCTCCAATTCCTTAGGTTTTCCATAGATTCTCGATCTGATTCTCCTCTATTTATTGGTTGTGGATCCTGATATTCATGATTCAGTGGCGTTATTGTTTCAGCCATGTTTGGATCCCCGCACCTGACATGGGGGTTTGGGGTGGATTCCCCCCCTACTAGAGTCAACAGGGGGGTCTAGAGGGGTCAATGACTATTTTAGGATTCCCCCATGGTGGTGGTTTGGGGGAAGCTCACCCCGCGGTGAAAATTTAGGAAAAATTCCTTGTAAAATGTTGTAATTTCATAGTCAAGACTTGGTCGATAATGGGTGATTTACGGGCCCATGGTTTTGGGAATCCCGTGGTATTTTCCCATGGTATTCCCTTTATAAAAGGAAGACAATGTAATATATTTGTGTATTGTATTGTAACATTGTGAAAAATGATCTCTATGATTGTGTGAGAGATATTGTGAGAGAGTGAAGATGAAGTGCAGTGGGTGTGTTGCAGGTTGTATCCCTTCATTTTGTTGGACAATATAATAATAAAAGGACTAGAAATTTTTGTGCGGAGGTATCTCATATTGGGTGAGCCAGGTTATATGGTGTCTCTCTTGTAATGTGTTTATGTGTTTAATATTTGCATCTTGTTTATTGTTATTACTCTGCGATCATGTTTTCTAACACTATTTTAATTGTAAATTTATCTATGGCTTTATCATGTTTCTTCTTCTTCCTGCTATCATTCTGATTAATATAGAATCCATGTCCATCAATGATTTCAAAAATCGTCCTTCATATATGTTTTATGAACTAAAAAAATGAGTATTTATTGACCACGTTATTTGTAACAAGAAATAATAAACTTTATTAAGAGCATGTAACCCAACAACAACTTTATTTTCATGCAATACTACTATCTTGGTTCTCATGACTCTTATGGTCATGTATTTACATTGATTTTGGATTTATTCCTCTTAGACTTGTGATATTGAAGATGTTCATTGACGGGTTTCTATTTACATACATTCTAAAGTGTCTTCGAGTATGGTCTCCATGATTCCTCATGATGCTTTTGGTTTCTATACAAATTGTCTTTAATTAGAGACCAATCTAAGTTTTACCATAAAACAAGGTTGTCTTACAAAGACTCCTTTCCACTTTTATACTGTCCATAATCTATCTATAAGTGCCACATAATTTTATCTTTAACAAAAGATCCCTCAAATCTGATCTAACAAACTCTATCCACAATAGTTTTGCAAAATCTTCAAATATTCCTTTTAGTGGTCCAAAAATTCTTTCATAAATCCTTGAGACTTCTGCCAAAACCAATGCTTCAAAAACATCTTCAAGTATGCACTACAATCCTGTTATCAAACAATTTTCACACAACCTTTAGAGTGTCACAAAACCTGCCTCTAACTAATGCTCAATTCTCCTCTATGAAAAAAATTTCTTTAGACTTTTGTTCGCAGGCTCTCAACAAAAAATGTTGTATATTATGTGTTGAACACACTAGGGATAGTAAGGGGGGGGAGGGGGTAAATCAATGTCCTGTGATTTGAATACTTTTTCAAATGAAACTTATTCAAACACATTCATACATTAATATTCATCATTAAACTGTATCTAGATCAACATTAATATGAACGCATCAACAAGTACACAAGTTGTACACACGTGGTACACAAGATGTGTATGGAAATTCAATAATGTGTGATGGTAAACTCAAAGAGAGTATATTAGATCCACATGGTGGTCATCCTCTGTCTTATGGTTGATCTCTTTCAGTGGTGACCCACTTGGTTATCTTCTACCCTCTATCAGTGATAAACCTTGATTATCTTGTTCCCTCAAACAATGGTTTCTCACTGTTATTTATATACCCACGAACTGTGATTTCCCATTGCTATTTCTTAGCACATGAATAATCGTTTCCCATGGTTATTTCTTATCCCATAGACAACGGTTTCCCATTATTATTTCGCATCCCATGAAAAATGTTTTCTCATTGCTTATTCTCTACCCACTAATTGTATTATACCGACTCAAACTTTGTTTTAATCTCTAATGTCAACCAACAACTTCTCTGCAATATCTTCTTATTTGATAAACACAAAATATGTTCTTAGTCCTTAATCTTTTCATGCAAAAGATCAGTTTTACATAGTCCAAAAATATATATTTTCTTTTATTATTACCTTCGTAAGGCTTAGACCTACGATTTGTCTTGTAACTTCCCACTTTGTCTCAACATTTTTAAAAATATGGGGAACTTAGAAATATTTGTAGATGAAGATATTTTCAGACTCAAAATTAAAATATTATAATTCATGATGATGTAAAATGAGGTATCACATCATTTCCAACTAAAATCACTAAAAGTGACCGAAAAAAGAAGCATGCATGTGCATTTTTCTAAGTTGGAAATTTTATGTAAAAATACCAAAATTTCCAACTTTGTAGGTTTAATTCAGACATTATACATTGATTCCAAAAAATATGAGTGAGTATTTTTTGTCAAAAATATATCTAAATTCAAGCATGTAAGATTATTTTCATTAAAAGGACATGTGTACGGAGTTTGGCGTGCATTTTACTATGCTTGACTTTGATAATAAAAATTTAACTCTGCTTTATATACTTCATTTAATGTAGATATATCACCCTTGTATAAAAACCACTCTTGTGATAGAATATGAAAATGTAGAGGTGTATATGGGTATAGAATGAAGATAGAAGTTGTATGTAACTTGAACCACTCAATTTTACTTCATAATGAGGCATGTGCATGCATTTTAGTGTTCATGTCCATGTTGTTAGTGATGTTTTTTGTAGTTGGATCAAACTAGTCTAAGAATGATCGTGTTAAATTAGTTATGATAAACCACTTGAGTAGCTCAAAGATCCTGGTCCAAATTCTAAATCGCAAGTGGAATTATTTGAAGCAAGTGATCACATAATGTTTTGATCATTTTCTACGGATCTGGCATCAGATGAAAACTTACTTTCTAAAATATAATCTACGACATAGAATCATAATTCAGGGATTATAAGTTGCGTGATCGATATTGGCTCAGCGCGACCTTGAGGTGTTTTTCCTGAATACATGTGTCAACATAAGGAGTCAGGGTCATTTAATCAGTTTACAAAACTACTTTCACATGACCCTGAAAATAATTCATGGTAGTATATCTCATAAAGTGACTATGCTAAAACATTACCTGATTATCGCACCATTGTTACAACCTAATAAAATTGCAACTTCATCATTGATATTTATGACTAAAATCAATGGTTCTTAATATAGCAGGGCCACCAAGTTGTTCTAATATTAACTGACAAAAAGAGCCCTGAATATTAAACTAACAATCCATCTGTCACATAATCCATGATTTAGGGCCATAAAAGTGGTTTTCTAAACCCAACATCTCACGACCGTAAAACCTCCAAGTGGAATTATTAAGAGACCATTAATTTAAATCATAAAAAGGAATATTCTCTAGCCTCACCCAGAGGATTAAGACCCAGATGATTCTGGGTCTGTAAAGATGCACACCTATTATGTTGTTTATGAAATTGTCATTGATTCCAACATGGACTTGCAGTGGCCCTACAAATTATCATTGATGCCACCAAGTCCCACTTGCAGTGCCTTAGACCCCTTACAAAGTGGTTTTGAGCCTTGGACCCCTTACAGAGTGGGTTTGTTCCTTGAAGCACCTTGTACCTAGTTGACAAGGTCCTTGTACCCACAAGCATGGATCTTAAAGCCACCACCTTGTTGAAGATGTTGAATACCCTGCTGATGGTGTTGAATACCCTAGAGATGGTCCTGAAGCATTGATGGACAATGGAGAATCCCTAGATGGGTTGGATAAGCATTAATGACACATTTTGTGGTCATTCATGCTCTGATGGTGTTATAGTACCCCAAGAGAAGGCCTAGTAACCCCACAAGTGATATCATGATGGAGCTTGACCCTTGGAAGTCTCCTAGTATGGTTGAGTTGGTTGAAGAAGACTATGAAGAATATTTCTTGTTGAAGAATCCCTCATGAAATCCTTCGACCCACAATTAGTGGTTTAATGGTCCTTGCACACTTGAAAGTTATGATGTGTTCATTGTTGGTTTCATGAAGACTTGGAACCCTTGATAAAGAACTTGATTCCCTTGAAACAGTCATGAGTACCTTGGATGTGGTTTGGGTCTTGAACCCATACATATGTTGACTTGATTGTTGTAGATACACATGATGACCATGATAGATCTCATTGCTTGATTGATGATGTCCTATATCTATCTTGTGATGAAATACTTGCATGCGCTTGATGTTAATACTTGGAACCCTTGTGAGATAGGGTGTTACTCTTGATAGGAGTCCTTGATAATCTTGTGCTATGACAGAGTCCAATACGATGGGATTGAATCTCTTGGAAAGCATCATGCTTGAAAAATGACATGAGCCTTTAAAACCCGTGTGGTCCTTGTACCCTTTCTTTTGGGGTTTTGGTGGAGCCATTGATGAAACATGAAGATAATGATGAATCCTTCAAATTGTTGAAGTCTTTTGATATGGCCTTGAAGCAAGGATGGTCCAGGAAAAGCAAAGGGGTAAAAAAACCCTTTGTTGACAAAGGTTGAAGCCTAAAGTTCATTTATAAGGCAATGAAAGCCCAACTTGTTGAATTGTTTTTTCCTTTAGTTATTTAAACAACAAAAGATAATAACTCGTTGAACTTGAAGAAGTTGGCTGCAAACAATTAAAAATAACTTATTTTTATTTTTATTTAAATGAAAAATAAAAATTATTTTCGTAGGGAAAGTCAGATAAAAAAAAGGCTAGAAATCTAGTATAAATACCCCATTACACCTTCATTTTGCAAGTGAGAATTCAGTGGATATTGGACTGAGTTTTTTTTTCGCTGGACTAAGGCAAGAAATTCGTGTGTAGCCAAACTGTGTTTGAGGAAAATTCGGTTGCAGCAAAGGACTGATATTTTTGGTGGAGGATAGTTGCAACAACAGTCCCAAAATTAGTAGAAGAATAGACCCGAATTGTAACATCAGTTTTTTTGTTTTGTTTTTTTTTTTTTTTTTTGCAGCAGCAGAGGAGATTGAGCAGTCTACTCTTGGAATTGCAGCATGCTCACACCAGTCTCAAATTTACACAACTCTCAAATTGTCCTATATATGGGTGGAATGATGCCCTAACCTCATGAATTTGTTCATAATTGGAGAATAAGTTTTGTGATGACTTACAACAGTGTTGGAGGATTTTTTATACACTTTCTACAGTCCATCTTTGATGACCAATGAGCATACTGATGTTCTTCATACACAGTCTTGAGAATGATGGTGGTTGAACAGTCTTGTTTTAGGGCCTTTTGCAGACATACACAACCCCAAGTGAGTCTTTACATGTAATATCCAGTGACCCAAGTAGTGGGCTAAGAAAAAATGATGTGTGAGAAAATAAGATGATGAATGCATGGAGGTAGAGAATGAGCAGCAGTAGGTCAATATACACCAGCATACATCCATAGTCTGCTTGATCTGAGTTTCATTGCACAACTTGAGTTTGATTATAAACAATCTTGAAACTATTCTCCAAGTTTGAAATTGGTTTGGAGGTGAAATGATATATTGATGATGAAGTAAACCCTTTAAGGAGGCTCTACAGAATCCAAGTGGATATGTTTTGCAGAACGATTTTTGGATGCCCTGAATGAGGTAGTAGTTACATAATTTTGACATGCACAAGGTATGTCATATATACTTCTACCTTATGATGATATACATACATACAACAAGGTGTGTGCAGTCGTAAACAGTAAAGAAGTGATGATATCTACCTTGTTATGATGCATACTATGGAGTCTAAACAGTGATGAATATGGTACACAATAGTGTAATGTTTACAATGAAGGTATATATGCTCTGAAATTTTGTGTACTCAGAAAGATTATACAGGGAGATACTTGATGAACAGTTTTTGAAGTAAAATGCAAGAAGTATTTGTGATGTGCAAGAATGATGTAGCAATGGTATATGTGAAGTGATGTATAGTGGTTTGTGCTAATTGGTATGTATAGAAGTGAGTGAAAAATATTGATTGTATTGTGATGATACAACTCTTATGCCTTGTCATGACACACACTATGATGTACACTATAATGCAAATCCCATGATGATGCATATCCTATGATGGTATGTTCAGGAGACTGATGTTTGACATACCTTGTTGATAAAGAAATCAACTTGATGATGAACTGTATGATGATGATGAGATGAGTTGATCTTGTTGATGATGTACACTCTATGTTACAGACCTTGATGATGACATGTTTATACCTTGATGTTTTAACAAGCACTGTTGATGAGAAGACCTATGACCAGAAGTAGCAATGAGTAGATGAACAGATGTTGATGAGCAGATGATGAGCAAAAAATGATGAGCAACAATGATGAGCATGAGAAAAGATGGTTGAGAAGCATATTGATGAAAATAAATGATTGACATCAAGCTTGCAAGTAGTGAATTGCACTTGAGGATTGGACTCTACAAACCATTCTTAGTTGGAGCTAAGAAAACTGGGTGATTCCATGAAGATGGGTAACACTTTTTGGCCAAATTTGGCGATGAAAACCTCATTTTTTACTCATGTGCTAGATAGAAGCCCTCAAAACGCATATATGCCATGTGAATTTTGACTTGCAGTAAAAAAAAAATTGTAGAATATTATGTTGGCTTCATAGTGATATTTTTTTAAAAATATTCCGATGTCATTTAATGTGTGAATTTTTGCATTTAATCAACTGTGTGACCTTAAAAATTTGAAGAAGCTAATAAGTGGCTCGTGTCCACATAGAGTAATTCAATCTTGCATTAATAATTTAAAAAAAAATGTATGAGCATGATCTACATAAAATGCAGTGTGATGTGCATATTTTTTTGTTAATTTTTTTCGCATTATACAATTATTTATTATTTTTTGAAAGTGACCACATTCGATTTTAGCATCGTTTTAAACACATATTTGTCCACGTAAAGGAATTTTTTCTATTTTTTCAAAAATTGAAAAACAAAAGATACCCTTTTGAAGAGGACACGTCGATATGTGATGTGTGCATTTTTAAGAATTTTTTGGCTGTGTATTTTTAACTCTGTGGATTTTTCTTTGAGCTGCTTCGAAGTTGCAGTGTGTTTTTCTAAGTATAAGTTTTAGAAGTAATAAAAAAATAAATTTCATATGAATTCCAAAATGCTTGTATGATACCTCAATGGATAGAAGATTCGTTGATGAATTTATCGGTATCAACTCCGCTCAGTTATGTGCTAGGAATGGTAGGGTTTACACCTCTGCAAGGCACAGGAAATTTTTCATTTGTTTGAATGTGGGCTAAGTTTGTTTTCTTAAGCCCTCGACCGAGGTATTTAAATACCTCGGTCGAGGTCTTAACGAACCCTCGATCGAGGGTTTGTAAATCCCTCGACTGAGGGTTTGTTAAACCCTCGGTCGAGGGTTCGTTAAGACCTCGGTCGAGGTATTAGCTCGGTCGAGGTCCTAGTCAATCTTAAGGGTTATAAAAATGGGTCTTGGAGTAGTAGGAGTATTATATATGATTGATCAAATGGGTCTTGGAGTATTAGGAGTTATAGATATGATTGATCAAATCTATGACTCCTATTACTCCTCGACCCATATCTACAGATCTACACATAAAATTTAGAGGAAGCAAAAGTAGTAATGTTTTTACATGTTTCTTCTTCAAGGTATGGGTGAATAATGTTTTTTAAATACTTTATTTATAATGGGGATTTATTTATTTGTTTGAAGCAATTATAAATAATAAATAATTGTTTGAGATATTTACAAATGAAATATTTACATAGTTTTGCATGATTATGTATTTATTTGATAATGTGAAAAATAAAAGGTGGAATTCTACTATTTATAAAATAAATGTTTTATGAATATGTTCTTTATAGTGCAAATCCTTATAGATAAATATTGATTTTTGAATTGCTTGAATAATATAAAAGGTAAACTATTGAATTCAATTATTTAGAAATAATTATTGGTGAATTTGTTGTGTTTATGGTTCAAATTTTTATCATTTTATTATACTTACCAACTTAATATAGATTATTATTCTTATCCTATATTATATAAGTGGCACCCATAGCTCTACTTTAACACTACATAATATAAAAAGTGTTAATGTCACCATTTTTACTCCACATATAAGTGGTGTTAATATCACCACTCTAACACCACATGATATAAATGATATTTGTGATACTAGTATATGGACATTCTAGTTGTTTTGTGTAATAACACTCAAGCACTTGCTTCCATCAGGTTACTTTATGGTCTCGCTCAATGTTTGCTCTCCCTTAGCAATAGTAGTTGCCAATAATGCTTCACTTTAGTTTAAAATGAATTACTAATTTTCCATGACACTTTTTTAGATTTGATGCAACCATTTTATGTTTGATTTTATTGTATCAGACAAGTGTACTACCATAAATGATTTTATGGCAGTTATTCAGTCTAAATTCAAAATTAACAATTATATATATATCAAAAATATGTGGAGCTTATGCATGATGCATGGATAAATAATAGTTGATAAATAAATTTTAGTTGATAAATAAATAATAAAAAGTTTGTGACATATACCCATTTAATTAAAAATCGAGTTTAATTAAAAATAACACTTAATACCCAATCCATTAAATGTACTCATTATTACACCTAACTCAATACACAAAGTCTACTATATAATTTGAATTCTTGTGTATGCATAATCTATTCTCAAGGTTTGGAAGATCAAAAGTTTTATTCTCTACTTTGTGATAACGATACGCAAACCCAAGGCAACAAAAAGAGAAACCAACCTCTAATTTCTTACAACATGGGCAATGAAAAAATCTCATTGGTCAGTTTTCACAATCCTCAAGTATTTCAACCCATGAGTTATAATAAGTTAAATTATATTTTTCAAAAATATAATTTGTTTTTCAAAAATATAATTTGAATTTGTTACGTCGAAGGTGTATATATGTTAGAATTTTGGGGTGGACTACCATCTATGCTTTTTAATCTATGGACGAGAGTGAGACAAGTGTACTATCCAGATTGATTTTATGGGCGTCGTCCAAGATTAAACAAGAATGAGACAAGTGTATTGTCTAGATTGATTCTATGGATGTCATTCAAAATTAATAATTAATAATTTCAAAAAAAAAGAAAAAATAGCTTAATTAACATGTGATAAGTACAATTAGTGATAGTTGTAAAAATTAAAATTAATCATCAACTATTTGATTAATAGATACAACTATGAGACTCCATCGATTATTAGATACAACTATTAGCTTAACTTCAACTCTAATCACATTTATATTGGATAACTATTAGCTTAACTATTAGATACACTATTAATTTAACTCCAATGATTTTACAACTATTAGCTTAACTTCAACTCTAATCACTTAAGGCTTAGTCCAAGTGCATTTGGAATCTAGGAATCTAGCTAATATGAGTCATGTAAGAGTCAAACTCCTAATGAAATAGTTGGAACTCCTAATAAACTCCTCCAAACTTCTAATAAACTCCCGCATTTGTAGTTGGACATCTAGCTAATATACACTTCATATTACCTGTTTAGGT
>LPNX010233269.1:97022-183707 GCA_001517045.1 Pseudotsuga menziesii
AGATATCAGTGCCAAAAAATTGGTGTAGCCTCTAAAACGTATTTTACTAAAGTAACTCTACCATGTATGGATAACCACCTATTACTCCATGAGTTCACAAAACAAGCAGGTTCTCCATCTTTGTGTACAACCAAAACCAATTATGGAAATCATAACCATTTGGATTCAAGGAGAAGCTCATGTACTTGATTCCTAGGTTGACATCTCTTTTTGAGAAAGGAAGAATCCACTTTATACATGTTATTTAGGCCTTAATATACCATTGAAAGAGATGGGATATTTTAGGGTGTTTACTTCCATTCCAAATGCATGCATGTATAAATAAAAAATTTCTTTATGTATCAATGCGTCTTTGTAGGTGCCATTCCAAACAAAAGAACATCGTCACAAAGGTTGTGTAGGGAAGCATTTCCTATCATTTTGTATACCTTTAATTCGTGGGTACTATCTTCTTAGTGACTTGACTGTCATTTTGTGTTATTGTATTGCAGTGAATTATTTTTCATAGCTGGGTGTGAACAAACCCTCGGTCGAGGTTTAGTTAATACCTCGACCGAGGTATGAGCTCGGTTGAGGTCATGTAAACTCCTTTGGAGCAAAATCCTGGGAGTGAATTCAAACATTAATGACACTCCCCGAAGTCCCTGGTACAAAATGAAATGGAGCCATTTATCGAGTAGTGGGATGCAACTGCAAGCAGTGAAAGCTTTTCACATATTGAAAATGGCGAACCAAAAAAGAGATTTGGAGAGAGTTTTATGGAGATTAAGGAAAATCTTTTTGTGGAGAGTTCTATTTTCAATATGTGAAAAGCTTTCACTGCTTGCAGTTGCATCCCACTACTAAAAAATGGCTCCATTTTGTTTTGTACCAGGGACTTCGGGGAGTGTCATTAATATTTGAAGGCAAAGTTTTTGTGGAGAGTTCTATTTTCAGGTTTTCATGAGTTGTTGGAGGATTTAGCAAAGTATAATGAATATATTTTGCAGTCTTTGGTAATTTAGTGATTCCTTGACTAAATACAATTCAGTTATGTAATGATCATGTTCATTTATAAAAGGAGTCTGCAACCTCTATTTATGATTTTTTTGACAGAAGCACCTCAGTTGAGGTATGTACCTCGACTGAGGTCCGTACCTCGACCGATTTAATACCTCGGTCGAGGTATTTATTAACCCTCGGTTGAGGTTTTAATACCACGACTGAGGGTTAATAAATACCTCGACCGAGGGCTGAACAAAACCTCGGTCGAGGGCTTGATAAAACCTCGGTCAAGGTATTAATAGCTCGGTCGAGGGTTTATCAAGCCCTCGACCGAGGTGCGTTTTTTTGTTTTTGCACAAATGCGCTTGCCAAAAAGTGTTAACCAGGTCCGCGGATTCACCCAACTAGGTTGGGTCCTGTTATAGATTTGGTGCTCTTTTTATCAGTTGGTGTTGATTATAATCGAGAATATTGTAGTCTTACATGTAGAATAAATAAAGATCAAATTACAAATATTCTTGTGTCTCTTTGATCATGTGATGAATGTGATTATTACTCTTGGTTAATTTAATTGATGCATTTTGATTGATATACTCTGACTGATTAAAATAAGGTAAAAATTTTATAAATTACACACACAGTGATTCACCCCCCTCTGAGTTTTGTCATTGTGTACAATAATTGGTATCAGAGTAAGACTTTGTCACAATCCTAGCAAGCTTGAAGGAGATCCTTAAACAAAATGGAAGGAAAAGAAGAGTCATCAAGCAATGGCGTGCTTGTACTTTATATGACATATTATTTTAGTTGGAGGAGCAAGGTGAAGGAATACCTACAGAAGTTTGGTGATTAGGAGATTGTCATCAATCCACCCTCTCCATCAAATAATAACAAAAAATCAGCTGCATAGAAGGAAGAAAAGAATGAAAATACTACAGTCTTGAAGTTCCTCATGGATGGACTTCCCAGCTTAGTGAAGGAAAGTGTAGGGGAATACACTTCAGCCAAATATCTATGGTTCATGTTCGAGAGCGAGTACCAGAAGGAAAGAAAAGAACCCAAAAAGACAGATCAAGAACTAGAAGACAAGCCCATGAAAGAGATCAATCAAGAAGAAGAGAAGAAAGAAGAGGACTCGAGTAAAGGTATGGACTCTTTTGATTGTAATGATAGATTGTGTGATGAAATTGAGAAGGTTCTTGCAGATGATGATGAAGGGATATCAAAGGTTGCACATGAGATACATCTCATGTTGTTCAATATTGATCTTAGAGCCAATTGGTTTCTGGACATAGTACATTTAAACCATAGTGACTTCACGAAGTTCAAAAATAAAATCTCAGACTCCTCAAATGAAAATCAAAAGAAGGCCATGAGAATGAAAGTGTTGCTTGTGAAGTTGAAAAACAAGGACAAAGAGTTGCGGGATCAAATGAAAAACAAGGATGCTAAAGTTAAACAACTAAAGACTAATTTGATTAATGAAAAGGAAGAATCATAAGAGACTATTGAAGAGATTGAAGAAACTAGAGAGGTCAATCATGATATGAAGACTCGATTGGTGGAAGCCAAGAGGATAGAAGAAATCCTGAAGATTCAGTAGGAAGAAAAAAAGGAGACAATCCAGGAGTTGGAAATGGAGGTAGTTGGTCTCAAGAAGAAAGGTGAGAAAAATGAATCTTTTTTCAAGTTCAAGGACAATTCAGTTGTCCTAGATAAGATCTTGGATTTCCAAAGATATCCATGTGACAAAACTACTCTTGGTTACAAGAAGGAAAAAGAAAAATACGAAGATGACACTTGGTCTCCGAAGACTCCAGAAACAGTTCCATCAACATTCAAAGATACTCCCCATGCACCTGCACATGACAAAAAGGACTTTATATTAAAATTTGTTAGTAGTATTTATATTAAAAGTACAAAAATTACAAAAAGAGTTTCATGGCAAGATGTCGGATCAGGCAGTCTAGGAAGGTGTATCCACCAACCTAAACCTCCAACGATGTCTGTCATTAGAATAATAGAAGAGAACTGAGCTTTATCCATCAACCTTCCTGCACTGTGGTATTTACTATTTGGACCAGGAATTATATCCGAGCAAAAAAGACAATAATTTGGCAAAAATGAGATTAAACCTTAGCAGCGAAATGAGTAGACTAGGGGCGGTCACCTGGAGCAGGCACACCATCTTTTTCGGGACTAGGTTTATCTTCCACAATTGGAAAACTTCCAAAGAAATCTTCATCCCAAGCCTGATATGGGAGCTTGGGTGGCGAGGGTTCTGATTTTCCGCACATGGTCCCTTCTCAAGTGGATGCATGGACCCTTTTGTACTATAGTAGATAGATAGTAGATGGCACTAAAAAGTTAGATAGTATCAGAGACCAACTTAAAGAATGGTAGGCCCAGCGGTAGAGGATTCCATGTCTTTCATGGTCTAAACCTTTAGTAAACAAGTCCGCTGGGACAGAGGGAAGTGAAGTCTCATGAGGTGGGACGCCTGGAGGGGGGACTGCTACAGACCCTGTAGGGAAGGAGACCGTTGTATTAGCCATATCAGGCCTAGAAAATTTAGAAGTAGGACACTAGTGCTCCATTTTGAATTATGGTGGCCAGAGAAAGGATCATTTGAGAGTCTCCCTCCATAATAATAGGAAGAAAGTGTCATTGCTTAGCTACAATGATCCCTTCTATGAGGCCTTCAAGTTCTGCAGTGTTGTTTGTGTTGAGACCCATGTTACTGAAGTAGATGTGAAATATTTCACCCTCATGATTTCAAATGGCTCCTCTGAAACCTAATGTGTTGTGATTTTCTTTTGAGGCTCCATTGAAGTTGAGTTTGAAGACACCAACCAAGGGGTGGACCATTGCTCTGTTAGGATTATTAATCCTCCCTTGTACAATTTGGTCATATGTCTAAATCAGGAGTCATTTCTAAATCAGGATTCCATCCAGTCTATTTTTAGTCACCAACACCATTGGGTCCACTTGGAATAATTGTGGCACATGTTCCACTTACTAAAGTGTGAGGAACACTAATTGAGGCATACTGCCATTGACTACACTTGCATGCATCAGTTTAGGAGCCTCCTAGATCAATTCCTACAATTTAGGAGCCACTGGGAGTGCCAATACCAACCTTCATCAGTTGAGTTCAGTTAGTGACTAGTCAAGCTGAGTTAGGAGTCAGTTACATTCAGTTCTAGTCCTCTACATTCAGTTGGTGCTAGGTTTGCATGGCTGCATGCAGGAGAGGCACATTTCTCACCTACCATATTCAGTTAGCCTCAGTCAACACTGAATTAGACACTTGATTTGTGTTTTATAACTTCGTTGAACTCTGGTAATGGTTTAGACAAGGTCAATTAACTATTGAGTCCTCCTATAATGATTTAGACAAGGTCTTAGCTACCTATAGTCAAGTAGAGTCTAATCAATTTGAATTTCCTCATGTGGATTCAAATTACATGTGGCTAATTAAGCCATTGTACTTCATTGTAATTATTATCTAATTACTCTTTTATTAATGAAAAGCATTCACAACTGCAAGCCACTTTTGCACTGTTTCATTCTTCAATAACTGAGTAAATTGTGTGATCTATCTTGTCAATTGTGTTTTTGTCCACAGATCTATGTGCTCAATTTAATATGTTATCAAAGCCTGAGTGGATAATTCACTTCTCCTCTTTGGATCTCCTACTGGATCTTTTTTGAGCAAAATTTCTCCTTCCAACTCTGCACCAGAAGCAGAAGGTTTACCACTTAATACCCCAAGTTAGGGAATTGTTGATCAAGCTTGCTTGATCAATTATGCTGGGTGTGATGAAAACCTGAAATGTGCAGGTTGTCTGACCTTACTTTGTATTTTTTTGTAATTGTAGGTACAACTTCGAATGGATTCATTAGTTCCTCTTCTCACCCCATTCACAAACTAATCAAAATGGAAGATGAAGATGATTGCATCTCTGAAGAGACAAGATCTCTATGAGGTGTCTATTGGAGTTGGTGAAGAGTCCTATGAGAGTAAGAATGATTGGCTGAATGCATGTGATGGAGATTTTGGAACAATTGGTTTGACTCTTTCTCCTAGCTTGCGCTACCTCAGTAGATCTATTGAAGACCCAAAGGAACTCTAGACAAGATTGGACAAAACCTTTGGAAATATTGATGAGGATCATAATAGCACTTTGGAGAGAACATCCAGCACCAGAAGAGTTCCTGATCCAAAATTCTTGGCCTCTGCTCTCTCCGCTGAAGTTGTTCAATAAGAAAAATAAGCAAAGTCCTCCTCCAGTGATTTTCCTTTGAATTTTGTGAAAACATTGACAGTAATTGCTTCTGAAAGTGAAGAGAAATTTGATTTTTCTCCCTCTAATGTTGCTTCCGGTGTGAAAATATGTAATACCTTGGATATTTTGGAAGAAATATCATATTACCAAAGTGATCCATTTTATCCCCATGATCTATATCTTCCAGCAAATTCCTACAGGATTGCATGCACCAAAATTCAGAATTTTGAAGAAGAAGAAAACTGTGCCTCTACCGCCTCGGTGGACCATCCTCTTGGATATGATATGAACCTTATTGGATATGATATGATATTATTTAGATCAAATATGATATTTATTGGTTCAATATTTCAGGTTCATAAACCTTCAGTACTGCTTGTAGCTATTCTCATCAAC
This sequence comes from Pseudotsuga menziesii, assembly GCA_001517045.1. NCBI lineage: Eukaryota > Viridiplantae > Streptophyta > Pinopsida > Pinales > Pinaceae > Pseudotsuga > Pseudotsuga menziesii. Next base: position 102,692 of record LPNX010233269.1, read on the forward strand.
TGTGTGAAGAAACAACTACCATAAGTCTCCTACAAAACTGCCACTGGGGATTTGATTTCATTTCACAGTTTTGGATCTATTGCGAACATATGTAGATATTATTTAATTTTTGATATAATATTATTTGGTTCAAATTTTAAAATCCAATAGCTTTCAGTCATGCTTGTAGCTTCTCTCACCAATTCCTGTGTGAAAAATCAAGTACCGCAATTTCTCTTCAAAATGACTACTGGGGATTTGGTGTTAGTTTCCTCTTATGAGGTTTCTGATATTTTATTTTGTGAATAATTATATATTTTTGAAGCTATATTATACTATGGATCTCAATCATTCGCTCTCCACAGTCCCAGTGCTTCTCTACCATTGATCACATGCTCATCTCCTCATGAAACTAGTAATGAGGAAGACATTCTGCATCCGCCTGAACACTTGCTCCTAACACTTGGGGATGATTTTACCACTCATTATTTGTTGTTCATGGTTGCAACATATAATTTTCTTGAGTGTTCCTCACCTTTTCTGAATCCTCAAGAACCTTTTCTCACTTATCAGTTGATTCTAGTTGCTCTACATGGGTCCAGTCTTCATCAGACAGTTGTCTATATTTATGATTTAGTTGAGCATATCATTCTTCTTCCAAAGAGGAATATTCCTCCAAATATAATGATGGATATGTTCACAGAAGAACCAGATTGATCTTGATTCTACCTGCTTAATTAGAGGGGGGGCTTTTTTCCCATGTGGTTTTTTTCCCCAGCTCCTTGTATTGAGCAGTTACTTTACTTTACTTGATGTAATGGGTGACCTATGGTCTTAGTTACTAGGGCCAATAGATTTTAAAAGTTAGCATTCAAGGGGGGTTGTTAGGATTATTAGTCCTCCCTTGTCCAATTTGGTCATATTTCTAAATCAGGAGTCATGTCTAAATCGGGAGTCCATCCAGTCTATTCTTAGTCACTAGCACCATTGGGTCCACTTGGTCTAATTGGGGCACATGTTCCAGTTACTAAAGTGTGGGGAACACTAATTGAGGCTTACTGCCACTGATTTCACTTTCATGCATCAATTTAGGAGCCTCCTAGATCAATTCCTATAATTTAGGAGTCACTAGGAGTGTCAATACCAACCTCCATCCATTGAGTTTAGTTAGTGACTAGTCAAGATGAGTTAGGATTCAGGTACATTCAGTTCTAGTCCTCTACATTCAGTTGGCACTAGGTTTGCATGGTTGCATGCAGGAGAGGTGCATTTATCACCTACCACAGTTAGTTAGCCTCATTCAACACTGAATTAGACACTTGAGTTGTGTTTTAGAACTCCATTGAACTCCGGTAATGGTTTAGACAAGGTCAGTTAACTATTGAGTCCTCTTATAATGATTTAGACAAGGTCTTAGTTACCTACAGTCAAGTAGAGTCCAATCAATTTGAATTTCCTCATGTGGATTCAAATTGCATGTTTAAGCCATTGTACTTCATTGTAATTATTATCTAATTACTCTTTGATTAATGAAAAGCATTCACAACTGCAAGCCATTTTTGCACTGTTTCATTCTTCAATAACTGAGTAAATTGTGTGATCTATCTTGTGAATTGTGTGTTTGTCCACATATCTATGTACTCAATTTAATATGCTCATGGTTGGATATCCTTCTGGAGAGCCTCTCACATATGGGAGGGGTAGGATGGTGCATAAACTTCTAGTTTACCATAATACCTTTTTTAGTAGTAGTCGAGGGAAAGTCCGAGACTTTCCACTCTTTCAAAAAGGTGGTGTCTGAAGATTTTTTTGAGATCTGCCCATATAGTGTCCAGAGCATTTTGTCGGTCCTTGAATATTATGGAATTCCTTCCCTTCCATATGATCCAGACTAAGAATCCCAGGGTAAGTTCCCAAATTGTGTTAAGAAGGGTGCTTTGGTAAGGAGTTGTCTCCCATATTTGCAAAGTATTTAGTATATTATGCTTGTCTCTGTTAGTTCTCCTGAAGATCTTTGCAATGCGATCCCAAATCTGAGAGGCCAACTTTCCATCCCAAATCTTCTAATGTGTTTCTACATAATATGTGTTAGAATAGTAGATTCAAGCTAAACTAGTTAACCTATATAAGAAACCAACAACATATCATAAAATTTAAGAAAATGAAAAGAAAAGGACAAGAGAACACTGATATACGTGGTTCACCCTAATGGGTTACATCCATGGGAAAGTAGTCTTCTATTATCTCCAAAATTTCTTCTCCAATATTACAAGAGAGAAACGCACAAATACCCCAAATAATATAGATCATGTACAATAGTGTCACAATAGTACCACTACTACATCACGAATAAATGATGTGTAGAGAGTCACTTGACCCTATTATATACTAAGAGATGAGGAGGAATTACTCTCACATATTGCATGTGAGATAATATAATTCTCCAAAATAACATCTCTTAATACAATACCATGGAAAAATACTCTACACAAGTAAATACAACACCATATAACTATGGGTTAATGTATTACTCTTTTACATAAGATTGTAGACAACTTTCGACATCATACAAAGACATTATTACCTTCCAAGGAATATAATATATTCCAACACTCCCCCTTAATAATGGATGGGAGAAGGGTTGACACTAAAACTAAGGAAGGAAGGAGTCATTACTGCTCCCCCTTGATGACAACTTCCCGCATTCCAAGAAAGGAACGAAGATGCACAAAATTTGCCTCAATGAAGGATTTGGTGAAGATATTTGCTGCCTGCTACTCGGTTGGACAATTACTGAAGAGAAAGAATACCATCTGCCATGCACAAGTATGTGAATGTAATGAGAATCAAGGTCGAGATGCTTTATCTTGGAGTGATATACCGGATTATAAGCAAGCTAGATTACACCCTGAATGTCATATTTCAACACAGTGGATGATTTTGGAGCCAGACCAAGCTCTGTAAGAACATGCTATAACCAAACTGCTTATTTTGTTTCTTTATATTTTGCTTCACATGAAGATAAAGAAATATTATTCACCTTATTTCTCGACCAGGAAATCGAACCTAAACCAAGTTGAAATACATAACTTGCAGTGGACCATCGATTAGAACTATCACCTGCCCAATCAGAATTTGTGTAACCAGAGAGTGAAACTGTAGTACTGCTCGAATAAAAAACACCATAGTGTAATGTCCCCTGTAAATATCTCAGAATCCTCTTGGTTGCCTACCAATGACTTTCATGAGGTTGTTGCATGAACCGAGAAACAAAACTGACGAAAAAAGAGAGATCTGGTCGGTTGTGAGTTAAATATATCAAACTACCTACAAGATAATGATAAAGAGTAGCATCAACAAGCAATGTGGTACACTCAACAGTTAACTTTACACCAGACTGAAATGGCGTAGGAGCATATTTACAATCACTCATATGGAAATGAGCCAACAGTTCTGTAGCATACTTTGGCTGAGAGAGAAACATACCATCCTCCATATGCCATATTTGAAGACCCAAGAAATAATACAATAAACCAAGGTCAGTCATTTCAAACTGCCTTTGAATATCACTTTTTAGATTTTGAATTAATGTAAGATGGCTTCTTGTGATGATTAGATCATCTACATATAAAAAAAAACTGAGAATATTAGTACCAAAGTTCTAAACATACATATTTGGATCAGATATACAACGCTTAAAACCATTCTTCAAAAAATATGCATCAATTTTATGATACCAAGCCATAGGTGCTTGTTTGAGACCATATAAAGACTTGTGTAATTTACATACTAAATTTGATGATTCAACATTAATAAAACCAAGAGGCTGTTGGATATAAATTTCTTCATTAAGATCATTTTAAAAATCACTTTTAAAATCCATTTAGTGTATTTCCCATTTATAAGATGAAGCAATAGATAAAATGGTTCTTATTGTATTCATTTTAGCAACATGAGAAAATTTTTCATTATAATATATACCTTCAAGTTGATTAAAACCTTTTCCAACTAACCTAGCTTTATACTTTTCAATCTGTCCTTCTGCAGTGAACTTAGTTTTATAAAACCATTTACAACCAACTAAATTCTTACCAACAGGAAGAGGAACAAGAGACCAAGTCTTGTTCTTCATAAGAGACTCATACTCAGCAGTCATAGCTTGTTCCCATTGAGGTTTACCTTGATCGTGAGCATAAGAGGTAGGATCATTTGTGGCCAAAACTTTGGTCATAAGGAAAAATTTAGATCTAGTTCTACGAGGGTCTAAAGGGTTACCAACCTCACTACCTGCAGATTCAAGAGTTTTCCAGGCCCAAACAGGAAGGTTAGAGGAAACAAAAGTTTCTTCAGCTTTAGTACATTCAGGTGGAATACTTGAAGAAGAGGGTGAACTAGGATCAACAACAGGTACAGAACTAGAAGAAGAAACCGAGATAGGAGTAAAAGGAGACAATAAGATATTCAGTTTAACATGAGGTTCGACAGACTTGAGTGATGAAGATACTTTAGCAAAGTGAACATCCCTTCAGATGATAACACTCTGAGTAGAGGTATCAAATAACCTGTACGCCTTAGAATCCTTAGAATAACCAATGAATATACATTTGTGAGACTTGGGATATAACTTTTTCCATTTATTGTCAGGAGTATGAGCCCAACATTCACAACCAAACACCTTAAAGTTACTAATATCAGGTTTCCGACCATTCCATTTTTCCTTGGGGGTAACATGCTTAATGGATTTTGTAGGAACTCAATTTAAAATAAAGTTTACAAAACTTACAGCTTCAGCCCAAAAATTTTTATGTGATCCTTTATAATAAAGCATACATCTAGCCATTTCAACTAAAGTTCTGTTTTTCCATTCATCCACACCATTTTTTTGAGGTGTGTAAGGTACAGTCGTTTGGTGTTGAATACCATGTTTAGATAAAAAAAGCTTCAAATTCATTCTTAACAACCCCCCCCATTATCTGATCTTAAAGTCTTAATCTTCTTACCATACTCATTTTCAACCAAAGATTTAAAAATTACAAATATTGAAAAAATTTCGCTTTTAGTTTTCAAGAAATAAACCCATGATTTTCTACTAAAGTCATCAATAAAAGTAAGAAAATAGACAATATGAGATAAAGAGGGAACTTCAAGAGGACCACAAATGTCACTATGAATTAATTGCAAAGGTTCTTTAGCACACCAAGATTTACATTTCTCAAACATTTCTCTATGATGTTTACCAAGAACACAACCTTCACAAACACCATTAGTAGAAGAAATATGAGGCAAGCCATGTACCATTTTAGTTAACAATTGCATTTTACCATAATTCAAATGACCTAATATTTCATGCCATAATTTACTTTGTTCATCAGCATGGGCAACATAAGAATAAAAATGTTGTCTTTTAGTTGAGTTAAAACCAACAAATTTATATAGACCAGCAGTATGATCAACAAGACCAGAAGAAACTACTTTGAAATTTTGACTGATGTCTTGAAGAACATATTTGTCAGGCCATGCTTGAAATTTAAACCTAAGCACGATAAATAGAAAGTAAGTTAATGGGCATGTGTTCAACATGAAAAACATCTTCCAATTGACCATTAGTAACATTAACATTACCGGAACCAATTACGAAAAGTTGTTTACCATCACCTATAGAAAATTTCTGAGATATGTGTTTACGATTGTCATAAGAAGTAAATAAAGAAACATCACCAGTCATATGTTTAGATGCACCAGAATCCATTATCCATTCTACATTAGAAGAAGAAGAATTAGGCAAAACAACAGATGCACATAAAGCTACTTGAGAGTCATGAGAAATTTTCTTTTTAGCTTTAGCCATTAAACATTTTGCTTTAAAAGAATTCTTTTCAGGATGGTTAGTTTTACCACAATGTTTACAAGGATCATATACTTTCTTCTCTTTACTATTTCCATTAGAAGCATGAGAAGCATGTCCAGAATTAGTATTAGAAGGATTAGTACCTTTAGCATTATTAAAACATTTCTTATGATGCTTATTAAGTGCAGTTAGAGCTTTATTAGGTGTGAGTTGTCCTGAAACAATTAACCTTCTTGCTCATTGATCAATCCTTTACAAAAATCATCAAAATTTTGCTTCATAGTACTTTGAGACAATTCTAGAGCTCTATTCCTTGTTTGGATGAACATATCAAAACAAGATGACATTTTACGTTCTATAAGAATAATAAGAGCAGTGTCATTTTTCTTGTAATATTTACCACAACTATTTAATTTGTCATTTAAAGTGTTCAATTCAGCAAGATATAACTCAACTCTTTCAATGTCAACAGGTTCAAGGTCAAAGATCTTCTTTTTAAGATAATATGCGAAAACATCATCAGATTTATCAAATAAAGAGGAAAGAATTTGCCATACCTGAATCGGGCTATCTTCTGCCTCAATACTTACATGAAGACTATCTACAACAGTTTGACTAATGACCCCCCTTACTTGATCACTTTTATCTTCCCATATAGCCAAATCATCAGCAGCAGTAGGTGTCTTATGTTCACCATTAACTAACCTCCAAAGACTCTTACTCTTGAGAACATCAATCATCTTTCTCTTCCAAGAAAGATAGTTAAAACCAACTAATTCAGGAACATAAGCTACTTCGGAAGTCATAATGAGTGAAATTTTGTCAAAAAATAAGAAACCCTAATACTGAAAAATGACAGAAAAATAGTGAAGTACTTGAAAACATTTACACTTTACTAATCTGAATCTGCAAAAGCATAGTTAGAAACATAGTAAAGAAAAAATGAGAAACTTTCACTTACAACCACGTGAAAACAATGTGCCCAAAAAAGCTAGGTCTTCTATTATGGTCACATAGGTGGATCTAGAATGGCTGTTCCGATTCCAAAAATAGGATATAATAAAAAATTCAGTAAGAAATGACCAAGTTACGGCCATTTTTTATAACTGTCATTTTTATTACCGAAAGGAAGCCAATAAATGCCCAGTTTTCTATTCTAGTCACGTGGGTGGATCCAAAATGGTTGTTCCAATTCCAAAAATAGGTTAGAATAAAAAAACTGGTAAAAAATGACCAAGTTATGGCCCTTTTGTATAACTGTCATTTGTGGAAATTGAACCAGGTGATAGATTAATTTTACTCACAACAATTAACAATTGATCATGCAAAATCACTCACAAAGAGACTGAAAATTGGAGCTAAACACTAAACTATATTAAATCAGTGTACAATATCCAACCCTGTATAATAATAGGTTTTTGTATAAATAACATACATCAGGGATTTGAATGCATGAGGAGCAATTCAAATCTAGCATAAAGCAGGCTTACTAAAAATAAGCAAATCCCCCATAGGTGTAAAAACCTGATCCCAAATCTTTCATGGAGCTCATGAATTAGAAAAATGGCTTAGGCAAGATAAATAGTGGTGGAATGGTAGCTCATACATGCTTTTTCATGGAGAAAAGAGTGGAGGATGAAGAGGACAAAAAACTAGTTCACCTCACCTAGTCTAGCTTTTCTATTTGCCTTAAAACACTGAAAAAGCAGGAATAAAGTAGAAAAAGCAGAAGGGCGCCTAGGAGGTCAGGAATAAAGAAGATTTGATTCCTTTGGATTTCCCATGTGCTACATGAGTCAAATGATGCAATTTTGACCACTATGGATAGGTAAAAGAAAACTTGCACAAGGTGGGACACATGAACTAGGCTAATAAGACAGAAATAATTAAATTAATGTCTAAATGGGTAAACTATGGGTTGATTATTCTAACACCCCCCCTTAATCCTGACTTATGAGTAATATATTAGAAAATTATAGGGCCTAGCAACAAGTCTTAGTCACCCTTTACATACTGCATGTCCGTTTAAACAAGAAAAGAGGCAAAACCAACTTGGGAAAATCCTCCCTTAAACATGGACTGTAAAACAAAATTGTAGAATCTTGTCTCCACTCATGATTTTACAGCATGATTAGCAATCCCTAGCAGTGATTTGAGATTTCTGAAGGTCTTCTCACAAAATGCTTTGGTGAAGATATCAGCTACTTGTTCTGAAGATGAACAGAAGAGTAGGTGAATGGTGCCATCATGCACAAGTTCTCTGATGTAGTGCATATGGATCTCAATGTGTCTGGTTCTCTGCTTCTAAACTGGATCCTTGTAGATTCAAATGGTACTCTGGTTATCACATTATATGGTAGTTGAGTACTCTGGTTCGAAGCCACACTCTCCAAGTAAACCCTGCAACCATAGACATTGAGTTGTTGCATTAACAACTCCTCTATACTCTGCTTCTGTAGATGAGAGTGCAATGGCACTCTGTTTCTTGCTTGAACAGCTGATTGGCCCTTCTGCAAGCATGAACACATATCTTGAAGTGGAATTTCTATCTATGCTATCACCTGCCCAATCACTGTCAGTAAATCCAATCAACTCAAGATCAGATTTTGCTTTATAGAAGATCCCATGTGTCCTTATTCCCTGAACAAAGTTAAGGATCCTTTTGGCTGCTTTCCAATGGATCTCTTGAGGCTGATCCATGAATATAGAAGCCACACTTACTGCATAACAAATATCAGGTCTAGTATGTGTCAGATACAACAAACATCCAATCAATTGCCTATATAGTGTATTGTTTACCATCGGTGAAGAATCAGCTTCTTCCAGCTTCACTCCTGAAAGGAAAGGAGTTTTGCTTGCTTTGCAATCCTTCATTTTGAATTTTTTCAAAAATTCCAAGGCATATTTGGACTGGTACACCTTGATTCCAGCTTTGGTTTGAGCAATCTCAAGCCCCAAAAATTGACTTAAGAGTCCCAAATCTGTCATGGAGAAGGCTAGGTTCATAGCTCCTTTTAAGGAAGCAATCTCAGCCTGTGAGCTTCCTGTAATGAGGAGGTCATCAACATATAACACAATTATCATTAATGAACCATTAAATAACTTCAATTATACATTTGGATCTGATTTGCAGTGAACAAAATTCAGTGATAGCAAGAAGCTATCGATCTTGGCATACCAAGCCCTGGGGGCTTGCTTTAGCCCATACAATGAATTTCTCAACCTGCACACAAGAGAGGGGTTAGTAGAAAAAACTTGAGGCTGCTGAATATATATCTCCTCAGTGAGATCTCCATTCAGGAAGGCACATTTTACATCCATGTGATGTACCTCCCATTGCCTTGAGGCTGCAATGGCTAAGACTAGCCTGATGGAATCCATTTTTGCCACTGGGGCAAAAGTCTCATTGTAATCTATGCCATGAACCTGTGAGTAGACCTTGGATACAAATCTAGACTTGTACTTCAGTGGTGAACCATCAGCAGCAAATTTTGTCTTATAGACCCACTTACACTGGACTAAATTTCTTCCTGGAGGAAGATCCACTAGCTCCCATGTGTTGCTCTTCTGGAGTGAGCTGAACTCCTCCTTCATAGATTTTTGCCACCTTGGATCTCCTGCTGCTTCTTCATATGTTTGAGGATCATAATCCACCATCAAATAGCATTTTTCAGCAAACATAGGATCCTTCATGCACAGACCACTCTCAAACTGAGATCTAGTCCTCCTTGGGTCATTGGGATCCCCAGCTAGCTCACCTGCTGCATGTAGTGTCTTGGCTTTCCATTTTGTCCTTGTGGGGCTGTTAGGGTCTACAATAAACTCATCTCCATTAGACAAATCAGAATCATCATGTTCAACAAACTCTTTACTTACTTCTTGAGGTTTAGGTGGTGAAGAGGCTTCACCAACTTCCACTGCTGCAAGGGGTTCTTCTTCAAACTGAACACACCTTTCAATGAAGGATTTGTTTGTGCTCAAATTTATCAACTTGTACCCTTTTGAATCTTTAGAGTATCCAAAACAATACACTCTTGGCTTTGGGGCTACAAATCCTTCCTCTTCTCTGTTGGGATTCTAGCCCAAGCCTTTGAGCCAAAAATCCCGAAATGGGTCACATATGGCTTGTGCCCACTCCATGCTTCGAAGGGAGTCATGCCATCAAGCTATTTGTGAGGCACCCTATTCTGAATATAGGCTGCACAGTTGATAGCTTTGGCCCAGTACTTTGGTGGCAAAGTTTTGGCCTCCATCATGCATGTTGTCATTTCCTTCAATGATTTGTTCTTCCTCTCAGCAACACCATTTTGTTGTGGTGTGTAAGGAATAGAATGCTGCATCTGAATACCTGCATCTGCACAATAATTAATAAACTCAGACTTGACATACTCACCACCATTGTCAGATCTGAGGGCCTTGAGTTTCCTTCCAGACTGGTTTTCAACCAAATCCTTAAAGACTTTGAATAGGCCAAAAAATTCAGACTCGTGTTTCAGGAAGTGAACCCAGCAATACATGGAAAAGTCATCAATAAAATTCAATGCATATTTGGCCTGAATCATGGACATATGAGGGAATGGGACAGCAAAATCACTGTGGATCAGCTCGAGGGGTGCAGAGGTTCTCTCATGACTAGCTCTCTCAAATTTGTGCTTTGGGTGTTTTCCTAGGATACAGCCTTGGCAGACTCCTTTGGAAAATTTTATCTTGGGCAACCCTATGACCATCTCTTTTTCACTAAGATCAGAAAGATACTTGTAATTTAGGTGGCCAAATATTTCATACCAAAGCTTTCTGGCTTCATTAGCATGAATGGGAAGAGCAGAGGGGTTTGAGTAAGGTAGGAAGTGTGAGAACATGTATACCTTTTGAGCATGATTTGCAACTCCTTTTGCAATGACTCTACCACTTGAGATCTCTGTGATCTCAACTTCATCAGGAGAGAAGATGACCTTCTTCAGAGACCCAGTGTGGGTCATTTGGTACACTGATAGGAGGTTGGAGGCGAGACCAAGCACATACAGCACATTGCTGAACTAACCATGATCAAGATCTATCCTTCCTTTACCTTTACTTTCAGTGAGAGAGTCATCTCCCAGTACAATAGATGGTCCTTTCGACATATCCAGTGAGGAGAAGGCCTCCTTAGTCAAAACCATGTTCCTTGAAGCTCCAGAATCAATGATAAAACTGGGTGAGCTTGATGTGCCAGCAACTAGAGCATGAAATCTCTCTCTGTCATCTGAACTTGATCCTCCTTCTCTCTTCTTTGAGCTTTCTGGAAGGGAGATGCCATTCTTCTCCAGGAGTTGGGTTAGCATGTCTATCTGCTTTTTCATACAAGAGCTTTCAGAGTGATTTCCCTTATTGCAGTATGCGCACTTGTTCATTTCACCTTTGTTTTTCTTCTTCTAGTAGTTCTTCTTGGGACCTTGTTGATCCTCCAGAGACTGTTTCTTTTCTCTCTTTTGCTCAGGTGGATTTTTAGCTTTCTTTTTTGCTTTTTGAATCCACCCTCGAATCTCCAGCAATCAAATCTTGATCTTTGGATGGTTTGATGGTTCCCATCGTCACCAGCTTGTCCTATTCTTGTGTGAGAGATTCCATGAAATTTGCAAGGCTAGGAATCTTCCAGGTTCGAGCTGTCAATTTTGTGGCATAGAAAGTTGAAACAAACACTGAATAATCAGGGCCTAGCTTCGAGAGGATGACCAGTACGAGCTGATCATCTTTCTTTTTGATACCACACTATTTTAGCTACAAAACTAGTGCTTTGAACTTGGAGAAATATAGCTGCAGGGATTCAAAGCTCGTTGGACTCAAAGAAATCAGCTCATTTTTTATTTGATGTCCCCTCATCTCATCTTTCTTTCCAAAAATATCAGCAAGCTTCTCCCATACTTCATTCAGTGATGTCAATCCATCGAGATGGAAAAGGAGGTCTCTGGAAATACTCAGACACAGGAGGCCATAAGCCTCATCCCTCCTGTTGTGCCATTTTATCTTCTCTGCAGCTGCATTGGGCTCTGCTTCTGTTTCCATAGTCACCCTGTAGAGGCCTTTTGCTCTCAACAGTATCTCCATCTCTCCTTTCCATTCAAAGAAATTGAAGGGAGTCAAGATAGTTTTCTGTGATTGATCCATAGCTTAGAAAATCTGTCCCGGCTGTCAGTAGAAGGCTCCCAGTCACTGATGTCGAACCTGCAAAACAATTTTTGAAGGAGAGAAACAACCTACAATGGCTCTGATACCATGTGAAAATTGAACCAGGTGATAGATTAATTTTACTCACAACAATTAACAATTGATCATGCAAAATCACTCACAAAGAGACTGAAAATTGAAGCTGAACACTAAACTGTATTAAATCAGTGTACAATAGCCAATCCTGTATAATAATAGGTTGCTGTATAAATAACATACATCAGGGACTTGAATGCATGAGGATCAATTCGAATCTAACATAAAGCAGGCTTACTAAAAATAAGCAAATCCCCCATAGGTGTAAAAAGATGATCCCAAATCTGTCATGGAGCTCACGAATTGGAAAAATGGCTTAGGCAAGCTAAAGAGTGGTGGAATGGTAGCTCATACATGCTTTTGCATGGAGAAAAGAGTGGAGGATGAAGAGGACAAAAAACTAGTTCACCTCACCTAGTCTAGCTTTTCTATTTGCCTTAAAACACTGAAAAAGCAGGGAATAAAGCAGAAAAAGCAGAAGGGAACCTAGGAGGCCAGCAATAAAGCAGATTTGATTCCTTGGGCTTTCCCATGTGCTACATGAGTCAAATGAGGCAAGTTTGACCACTATGGATAGGTAAAAGACAACTTGCATAAGGTGGGACACGTGAACTAGGCTAATAAGACAGAAATAATTAAATTAATGTGTAAATGGGTAAACTATGGGTTGATTATTCTAACATCATATTTATTACCGAAAGGAAGCCCAGAAATGCTCAATTTTATGTTCTGGTCATGGTAGGGGATCCAAAATGGCTGTTCTAATTCCAAAAACAGGCTATAATAAAAAAAATGGTAAAAAATTACCAAATTACAACCCTTTTGTACAACTGTTGTTTTTATTACATAAAAGAAGCCCAAAAATACTGATTTTTCTACTCTAGTCGTGAAGATGGATCCAAAATGGCGTTTCTAATTCCAAAAAAAGATTATAATAAAAATTTTGGTAAAAACTGACCAAGTTACAACCATTTTTTATAACTGTTATTTTTATAATCGAAAGAAATATCTCCTTGAGGAGAGCCCCGAAATCATGTAGATCTTGTTGGGCCCACTATATGTCAATTAATTAAAACTTAACATGCGGAGTGCTAAACATAAATTATCAACCCGAGGAAGTCTTTTATTTCAAAGCTATCGTGCAAGATCTATTCAAGCACAATTTCTACATGACACTATTATCTATTGGTATGAAATCAAAACTCATTATAAACTAGATCACACTGTCTTGAAAAGAAAACAAACTGTAATCCTATTCATAAATCTAACACACTTCAAACAAAATCTATTCTTATGAAACAACATCTAATTGCATGAATCTAAAATAGGTGTTGTGTTGGCCAACGATCTATCAAAATGAATTAATAGGAGAACACTATGATAAATCTAATCGATAAAAACATGAACTGAATAATAAAACAACTATGATAAATCTAATGCAGAAAAGCATAAATTAACAAATAAACAAATTTACAAAATAAAACACCTACAATCAACACTACCAACATCTGCTTAGGGAAGAGGGCCCTTCCTCTACTGAGCAGAGCTGGATCTCCACAATGAAAGTCTACAACTCTAGAATTAAGAAACTTCCAGCATGTATTATCATAATGGAATGATTACAATAGATCTGGATCAAATCCTACATCATAACATTGATTTCTCTTTTCCTCTCACTGAAATTGATTACATATTTATACATAAAATAATCTCATAGAAATGAGGAACTGATCCCCCAACTTGTGATCTGTAACAGCTGAAACACGGTCGTAACTGCTAACAAATTTGGAACTGGTCGCAATAGTAAATCTATAAAATACCCTCTCAAAGAACCACATGTATATCACAAACCGTGGCTTTGTTTGGCAATTTCTTCACGATTTAGGTAAATGAGGCTATTATGCACAAAACCCATGTCTCATATTTTCGATATTCTTTTCCATCTATCTGCAAATCGAGACGTAAATCAAGGTTTTCTTATCTGTCATGCATTTTCGGTTAAGGCTGTAACAGCTAGCTGTGAGCATCCTGGGACCTGTACGTGACAAATCACTCCACAACCCATCATTAGTAAAATTATGCATAATAGTACTGAATTCATCAAAGATAAAGGAAAATAATCATTATTAACCACTTAAAACATCAATGAAAGTAGTATGTTGTTTTATGCACAATTACAACAAATGGATGAAAAATAGAATGATAAATGGGCGATAATGAGAAGAAAATGGATGAAATATATGTCAATAAGTGATGAAAAAATGGACAATTCCAGGGCCCAATATCGCCCCCAAATTGAACTTGTTGCATGTTCTCATGCAACCCAATACCTGTGTAGCATCCAACTAGAAGAACTCATTCACTTGTTCCTTCATTTTACCATTCGCACAGTTGCAGCCAGAAGAAATGGAGAGTTTAACAGAAATTGGTAGAGTCACAGCTGCTTAGCGGAGGATTTAGCAGAAAATTTGGTGGAGTTGTAGCTCCTTAGCAGAGGGTTTAGTAGAAATTAGGCAGAGTCACAGCTTATTTTTAGCAGAGAATTTGGCGAAGGTTTTAGCGAAGATTTTGGCGGAATCACAGCCCAAATAGCGCTAAATTTAGCGGCAAAATTGGTGGAGTCGCAGCCCAAAGATCGCTAAATTTAGCGAAGCACTTGACAAATATTTTGACGGAGTCATAGCCCAAAGAGCGCTAAATTTAGCAAAGAGTTTGGCGGAGTCGTAGTTGCCTAAAACGAGAAAAGAGGCAAAATTTTTACGGTGTTGCAGTTGCACAGAATGGGGAAATGGCAATATTTTACGGTGTTGCAGCCACACAGAATGGGAAAAATGAAAGATTTTACGGTGTTGCAGCTACATGAAACGGGAAAAATGAAAGGTTTTACGAAGGTGCAGCTACACGGAACATGAAAAGGGAAATATTTTACAGTGTTGCAGCCGCACGGAATGGGAAAAATAAAATATTTTACGGTGTTGCAGCTGCATGGAATGGGAAAAATGAAAGGTTTTACAGAGTTGCAGCTGCGCGGAACAGGAAAATGGCAATATTTTACGGTGTTGCAACCTTTTAAACAGAAAACTTCCGAAGTCATTTTCTCCCAAACGACGAACTGGGTTCAGATGAAATTTTTCAGGCAGGTTTATATTTGTCCAATGCACCTACACACAAAAAACCAAAGATACACACATCATGGATTTTGAGAAAAATACAAATTGGCTGTAGGTGATTATGGCCATTTTCACGAAAATCGTACATTGGATTGGGATGAAACTTATCAGGATTGTTCATCTTAGTAGTATGCACTTCTTGTCCAAAAATCATGAGAATCCAACTTACCAATTGCAAGATATTCCCATTTCAATTTTTACACTTTTGTAGATGAACATGAATAAAAATGTGTTGCAGCTGAACTTCCTGAACCAATATTTCACAAAATACAAACTGGGTTGGGCTGAAATTTATCAAGCAAGTAATTATCATTATAATGCATCTCCACACCAAAAATTAGAGAAACCCACATTACGAATTTCGAGAAAAATGCAAATTGGATATAGATGATGATGGTCGTTTTCTCGAAAACCATGCACTTGATTGAGCTGAAACTTTTTACGTTTGTTCTTCTTACCATGATGCTTCTTCCCTCAAAATTTCATGAAAAACCAGTTCAAGATTTTCAATATATCCTTAAATAAATTTTTGCACTTTTGCCAGCTATGAATGAGTAAAAATCAGTATGCACAAAGAATGTCAAAAACCGCTCCCCCAAACTGAATATTTTACCTGTCCTCAGGAAAATGAAGAGATAGTATGTTCTTCTCCTGGTACAAGCTGTCTTAAAACTTCACTTCTTTGCTGCACTTTTCCATGACACAAGATTTCTACTACTTCCCACTTTTGTATTCATAATTTGTTGTACTTGGTGTGAGAGCATTGTCCATCCATTTGCAAACTTTTCTCAAATTCCATTTTTCATTAACTTACCTTCCATTCATTGGTTTAGATAACCATCATGAAATCAAGTGAAATTTGGGAACTTTTTTTTCTTGTATCTGCACTACCACTCCCAACATCCAATTTTTTTTATATATGTGCTAGCTGGAAACACATACTTGACTTACAAAAATGACTGTAGGATGCCTGAAAATTACTGTATGCTATTTGAAAATGACTATGTGAGCTCGATTTTGATTCCACATGGTTGTAGTTAAGTGGTCATAATGTATTGCAAAAAAAAAAATGAAAATGCACAAGAAATCTTCAGACTAGCAAGAGATTACATTTGCAAATTTCCTTTTATGATGATCCAAGCTGCTCAAATATCATCTGACAGTCACAAAATTTGTAGACCCTCCATATGTCACAAGTTCCAGAAAGGATATCGATGATCTTCACAAGCCAAACTCTACTATAGGAATTATCATTCATGGGAAATACAAGAGTTTTAGAACCATTTTCACATCAAATTCGTAACTCTTAAGAGATATGGCAAATTCTATTGCAATAAACCACAGTAAATTTCATCCATTCTCATGGTTTAATGAAGGCTGCTAGAATGTTCTTTGGTTATGCCCTTATTGTGGAGTGCTTTGTAAAACTTCAAATAATGCCAAACATTGTTCAAACGCTAACATAGACTTCCTTCTAAGACTGTAGTAGCATTCTGAATATACAGTAGAGATTTTGGAACCCATGCTATCCATTCTATGTTGAAGATGCACACCATAATTTCTTGTATCTGATGCTCTTGGCTGCACTTTTTCTTATGACAACTTCTCAAACTTTTGGCACAAGAAACCCCATATGCAATATGAATGAGAAGATAATTAATGGTTTTTTTTCAAATTCCAAAAGAGTTGCATACCTGCTGAAGATAGCTACATCAATAAAAATCAGAATTGATACTAATGGATAATCCAAGCTTAAAATGACCGTGATTTTTAATGAGCATGGATCAGATTTGTTTGGTAGTGAGAATGTATGTCTATATTCCAATCAACAAAGCCAAATCATTTAAGCTCTATGAGAGCATATGTAAATGAAATCTGATTGTATATCAACCCATAGTATCAAGATGCCAACTCTAACTTTTCAACAGTTGTGTGGAAGAGAACTAATATGTGCATAAATAAATCACCAAGCAATTCATAACTCAGAGTGCATTTCTTTCCCTATTGTATGGGAGCATACTCTTATGAAGGAATGACTTCTACAACAGTTTCTTCTATTGTAGGTTCTTGTGTCCAGCCTATCCTTTTCTTTCAATATGTGTATCAACTGCTTTATTTCTCCTCATTATTTTTATGTGGCAATAGAGCATCGTTTCTTACTTCTAGTTCTTGTGTGGCAACAACAAGACTTCTTTTCTTACTATTGGTTCTTGTGTGGCAGCAGCAAAAATTCTTTTCTTACTGCTGGTTCTTGTGTGGCAGCAGCAAGAATTCTTTTCTTACTATTGGTTCTTGTGTGACAACAACAATATATCCTTTGATTATTTTCATGCTTGGTCAGTTGGGTTGGTGAGATGTTGGGTAGGACTTTGAAGTGGATGTGCATGAATGATGAAGTGTTAGAATTTAGTGGGAACTGATGGGAATGGATGGACATAAAATGCTATATAGAAAATAGAAGTGGCTAATGCTTAGTGGTTCTTCATGACATTTCCCTAAATCTTTAATAAATCAAAAACTCGTGCTATTTTACCTCAAGTTTTACCTCCATGGAAGCCTTGGTTCAAATGAATGGACTGGCGTATGTTGGAGCTATGTAGGCTGATTTGATTCTGAGATAGATGTATATGAGAGATGAAACTGGATGAGGCTGAATTTGATCCATGATGTTGTGCTGGTTCCATGTAGGACTACTAACTGCTGAAAGAAAATGGAAAGGAATTGCAAAACTACTGAAACAAATGATGCTACAAGTCATTGTTGAAACCATTAAATCACATAATCTTCAGCGGCTACAAAACCGAGGTACAATTATTACCATGCGAATGAATGTGCTGAAGTCTAGCATGGAAATAAATCATTGGATTACCAGCCATTAATGTATGCCGTTAACCAATGTGAAGCAACTCACCTTTGATGATAGTGACCTCTAAAGTACCTTAGTGCATCTTGACAGGTACGAATAGATGTGCTGGAGTTGAGTCACCTGCAAGATTTGTCAATCAAGAGGCATTGATGAATCCCCATGATTAACAACAAGGAAATCTACCATTGATTCATGCAGATACCAGGGCACTATAAAACTCTAATATTGATCCCATATGATGTGTTGGAGTTGATGGGACAAGACCATTGGAAGTTGGACCTTAATTAATTCCACATCATCCAATACGAGTACAAACTAAATGATTGTGAAGAATCATAGTGAAAAATACAACCGACATGAAACTCAGAAGTGGAAAGTATATGTGAAGTCGTGATGTAGTAGTGATGGAAAATAAAATGGTTAAGGTGACTAAATAAGCAGTGGAAAATGGGACTTTGACATGAATGGATTTTTAGGGTTTTGAAATGAGGAGGGTGAATGAATCTACCATAGTGCAATTGGCTTCTTGAAATTTTTTTTTTGCAACAATTGGTAAAAGATTCTTGGCATGTAGAAATGGGAATTGAATTATTGAACATTGGTATGGTTTTCACATCAATCTATCCATTTTTATGTGCTCATCCATTTTCAAATTGATAAAAAGTCTTCAAGAGTCACTTGTGCATGCATTGACCTTCTTCTTCCAAGCACCTGCAAAAACCTAGCACTTGCCTGCAATAAAACATGAGATGATGGAAGAAGAGCGATTATTGTTCTCTCTTCACCCAACACTTATGAAAAAAAAACAGCAACAATAAATTACTTATAAAACAAATCCAAAGAAAAATAAACAAAGCAAAATCCATTTTATACCCGCGGGAGAGTAATGTCCATCTAGACTCACCAACAGTATTATGATCATAGCTTATTCATTCCTTGTCCAATTTGAGTGATTCAAAAGCCAAATGAAATTAAATTAATAGGAATATTTCCCTTAGAAACAAGATTTTAAAATTCTATGTAATGATGTTCCAAATCACTCAGTAACAGCCCACATGACAAGGTATTTTTTCGAATTTTAAACTAGACCAATAGTCACGGTTTTAGGCTTAACTTTTTCGTTTGATAACTGATTGATGTGATTACAATTGGAGATGAAATTAGATTCATCTAGGTAGCTCCATTATAAATAGGTTTTGAATCCAATAATAATTGATGGGTCAAATAAGCCAATGAACATTCTAGGGAATAGAGTTTGAGGGATGTTTATTTGTGATAGGAAGTTGGTAATTTGGTCATAAAATTTGCATACGATATCGGAATGGAGTGATTCAAATTGCGTTGTAAAATATATTTATAGGGGAATATACAAATGAAACAATTTTGCAAGATATGTCCAATAAGGCATCCAAAAATTGACTATCCCAGATTTGTTCCTAAGCTGCCAGCTTGACACCCCGTTAGTATTTTGGCCATACGTTTTTCATTTCATACCCAATATTAAAAATTTGAATTGTTTTGGAAACTAGATTCAAAGGGATATTTGGGATGTAAATAGGGTTTGAAAATAAGTCCATTTTGTCTCCCAAAAATGGATTGTCTTGACTGTGTTTCAGTAAAATTTTCAATCCAAAATGTCACCAAAAATTTAATAAATGAAATTTGACACTCAAAAAGTGACTGGAATAGGTGTGAATGTTTTTAATGATGTAAAGTTAAATATAACACACATGCATACCAAAAATTTCAATCATTGAGCACCTATATTGACTTACACAATCTATTGCAGCCGCAACTGCAACTCTTAAAAAATGACATAATGTTGAAATAAATCATGTGTATTTTTATGGATGTGTTATATATAAACGAAAACCAATTAAATGCCATGATGTGCAATACACATGTGTCTCAAAATTATAAATTCTCACCTGCAGTACAGTCAGAGCTGGGTGTTGAAGCTCACTGTCATAGCTCGTGTTGCATCTCACTGTCACAGTTGGGTGTTGCAGCTAACAAATTCATGCCAAAGTTCAAGCTTGAAGGGTTCCATAATCATTGGCTCATTTTCCTTTGGATCCTTCATTCACCTTCCCTAATTACTATAATTTTGTTTTTAGGAAAGTTTTTTTTTTTAATAAATAGTGACAAATTAAATTTTGAACATTGAAGACAAAAATGATTTAAGCATTTTGCTCAAATAGGCAAAAATTCCAAAACATTCTTGAAAACATCTCATACCCATTCCTTATCTTTCTACTTTCAGATCTTCTAGATCACAACAAGGTGTAGGAAGAGAGCATACTTATTCGAAAATAAAAACTAAAAACAAAAGCATGGTTTTATTCTGTTACTCTGTCCTACCCTATTCTACTTAGAAATAGAAAAATTGTTCAAGTGTATGTACTATGCATATTTCCAATGGAGCCACTTTCAAAGAAGTGACTCAAGTATGCTCATACTCCCAGCAGAAAAATATAACTTTATAAATGTTAGGATATGAGAGATCAACTTCCCTTGAAACGATGGTGCCAAGAATTGGTGAAGTATGGAATGATGTTGCGGACCGATGACAAATTGAAACCAAGATTCAATATAGTCTTTGTTCCATTGATTTATCATGGATGTGACACTATGAAGCTCCTTAGTAAACTAATCTTCCTCAATGGATAAGAGATTCAGATCTAATGATGTTAATGATGCTTCAATTTTTGGTTCCAATGTCCATTCTTCATAAAATAGTATATGTGTCTTATTGATCTTGTTTGCTTGCTTATAAGGACTAGAAGAAACTCCATCCACAAATCTTGGATTTAAAACTTGTTCAGGCCTCATATGGATTTGCTGCAATAACGTACAGTCATTTTGCAGTGGTGTAGGTGAGGTAAAACTAGAGGGAAATGTAGGAACATTTTTCATTTCAGCACTGTAAGCATACTGTACTACTTTATTATGGTTAGGGTGGAAGGTGGATTGGACAGGACATTGTGTTGAATACCAAGGAGTTGGATGAGAAAATAGATGTGGATGATGTAGAGGATTGGTTTGTGAGGTTGATATTGAAGGACCAAGTTGTGTTGTAGCATGAAGGAGAGTAATCATGTGATCATAAGATAGGCCATTCCAACCTTGTGGATAAGGTAGGTAAGAGTTAAATTGAGGCTGCAACAGCTGCCATGGTGGAAGAGTATTCAATGATTGAGTATGAGAGTAAGGAAACGGAGGGATATAATTTTGAACCATACATATAGGCCACGGTTTCCATGACTGTTGAAATGAGTTGGCTACAACTCCCAGATCTTCTTGATATGTTTCTTCCATCCTTGGTAAGGAGGGACAATGATCTATGGAATGATTCAAGTCACATATGCCAAAAATTGTGGGACTATCCAGAGGACAATCCATTGCAATATGTTTCTTCTGACACCGAGGGCAAACTATTTGTTCAAATTCCTCATGCTTTTCCTTAACCTGCAAAACAACCAATTTTGAATTTAGTGAATCATTGATATCACTATTAGAATTTTCAAATAAATTATTGATTTTAACTTGTAAAACTATTGTATTTGCAGTAGATTTCAAAAATAAAGATAAAAGTTCCTTAGAATTATTACCTGTCTTGAAGTTTCTTCTTGAATACCTTCTACATAACTCACAAATATCACCATATGCTAACTGAAATACATTACCTGTTCCCATCACATTTAATATTTCTAAATATTCAGCTTGGATTCCCTTGAGTAGAAGTGTTTTGAAGGTCTCCTTCCCCAATTTCCTTTGTTTGGATCTTTGGAGGTTATATTGAAAGCATTCTATGTATTCCTCCAGACTTTCTTCTTCTCCTTGTGTCATTTCGAAGATGTCTTCATTTACCCTGCAATAATCTTGGTACCTTTTCAAGAATACATGTTTCATGTCTTCCCAAGTTTCTATATAATTTCCATTGAGGCTCATGAACCATCGGAGGGTTGTTCCTTTTAGAGTAAGGGGAAACACATTCAACTTTTGATCATTATCACAATGACCATATCCTCTACACAGTACTTCAAATTGAAATAAAAATACATCATGGTCTTCATTTTCCAAACCGTGAAAATTTGGTAGAACATGTGGGGGAATGCTTTTTGTTGGTGACACTCTTCCTGAATCTCTGATGGGAAATTCGAAGGTAACAACTTCTCCATATTTCTTACTTGCCATCTCTTCATAGATTATTCATGTGCTATTCTGAGGCTTCTCCTTCGAATGTTCCAGTCAACTTGTTAGTAGAATGCGTGGTGCTTACAACACCACTAAGGGGAATGATAAGATTTATGCTCCAAAGATTGAAAATGAAATAAAATTGAATGTAAAGACGAAAAATTCACACTCAAAATAAATTCAATAAATTAAAATGTAATCATGAAACCTACATGCCTGTTGTGCCCCTACTCAATAGCCTTAAAAAACATATTTCATCAAACAAAATCCTATTTTGTTTTGATGAAATGTTCGAATTTCTTATAGCAAATCTATAGTATTGACAGCTACTAAAATGATGACATTCTGTGAGCTACTGAATTAGTGAAATTCTATGTTTTTAAACAACCTTTGTAAACTATAGATTAGTTGACAAAATCACCACTATGAAGTTATTATTTTGAGTGGAATTACATTAAAAGATCAAGGGATAAGTATTAATAATTTCCATGTCTTTTTACCATAACCTAATCTTGAAATCTCATCCAAACATTTACCACTTGATTTTACTATGTGATTTTTTCATTATAAATATTGATAAGGTTGCGAAATTGTAAGGTTGATCGTTGTATGGTTTGGCACATTACCATAGGTTTCATTCGAAGGTTAATTAATGGGTATGCATGGTTGGTTTGTTGTAACTTTGATAAGGCTTAGAGTATCAAAGGCCAAATTTTTTATGCAAACATGCTATATCCTAAGTTTACCTTTTCGATTCCAAACCATAGTCGATATCACCATAATTGTTTAATGTTGATTTTTATAATATGGTCTATATTGCAAAATATGGTGTTGACTTTATGGTTTGGATTGTATCGTATGCTCACCACCTTTGAAGGTCTGAATCAATCTACGGTAAGAATGACATAGGGTTATTTCTTATGGTCAGATTAATTTATGTCATCGCCGTCGAATCCGATCCACCTACTGTAAGGTTGATATGAGATCATTGCATTTGTACTTAACTCTGTCGATCACATTCAATGGCCAGTACCTGTTGAATGTCGTGGCTCCCTTCTTGTTCAACACCTGTATGGTATGCGATGAGTGGTTTTCATGTCATAAAATTCGAATAAATAATGATAACCTGAGTTCAATCTGGAGTTGTTTGCCATCATTTCTTTTTTTGATTGCCTTGTTATGTTAGCATTCCCCTCCATGCCGGAATTTCAGGGTTATTGGCGGAGTTGGCTCATGTCTCATTTTGTTTACGAGAGCGTTGGGTTCCATTGCCTATGTTTTTTGCTCGGTCTGCACCCTGAGTGCTCAATCTCCAGTTCACTATCACGTTTCGACTTGTGATGTCTTCACTGTGTGTGGTTTAGTGTATTTGCGCAGGCAGTCATGGCTCCTGTGGTGAGGGTCGAGCCCTGTGAGATGAAACTCATTGACTCAAACCCTGATATTTTAGCCAATATCGAAGCTACTGGATGGTTGCCATTCATCCGTAGGTTCTCGGATTCAAACCCGGAGGTCACGAGATTGTTTTCTTTGTCATTGGGCGATTCCCGGGTGAAGATAGCTGATCTACAGTTTAGGGTTGATGAATGTTTGGTTTCTCTTGCCACTGGGTTGCTGTTAACAGGTGAGCGATGGTTTAAGTATAAGCCAATGGAGGTGACTGAGTGGCGGCAAATGCTAAAGAATCCCTGTCAAGACGTATCGTTCAGAACCGGTGTGTCCCAGAAATACTTTAAGAAGGAGTGGAGACCAGTCTTGGACCTTATCCACAGGTATGTGACCTGTGAAGGTCGTCTCTCCTCGGCCTACGTATACCATCTCTGGTTAATGGCTATTTTTATTGGTTTTCCTCTTAATTTCCACATTATCTAGTTAAAAGTCTGATAAAAATGTCCTTGGTCATTAAAAAGGGTCCGAGGAACATTAGTCACAGCCTGTTCCATCACGGCTTGGTGAGGATTTTAGTTGAGAGAGAATTATCTAAACTTAACTGGTCATGGGATGAGTTTATTGAGTCTAATGGCTTCTTAGCCTTTTGTCACTGTC
Source organism: Pseudotsuga menziesii (assembly GCA_001517045.1). Classification (NCBI taxonomy): domain Eukaryota; kingdom Viridiplantae; phylum Streptophyta; class Pinopsida; order Pinales; family Pinaceae; genus Pseudotsuga; species Pseudotsuga menziesii. The sequence goes on from LPNX010233269.1 coordinate 127,038, forward strand.
AATTTGACTATCCTGAAGAATGTGTTAGGCACTAGGAACCTAGTCGAGTTTCGGCTTCACCAGTGCGTAATCTTGTGTCAAACCCTATTGGCCGTATGAGCTCCAGCGTTTGTAATGACTTTGTTCCTTCTCCTGCTAGTAGTCCCGGTACTCCTCTTCCTTCTAAGCGCATCAGGAAGTCTTTAAATCTGTCGCCGGTTACACCAAAGTGTAATATTGATAATACCTGTAAACGGAAGGGTAAAAGCCCGAATTTTACGGTCATAGGTAGGTTTATGAGAAGCATGGCCAAGGGTAATGGTGTTAATCCTCCCGTGAGCGATGGTGTCCATGTTGAAGTAGTTGTGATAGATGATGAAGAAGGGAACCCAGTTTTTCAAGATGATGGTCGTGATATTGAACATGATTTTATCCCGAACCCTGCAGATAATAGTTCTCACGTGTTTGATAAGGATCTTCAAGTAGATCATGTGGTCAATCCTGTAGTTGATCTTGTATTTCATTCCCCGATTAAGGGCAAGCCTGCAGAACCAAATTTATCAGGCTCTTATCCAGTTGGTGGAATGGTTCACCCATTATTTGTGAACTGCTTGTTGGACAAAATACAAAGGATGGAAGGAGAAGTGACTGAGATGGTTACGTATCATAATATTATCAAAGCTGAGAATTCGAGGTTGAAAGAGAAAGTCAATTCTGATGATAAGTGTTTGCTTCGTCTTAAGAAGCATAAGAATAGATTGATTCGTAGGGTCCTGACGCTTCAAAATGATAGTCATAAGAATGAAGAAAAGGTCCGTGAATTGAATGCATAGGTCACCTTGATGTAGTTCAAGGGTCAGTCACAGAATCCATCAAGTGGTGTAACATTCATGTGTTTAATGCTCCTGTTCAATTATGATGTTTTGGGTACACTTACTATTTCAGGTTTGAAGTTTTGATCAAGTGATAATTAGGTTATATTATTACAGGTATTGGTGTGTATTGAATTTTTCATTTTGAAGTTTATTTTATTTCACTTCTGCGTATGTTTAATTATATATCTTTTATGTGTAGTATCGCAGGTGATGTTGTTGCTGTCCTATCTCGGATTTTGATGATCGCTTACTTTTTGGACGATCCCTAGATAATCTGGAACAAATCAATTGGTAATCTTATTTTCCAGGTGTCACTATATCATTAGTGCTTTTGTAATTTTCGATTTTGCACTATCAGTTGAATCTCTCCAATTTCAAGACACTATTACGTATATTAAAAATGACATATTTCATTTGTCATTTTGAAGGAGATTGGTTGAGATTTAGATTAGATAGTTTCCAGTTTTGTAGAACTATCTACATGTGGGATTTGAGGAATTTAAAAGAGACATGTTTGTACTAGATAAGGGGGTCGATAGTGGGGAAAGGGATATGACAAGATTACTGTTATTTTTCCTATGACTTCAGACAATTTGTTGTCAACAGCTACAACACTTTTAACTGGTGATATTTTTATATATATTCACAGTATTTATGCTATGCGAATGTGTCTATGATATCTTTCGATCTTGTCACTTTCTCTACAGTATTTATGTTTGTCATGATTTCTTTAATGAATTATGCAAATACATCATGTAATTGTCAACTTTTGCTGGTTTTGATTTGCTGATATATGTCATGTTATAAATTTGGTGTTGTCATCAATAAATATATGTGATTTACGAGTTTACTGTGTGATATTGTTTAAATTTTGAATTTCCTCTTAATAGTTTCAAGACCATTAGCATACTAGCTTTATTGGCAATTTGATTCCAGGTTAATGTTCTTCTACGCTCCTGATCAGGATAGGATTTAAAGTAGATAGTTTTCTTTTATTTATGTTATGAAAATCCATAGAATCAGATTTCTATATTTATATCACTGTTAAAGTGTTCTATGATTTTGTGATTAGTGTGCATATGTGTATAATGTACTCCTTCTGTAATTTATCGATCATGTTGATATTAGTTAACTCTTTATTTTTGTATTATTAATTAACTGATTCATTAGATTAATTTTCAGTGATTGACTTTGTAGTATAGTAATCAGATCAATTAGTTTTATTTGTACATTCGTAGGTATAACGTAGATCCAATTAACAAACAGTAGCTTTAGTTTAGATTTTTAGGCTAACAGAGCCTATAAACCTATCGGGAACAACCATCCCAAACAGCTTGGAGCCTGCTTTAAGGATCCCGATTTGGGTTGTCTTCCCTCCTTACGAGCAGATCTGATCTGCCCGTCAATAATGGCGCTAGAAGGAGGGCCAGCTTAAGCAAATGGATGATGAAAACAATCCTGTTAACAAAATTAAGCAGCCTTCCACCCCTCAAATACAGTCATCATCATATCCAAGTACTCTCCGGTCATCACTATTGAGTGAGGCCCCACTGAACGAATCTGTTCGAAATCTTATCTCTCAGTTCAACTCTAGCGGTGCTCATCAACCTGAAGAAATTGACCAGTTTGAACAGGCCATAAATGAATCTCGTAGGATTTTAACAATGGCTTATTCGAATCTCACTAGGCGCCAACCCACTGAGTTACCTCTCCCGCATATCACACGTCCTTGTACTCATCATACTGAGCCTTCGTCGAAAGAACAAGAGAAACCTGTAGGTGTCTCCCCTGATCTCTAGATACAACAGTCTTTAACAGGCGCCAATCAACCTTCATCTTCTTCAGGACCACCTACTTCAGGAGGGTTTGGTCAACCACCATCACCACCTCATTCACCCCCTCACATTGTTCAAACACCACCATCACCACCTCCAACTCCAAGGAATATGGCAGGTGTAAAACCGAACCCTTATGCTAATATGCCATGGTTAGCTTAGGATGCAGTTGCCGTTCCAGGCGATCAACATCCGTTACCCAAGCATCCTGAGAAATTGTCACCCAAGTTCAATCCTGAGCAGAAAGAGCCTGCAGAAGATCATGTAAAAAAATTTATGCTAGCATTTCGGCTCTTGGATGTTGAACATGAAGATGTAGTCTGTCAACTTTTCCCTTATACATTTGAGGGCAAAGCCTCGATGTGGTATTTTTCACTCACTACTGGTTCTATTACCAACTGGAATGAATTCGAGTTGGTTTTCATGAACAAGTTTGGAGACGACAAGACTCCAGCTGCCTTGGTGTTAGAATTGTCTAGGATTCACATGGAAACCAAGGAAAAGGTCAAAGATTTTAACCAGCGATTCCTAACTCTAAGAAACAGAATTCCTGCCACCTCAAGGCCAGCTGAAGATGTTACTATTGAATTTTATACTTTAGCCTTGCCTGTATTGATGGCCATGTTTGTCAGAAGAGCAGCCAAACCTACCCTTGCTGAAACCTTTGAGGAAGCAATCAAGGTTGAGAAAGACATGTCTGCTATTAAAACCAATCCTGGAGTGGACACTGATTCCACATATTCTTCTCGTAAGAACACTGAGAGTTCCTCTAAAAACACAACTCCTGAGAAAAAAGCCCAGGATTCACTAGACTTAGACAGCCTCCAAAGAGTTATTAAAAAACTGTCCAATGAAATCATTGATTTAAAGAAAGGTACTTCTGAGAGCACTCCTAATAAAGAACCACCTAAACAACCTTTCAGAAGGCCATTCCAAAATATAGCTGCAAAACAGACTCCACCTTTTGAAGCTAATAGCGTTAATGAAATTAATAGTTTCCTCAAATTATTAGTTTCAGGTCTAGAAACATTAGCTGAAACTGAAACTCAATCTTCAGGACAGGCTTCTGAAGATTCTCAAGGCAAAGATATGACAATGAAGAGAAACCTCCTCAGATTATCAGTCACTTCTGGGATACATCAGAATTGACTGATGATGAGGATGTAGCTGTTGTGAATGTTAATCAGCATCAGTATAACACTAGAAGCAAGAAAAATCGGTCTCCTGAGGAACCTTCAACAACTACTACAGATAATAGTTCAGCTGTTCAAACAAAAACCCAACCTGCAAATATTAAGTCTGCACCCTCTCTTGATTTAGAATACGATCTGGTTGAATATTTAAAGAAAATCAGAGCCAACATTTCTATTTATGAACTTCTCAAACTGCCTGTAATTCGAGACAAGATGATGCAAGGGGTATCTTTAAGTAAAAATGGCAAAACCCCTTCTAATCAAAATAGTTCTGCTAATACCAAAGATAACTCAACAAAATCTTCAGTCAATGCCTCATCTATAGGCAAGAAATCTGATTCTTCAACTCCTTCTTTCTTACTTACGTTTGAAATCTATAATCGTAAAGTGCACAACTGTATGATAGACTCAGGGGCTTCGAAGAATGTCATGCCATACTCTGTGTGTAAAAAACTTAATGCAGTTCTTGTGCCCTGTGATACAAGTATTGTCTAGCTTGACTGATCAAACGTGAAAGTAATAGGAAAGTTGAGTGAGGTGTTGATAATGTTAGCTTCAAACCCTCAAGTCCATTTTATCATTGATATAATTGTTGCAGATATCCCGAAAGCATATGGCCTATTTCTCAGCAGATATTGGTCTGAAAAATTGAAAGGAAATTTTGCAACAGACTGGTCACATTTATGGATATCTCATAATGGTCGTCCAAACAAGATCAGAATTGATCGAGAACGTTATATGAAGCACACAATCATCGAATTGGACGAATCTAATGAGTCGGTGCTATTCACTGATACCATAATGGGCAATTACATGGCTGATTCCTTCTTTGGGAATTTTGAAGCTGAAACTTCACCAGTCCAAAACTCAGTACAGCAGTCCGAAGTTTTCCATTTTACTCAAGTTCTGGAAGAGATTCCAGTTCCAAACACGATACATTTAGATGGTAATAATGGTCTCTGGTCTCTATACTTTGACGAATCTAAGTCAAAAGAAGGGGCTGGTGCAGGTTGCTTGCTAATAGATCCCTATGGGAAAAGGTATTTCATTGCTTGCAGGTTAGAATTTGATTGCACCAATAATGTTGCTAAATATGAAGCTCTGATTCAAGGGCTGAAAAAAGCAATTGACCTGGGAGCCAAAGCCTTGGTAGTGTTAGGAGACTCTAAGATTATTCTTAGACAGGTACGTAACACTATACATTGCATTGCTGGGCATCTGAGAAATTACCAGGAAGAGGTATGGAATCTATTACTATCATTTGGAGCCTTTAACATAAATTCTATTCCTCGTTACTTAAACCAGGAAGCAGATCTTTTAGCTAATGTTGCTTCAAGGTTAATTCCGTCTGAAGGGATGCTTGCTGATTCTTTCTCTGTTGAATTGCTTTTCAGACCTTCCATCCCTGATAACATTGCCAATTGGAGAGTCTTCAACAACGATGAGCAGTTTATCGATTTTCTGACTTTGAAGGATACTTATAAAGATGCGATCATTGATGAAATGACTCACGATGAAGATCTATATAATTTTGCGGTAATTCATAGGCCCTGTTCAATTCAGGAATCTCTCAATTAGGTTAGTACCCTTCCCAGATCTGTAATCAAACTTGAGAAATTCTATGACTTGAAGGATAAATTTAAAGCAGCAAGGAATTATAAAACCAACAGCTCCATTATGCAATCTGAAATTGTAAATCTAGGCACTGAACACAACCCTCAATGTGTCAATATGGGTAGTACAAGTACTCTCCAGGGAAAGACAACCTTCATATGACTCTTCAATGAGTTTAAAGACATTTTTGCATGGACGTATTACGATCTTAAGATGTTTGATCCAAATATAATGCAACACGTCATTCCTATGAAACAAGAGGCTAAACCTTTCCAACAAAAATTGAGGAAAATACATCCTAGCCTAGAACCGGCTGTTAAGAAGGAGCTTAATAAACTCCTTGCTGCCAGAATAATTTTTCCAGTACGGCATGCCCAGTGGGTGGAAAATATTGTCCCCGTTAGAAAGAAAAATGGTGATATCAGGTTATGCGTCGATTTCCAAAACCTGAATAAGGTTTCAAAAAAAGATAATTATCCTGTTCCTCCAATGGAAAAAATACTACAATAGGTCTCCGGATCTGAAATGTTTTCACTTTTAGATGGATTTTCGGGATACAACCAAGTGTTAGTATCCAAAGCAGATCAGTTGAAGATAACTTTTAGGACCCCTTGGGGAACTTATGCCTATAGAAAAATGCCATTTGGTTTAATTAATGCCGGAGAAACATTTCAAAGGGAGATGGATATTGCGTTCCGAGGCCTAATTGGTCAATTTGTGGTTATTTATCTTGATGATATAACTGTCTTTTCAAAAAACAGAGCTGATCATTTAACTCATCTTAGGAGGGTTTTTGAGCGTTGCAGGAAATATGGGATCTCCTTGAATTCTAAGAAATCCATATTTTCAGTTACAGAAGGTAAGTTATTGGGTTTTGTTGTTTCTAAAGAAGGTATCAATATTAAACCAGAACGTACCCACGCTATATCGCAGATTTATATGCCTCACTCAAAGAAAACTATGCAGTCATTTCTTCGGAAGATAAATTTTGTTTCTAGATTCATTCCTGGGTTCACTGAAATTGTTAAGCCGCTCCAAAAAATGATTAAGAAAGATGTTGAGTTTAAATGGTCTACTAAAGAGAAGCAATCTTTTCATGATATCCTAAAAGCTATTGTTGAAGATCCTACCTTAACAAGCCCAGATTTCTCTAAGCCATTTATTTTGTACATGTTTGCTTCTGATTCTTCATATGCTGCTGTTCTAACACAAAAAAATCAAGAAAATAATGAAGCTCCCATTGCTTTTACGAGTTCTGGTTTGAATGGTGCAGAGCTGAATTACCCAGAATTGGACAAACAAGCATTCGTTGTTTTTAAGTATGTCAAACATTTTTGGCCCTATTTGCTGAAGTCTCATACTAAGGTCATTGTGCCATATTCTGCAGTCAGAAATCTTTTGGTACAAAAGGACTTAGGCGAAAAGCGAGCCCATTGGGTTACAACACTTCAGGAATATGACCTAGAAATCAAGCCTTTAAAGATTGTTAGAGGACAAGGACTCTGTAAGTTGGCAGCTGGGTCTTCAGACATCTTTGAAACTGATCTGCACTTCTTTGACGAACATTATCTGTTTGAAAGGGAAGTTTTTCCGGTCACAGCTCCCTCTGATTCTTGGTATAATGATATTAAGTTTTTTTTATTGCATGGGAATGCTCTTGAACATTTGGATTCATGTAGCAAAAGAGCTTTGAGATTAAGATCTACACCATATCAGCTAATTGATAATATTATTTTTAGAAAGAATTTCGAAGGAGTTCTCCTTCGTTGTTTAGAAAGGAATGAAGTTGATAATGTGCTGTCTCAATTACATGCAGGGCCAACTGGAGGACACTTTGGCGGGGAAACCACTGCTCACAAAGTACTCAAAGCTGGTTACTACTGGCCTATGTTGTTCAAAGATGCATATTCCTTTGCTAGGAAGTGTCAGTTTTGTCAGAGAGCAGGAGACAGGTTGAAGAAAGCAGCGTTACCCCTCCAGCTGGTTATTATTGAAGTTCCATTTCAGCAATGGGGCCTGGATATTGTTGGTCCAATCACACCAGCTTCTTCACAGCAGCATAAATACATTTTGACAGCCACAGATTATTTCACTAGATGGGTTGAATCCATCCCCTTGCGAGTAGTTAACTCGGAACAGGTGATATCATTCCTTGATTCTTTTATTATCACCAGATTTGGTGTTCCCGAATCTTTGATTTTTGACAATGCAACTTATTTTTCTTCTGTAAAGTTAACGGAATATGCATTGGAAAAGGGCATAAAGTTAAAATATTCTACTAATTATTATCCTCAGGGTAACGGGTTAGCTGAATCTTCCAATAAAAATTTAATCAAAATTCTGAAACGCATGGCGGTAAATCATCATAGGAATTGGCACAACGCCTTATCGAATGCCTTGTGGGCTGACAGAGTGACTCCCAAAGCTACCATAGGAAATTCTCCCTTTTTTCTGGTATATGGTAAGGAAGCCATCCTGCCTCCTCATCTATTTTTACCCTCTCTACAGCTCTCCCAGTTAGTACAGGAGACACCATGTTCTGCCATGGAACATCGAATTAATACCTTGCTTAAACTGGAGGAAGATAGGGAGTTGGCTAGGAAAAAGTTTGACAAACACCAACAGACTGTGAAATGCTGGTTTGATCATATAAAATCAGCCAGTAGGGATTTGGAAGTAGGTGACCTAGTTCTGAAATGGGATAAGGAGCACGAAGACAAAGGAAAACATACTAAGTTCCAATGCCTGTGGCTGGGACCATTTATTATTACAGAAAAACTTGGTCCTAGCACTTTCAGGTTGTAGACACTTGACGGTGACATCGACAACCTTCCAGTGAATGGTCATCTGATTACGAAATATTTCTACTGATCCCCCTCAAGGGATTATCCTGTACATACCTGGTGTGGTGTGCTTGGTTTGTGGATTTTGTTAGTGAGCTTATTTGATTTGGTTGCATTGGTTGTTTTTGCTTCATTTTTATTTGCTGTTTTGTTTGCTTATTGGTGAGTCTGATCAATTTATCAATCTTCAAGCTAATAACTTTTCATCAAGTTCTGTAATTAACCCACAAATCATGCACAAAGATCTTACTATCCTGAGAATTGTCATATTGTTTTACATCTTGAACAATGAACAGGTTTTCACTTTTCTATATTTTTACCAGAAATTCTTAAATCATGTTAATATAAATCAATAATATCAGTCTCTGCAAAGATTTTTTCCAAAGGAATTAGGGTAGTTTTTGACGAGGTTATTTATTTGAGTCTTTTACGCCATCCCTTCTCGTAAAGAGAAATGGATTTGCCCCCCCATCTGCTAAGACAATCTCATTTGCAGATTAAATATAACTACATTCTAGCCATGGTTGGGTTTGAATATTTTCAAAATAATCTGAAGGACAGAAGGTCTCATTACGAGCCGGTCTGTTCAGGATTATAGGTTTGCATTCAGTAACATTGTCATTTCTGGTCATCAAGCCTGGACAATGGCCCTTGGAAAAAAACACTAAGGGATAAAAGGTCTCATAACAAGCCGGTTTATTTATTGTAGTGCAGACTGGTGACTGACATGGTTGCCATCTGGTTACCAAGCCAGAATCATGGCCTTCAGAAGCACAATGAAAGAAAAAGAAAAGAAAAAAAAAGAAAGGAAAATGATAATAACAGTTCAACCTAACCAGAATTGTATATCTATAACTAGCAGATGGGATACTAGCGTTCCTTGGGGCTTTGAAGCAACCCTGTCGAGGCTATAGACGCCTGCTGGCAGCAGGGCTATGCTTGTGGTATTGAGATTTGATTCTTTAAAACCAAGCCATTTACTGTTTTACCTCTTTTGGAATAATTTTTGCTAAGAAACTTGATCTTTATCAAATAAATAATTAAGACTGTAAATTTCTGGTAATTTTTAGAAATGTGAAAAGCCTGAATCTGTTTAAGTTGTTAGAATATTGATGTCTGTATAATGGCATACGTGAGGGATCTAATTTCTTTTATTGCATGGTTTCAGGTTAAGAAACAGAGATAATTGTTCCGCCCAGTCAGTCACCATTTGTTGTGCCCCTACTCAAAATCCTTAAAAAACATATTTCATCAAACAAAATCCTATTTTGTTTTGATGAAATGTTTGAATTTCTTATAGCAAATCTATAGTATTGATAGCTACTGAAATGATGACATTATGTAGCTATTGAATTAGTGAAATTCTATGTTTTTAAACAACATTTGTAAACTATAGATTAGTTGACAAAATCACCACTATGAAGTTATTATTTTGAGTGGAATTACATTAAAAGATCAAGGGATAAGTATTAATAATTTCCATGTCTTTTTACCATAACCTAATCTTGAAATCTCATCCAAACATTTACCACTTTATTTTACTGTGTGATTTTGTCATTATAAATATTGATAAGGTTGCGAAATTGTAAGGTTGATCGTTGTATGGTTTGGCACATTACCATAGGTTTCATTCGAAGGTTAATTAATGGGTATGCATGGTTGGTTTGTTGTAACTTTGATAAGGCTTAGAGTATCAAAGGCCAATTTTTTTATGCAAACATGCTATATCCTAAGTTTACCTTTCCGATTCCAAACCATAGTCGATATCACCATAATTGTTTAATGTTGATTTTTATAATATGGTCTATATTGCAAAATCTGGTCTTGGATTTATGGTTTGTATTGTATCGTATGCTCACCACCTTTGAAGGTCTGAATCAATCTATGGTAAGAATGACATAGGGTTATTGCTTATGGTCAGATTAATTTATGTCATCACCGCCGAATCCGATCCACCTACTGTAAGGTTGATATGAGATCATTGCATTTGTACTTAACTCTGTCGATCACATTCAATGGCCAGTACCTGTTAAATGTCGTGGCTCCCTTCTCGTTCAACACCTGTATGGTATGAGATGAGTGGTTTTCATGTCATCAACTTCGAATAAATAATGATAACCTGAGTTCAATATGGAGTTGTTTTCCATCATTTCTTATTTCGATTGCCTTGTTATGTTATCATTCCCCTCCATGCCGGAATTTCAGGGTTATTGGCGGAGTTAGCTCATGTCTCATTTTTCTTACGAGAGTGTTGGGTTCCATTGCCTATGTTTTTTGCTCGGTATGCAACCTGAGTGCTCAATCTCCAGTTCACTGTCACGTTTTGACTTGTGCTGTCTTCGCTGTGTGTGGTTTTGTGTATTTCCACAGGCAGTCATGGCTCCTGTGGCGAGGGTCGAGCCCTGCGAGACGAAACTCCTTGACTCAAACCCTGAGCTTTTAGCCAAGATCGAAGCTGCTGGATGCTTTCCATTCATCCACAGGTTCTCAGATTCAAACCCGGAGGTCACGATATTGTTTGCTTTGTCATTGGGTGATTCCCGGGTGAAGATAGCTGATCTCCAGTTTAGGGTTGATGAATGTTCGGTTGCTCTTGCCACTGGGTTGTCGTTAACAGGCGAGCGATGGTTTAAGTATAAGCTAATGGAGGTGACTTATTGGCGGCAAATGCTAAAGAATCCCTATCAAGACGTATCGTTCAGAACCGGTGTGTCCTAGAAATACTTTAAGAAGGAGTGGCGACCAGTCTTGGACCTTATCCATAGGTATGTGACCTGTGAAGTTCGTCTCTCCTCCGCCTACGTATACCATCTCCGGTTAATGGCTATTTTTATTGGTTTTCCTCTTAATTTGCCTCATTATCTAGTTAAAAGTCTGATAAAAATGTTCTCGGCCATTAAAAAGGGTCTTAGGAACATTAGTCACAGCCTGTTCCATCACGGCTTGGTGAGGATTTTAGTTGAGAGAGAAATATCTAAACTTAACCGGTCATGGGATGAGTTTATTGAGTCTAATGGCTTCTTAGCCTTTTGTCACTGTCAATTTGACTGTCCTGAAGAATGTGTTAGGCACCAGGAACCTAGTCGAGTTTCGGCTTCACCTGTGCGTAAGCCTGTGTCAAACCCTACCGGTCGTATGAGCTCCAACGTTTGTAATGACTCTGTTCCTTCTCTTGCTAGTAGTCCTGGTACTCCTCTTCCTTCTAAGTGCATCACGAAGTCTTTAAATCTGTCCCTGGTTACACCAAAGCATAATATTGATAATACCTGTAAACTGAAGGGTAAAATCCTGAATGTTAAGGTCGGAGGTAGGTTTACGAGAAGCATGGCCAAGGGTAATGGTGTTAAGCCTCCCATGAGCGATGGTGTCCATGTTCAAACAGTCGTGATAGATGATGAAGAAGGGAACCCAGTTTTTCCAGATGATGGTCGTGATATGGAACATGATTTTATCCCGAACCCTACAGATAATAGTTCTCACGTGTTTGATAAGGATCTTCAAGTAGATCCTGTGGTCAATCCTGTAGTTGATCTTGTATTTCATTCCTCGATTAAGGGCAAGTCTGCAGAACCAAATTTATCAGGCTTTTATCCCGTTGGTGGAATGGTTCACCCATTATTTTTGAACTGCTTGTTGGACAAAATACAAAGGATGAAAGGAGAAGTGACTGAGATGGTTGCGAATCATAATATTATCAAAGCTGAGAATTCAAGGTTGAAAGAGAAAGTCAATTTTGATGATAATTGTTTGCTTCGTCTTAAGAAGCATAAGAATAGATTGATTCGTAGGGTCCTGAAGCTTCAAAATGATAGTCATAAGAATGAAGAAAAGGTCCATGAATTGAATGCACAGGTCACCCTAATGCAGTTCAAGGGTCAGTCACAGAATCCATCAAGTGGTGTAAACATTCAGTTGTTTAACGCTCCTGTTCAATTATGATGTTTTGGGTACACTTACTATTTCAGGTTTTAAGTTTTGATCAAGTGATAATCAGGTTATATTATTACAGGTATTGGTGTGTATTGATTTTTGCATTTTGAATTTTATTTTATTTCACTTCTGCGTATGTTTAATTATATATCTTTTATTTGTAGTATCGCAGGTGATGTTGTTGCTGTCCTATCTCGGATTGTGATGATCACTTACTTTTTGGACGATCCCTAGATAATCTGGAACAAATCGATTGGAAATCTTATTTTCCAGGTGTCACTATATCATTAGTGCTTTTGTAATTTTCTATTTTGCACTATCAGTTCAATCTCTCCAATTTCAAGACACTATTACGTATATTAAAAATGACATATTTCATTTGTCATTTTGAAGGAGATTGGTTGAGATTTAGATTAGATAGTTTCCAGTTTTGTAGAACTGTCTACATGTGGGATTTGAGGTATTTGAAAGAGACATGTTTGTACTAGAGAAGGGGGTCGATAGTGGGGAAAGGGATATGACAAGATTACTGTTATTTTTCCTGTGACTTCAGACAATTTTTTGTCAGCAGCTACAACACTTTTAACTAGTGATATTTTTATATATATTCATAGTATTTATGCTATGCGAATGTGTCTATGATATCTTTCGATCTTGTCACTTTCTCTACAGTATTTATGTTTGTCATGATTTCTTTAATGAATTATGCAAATACATCATGTAATTGTCGACTTTTTCTGGTTTTAATTTGCTAATATATGTCATGTTATAAATTTGGTGTTGTCATCAATAAATATATGTGATTTACGAGTTTACTGTGTGATCTTGTTTAAATTTTGAATTTCCTCTTAATAGTTTCAAGACCATTAGCACAGTAGCTTTATTGGCAATTTGATTCCAGGTTAATGTTCTTCTACGCTCTTGATCAGGATAGGATTTAGAGTAGATAGTTTTCTTTTATTTATTTTATTGAAAATCCATCAAATCAGATTTCTATATTTATATCACTGTTAAAGTGTTCTTTGATTTTGTGATTAGTGTGCATATGTGTATAATGTACTCCTTCTGTAATTTATCGATCATGTTGATATTAGTTAACTCTTTATTTTTGTATTATTAATTAACTGATTCAGTAGATTAATTTTCAGTGCTTGACTTTGTAATATAGTAATCAGATCAATTAGTTTTATTTGTACATTCGTAGGTATAACGTAGATCCAATTAACAAACAGTAGCTTTAGTTTAGATTTTCAGGCTAACAGAGCCTATAAACCTATCGGGAACAACCATCCCAAACAGCTTGGAGCCTACTTTAAGGATCTCGGTCTGGGTTGTCTTCCCTCGTTGCGAGCAGATCTGATCTGCCCGTCAACAATGCCCTACTTTAACAATGCATCTATAAAACAATGTCAGATGTACTTTTGCACCATTGATAACTTCTCTGGCAACGACACCAAAATGTTGGGCCCACTATATGTCAGTTAATTAAAACTTAACATGCAGAGTGCTAAACATAAATTATCAACCTGAGGAAGTCTTTTATTTTAAAGATATCATGCAAAATCTATGCAAGCACAATTTCTACCTGACACTATTATCTATTGGTATGAAATCAAAACTTCTTATAAACTAGATCAAACTCTAATCCTATTCGTAAATCCAAACTAGAAATCTAAGACACTTCAAAAAAAATCTATTCTTACGAAACAAGATCTAATTGCATGAATCTAAAATAAGTGCTATGTTGGCCAATGATCTATCGAAATGAATTAATAGGAGAACACTATGATAAATCTAATGGATAAAAACATGAACTGAATAATAAAACAACTATGATAAATCTAATGCATGAAAGAATGAATTAACAAATAAACAAATTTACAAAATAAAACACCTACAATCAACACTACTAGCATCTACTCAGGGAAGAGGGCCCTTCATCCACTGAGCAGAGCTGGATCTCCACAATGAAAGTCTACAACTCCAGAATTAAGAAATTGTCAGCATGTATTATCAGAATGGAATGATTACAATAGATCTGGATCAAATCCTACATCATAACATGGATTTCTCTTTTCCTCTCAATGAGATTGATTACATATTTATACATAGAATGATCTCATAGAAATGAGGAACCGACCCCCCAACTTGTGATCTGTAACAGCTAAAACACAGTCATAACTGCTAACAACTTTGGAACCGGCCGTAACAGTAAATATAGAAAATACCCTCTCGAAGAACCACCTGTATATTTCAAACTATGGCTTTGTTTGGCAATTTCCTTTCAATGCAAGTAAATGAGGCTATTACGCACAAAACCCATGTCTTATATTTTTGATATTTTTTTCCATCTCCCCACAAATCGAGACGCGAATCAAGGTGTTCTTATCTGGCATGCATTTTAGGTTAAGGCTGTAACAGCTAGCTGTGAGCGTCCTGTACGTGACAAATCACTCCACAACCCATCATTAGTAAAATTATGCATTATAGTATTAAACTCATCAAAGATAAAGGAAAATAATCATTATTAACGACTTAAAACAACAATAGAAGTAGTATGTTGTTTTACGCACAGTTACAACAAATGGATGGAAAATAGAATGATAAATGGGAGATAATGGGAAGAAAATGGATGAAATATATGTCAATAAGTGATGAAAAAATAGATAATTCTAGGGCCCAATAGATCTACAGAAAAAACATCAAGAAACCCTTGAAAAAAATCTGCAAAAATATTACACAACAAGTTAGGGTTAGGGTAAAGAACAATGCAGAAATATGCCCAGATCTGAAGAGAAGCCTAATGGCTACCAAATAGAAAGAAAATCTACAACAAAATGACAATGCACAAATGATAATCGTTATTGATTGAAAGCTATAGAAGGTACTAGATCATAGCAACCCTCTCTGATACCATGTTAGAATAGTAGAGTCAAGCTAAACTAATTAACCTCTCTAAGCAACCAACAACATATCATAAAAGATAAGAATAGGAAAAGAAAAGGATAAGAGAACACTGATATATGTGGTTCACCCTAATGGGTTACATCCACGGGAAGGTATTCTTTTATTATCTCCCTAATTTCTTCTCCAATATTACAAGAGAGCAAAGCACAAATACCCCAAAGAATATAGATGATTTACAATAGTGTCACAATAGTACCACTACTACATCAAGAATACATGATGTGTAGAGACTCACTTGACCCTATTATATACTAACAAATGAGGAGGAATTACTCTCACGTATTCCATGTGGGATAATATATTTCTCTAAAATAGCATCTCTTAATACAATACCATGGACAAATACTCTACACAAGTAAATACAACACCATATAACTATGGGTTAAATGTATTACTCTTTTACATAAGATTGTAGACAACTTCTGACATAATACAAAGACATTATTACCTTCCAAGGAATATAATATATTCCAACAATATGCAGAATGTGGGTCCCTGGAATCCCTTCATTTGCATATTATCCCAAGTAAGGATGCACTTGTGGGAAATCAACCAGAGGAAGGTGGTGATTTTGGGCCATATGTGCGGATTCCATATTTTTTTCCAGAGGGGGAAATCCTATTCGACATCCTTGGTGAACATGATGGAATAGGCCTCCTTTATAGTGAACGAGCCTTTAGGGAGGTGCCCCCATCTCAATATATCAGGACCCTACTTAATTCTAATTTTCTTGGTCTTCATCTCTGTCCATATTTATTCCATTCTTTTCGGATTAAGAGGTGTGGGCCATCTTTTGGGATGTATCCACGAACAGAAGGGTAGAGCACCTTCAGGACCCTATAATCCCCAAACTACTAGGCGATACTTTGTAATATGGTTGTTGTTTATCTTGTCTATCTCATATTGGATGATGAGGTTGGGAATTTTCTGCCAAGGGTCCTTCCAGAAGAAAGTGTTTGTTCCCTATCTTATCTCCCAGAAGTTGTGCTTCTGAATGAGAGCTCTCTGTGAGTTGGTTACTTTCCAAATGAGTGATCCTAGAGGCTCACTATTGTGATAGACCAGTTGTGAAGGGTTCCAGTCTACTGCATATTTTATGTTCCATAATTGGCCCCCAGGCATGTTATTTTGGGAGATCCAGTTCCACCAGATCTTAGCTCATAGAGCTTCATTATTTATTTCCAGGTCTCTCAACCCTAGTCCACCCTTACATCATGGTAGATAGAGAGTGCTCCATTTTACCAAGGTCCATTTGTTGTTATTAGATATTTTTCCCTAAAGGAAGGAGCGTTGAATACTTTTGATGGGTTTTAAAACCCATTTGAGAGCCGCAAGGACAGAAAACAAGTAGATCGGCGGGGATTGGAGAACCGATTTTAGGAGGGTGAGACAACAAGGATCGTTGAGGGAGTGAAAGGTCCAAGAGGAGATTCTAGATTCTAGCTTATTAAGGATTTCTTTCCAAGAGGAGTTCTTGATTGTCGATTCAAAAAGAGGTGCTCCCAAGTACTTACAGGGAACGTGGAAACAGAGAACCTCAAAATCGGAGAGACGTTACATTTGTTGATAGCATATGTATTAAAGAAGAAGATCTGAGACTTTTCCAAGTTGATTGTGGTACCTGAGGATTCATAATCAATGTGGAGGATGTCTCTCAAAGATTAAGCTTCTTAGATAGAGGGGTGCCCAAAGAGGAGGTTATCATCTACGAATTGTTGATAAGAAAGGAGATTTTTGTCATGCAGGGAGAGACCTCGTAGTGAACTCGAGGCTATGTCATTATGAATCAATCTACCTAATCATTCATCCATGAGGATGAAAATAATGGGTGAGAGGGGATCTCCTTGACGTATACCTCGAGAGGGAGAGAAGTTAGGCGAGGGGGACCCATTGATAAGGATCGAAAAGAAGGATGAGTTGATTAGGGAGGAGACCCAGCAGGTCCACTCATGATTCAAACCAAAGGAGAGGAGTATATTTTTTATGAAATCCCACCTGAGATTATCAAAGGATTTAGAGAGATATAGCTTTAGTAGAATCCTAGGAGAATGGGTGGATTTGAGGGAATGAATATCTTCATGAGACAAGATGATGCCATCCAATATTTGTCTACCTTCTACATAGCATGTTTGTTCAGGGGAAATGAGTAAGGGGAGAATAGGCTTGAGGAGGTTAGCCACTACTTTGGAGATGATTTTGTAAATAACATTGCAGAGGGAAATGGGTTGAAACTTACTCGGGATGGAGGCTCCAGTTTCTTTGGGAACCAAGGTGAGGTGGGTGGTGTTGAGAGCTAGTAGGAGCCACTTTTTCTGGCGTGACTCTTCTACCACTTCATGTATCTCATGTTTAAGAATATGTTAGTAGTTGTGAAAGAAGTTTACAGTAAATCATACGGGCCTAGTGTAGTATCTTCAGACATTTGGTTCACCACAATTTAGACCTCTTGGAGAGAGATGGTTTGCATGAGCGTAGTGTTCTGCTCAACTGTGATTATGTTGGGAATATGTTGGGTTAAGTTTTCGATAGCATTGGATCTGACGATCATTGGTTCTATCAAAAGGTCTTAAAAGTACCTAGACAACTCCTATTCAATGTCCTCCCAATCCTCTAGAATTTCCCCTGCTTCCATTTTGAGTTTAGAGATATGATTATTCATTCTATGCTATATCATGGATCTGTGAAAGAATGTCGTGTTTCTGTCACCTTCCTGTAGCCATTTTAATCTATATTTTGTTTCCATAGAATTTCTTCTTGGCTGCAACATTTGTTTAGTTGAAATATGATTCTTGTTCTTTGTGTTTACTTTCCTCTAACAGTCCATCAGCCATTATCGAGCATTGGAGATCTTCTAGTTTTTTCTTCAAGTCTTTTTTTTCTTTGAAGATGTCGTTGAAACTGGCGTGGTTCCAGAGTCTAATTTTGGTTCTCAGAGATTTGAGTTTTTGCTGCATAATGGCCATTTTTTACTTCCCTGACGGCTGCATTTCATCCCACCAATGACTGATGGAATCCATGAAGGATGGATGAGAGAGCCATAATTTTTCAAATCTGAAAGGGCGGTGGAGGCGGTCTCCTATGATCTTCCAGCTTAAGTCTATTGGCCAATGGTATGAGTCCACTGCTGGGAGAACCATGAAGGATATCATACTTATTGCATGTAAAATATCCTCTGATACCAAGAATCAGTCTAATATCTTGGAAATGTGATGAATTCCCCCTCTACAGTTGTTCTAGGTGAAAAATAACAAGGAAGGTTGAAGGTCCACTGGTCTACTGTCATTGATGGAAACCTTGAAGAGGCGGTGTTTAGCAAAAATGACTTTTAATCCTCCTTTTTTTTCCTCAAGGGAGGTGATCATGTTGAAATCACCATCGATGATGAGTCGGGATTCTTGGTGCTACTGGGAGAACCAGTTCATGATTTGAAGCAACTGGATATTGAGCTATAGAGGTTGAGGACTATATACATTGAGAATATGGCCATGGATATTGGATTCAAGAATATGGAATGAATTCGATATCACATGGTAACAAGATGAAGAGTCTCTGAGATCAATATCAGCTGGGTTCCAGGTGATGGCAATACCACCTGCTGCCCCATTTCTTCTATCTCAATAGTTTGACATCCTTTCTTGATTTTTTCCATTAAAATATGGAGGGATTTGAGGAACACTTGGTTTCCTGAATGAAGAGAACTGCAGGATTATCTTGCTAGATTTTTCTTTTCAACATTCTTTTTTTGGTAATACTATTTAGACCTCTGACATTCAAGGAGATGATATTCATTGAGGACCTGGGGATGAGGAGGGGGGGATTCTATAAACTAGGAATATTTCCTTGATTCTACCAACCAGGTTTCGAGCACATTTATCCTCTGCAGAGAGGATTTTCACCCTCATTTTTTTATTTCCTGAATTAGTTTTTTCTTGTCATTTTGTTGCATGTTGAGGACTCCAAGTTTGTTTTGTTCTTTGGATTTGGTGAGAGTCTCTTTTAATAACTGGATCTGGTGAGCAGGAATTGAATTGAAATATTTTTTGGTGTAGGCATATTCTAGACCTATAAGATCTAGTTCCCCCAATTCTATCTCCAACATCTCATCATCCATGGAGGTTTCAGAGCTAGGATCTAAGGAGGCAGGGAGCAGAGTGACTATAGGAGTCAAGATCTGACTTGGAAGGTCTAAGGAGGATAAAAATCATGACAAAGGGGGATGTATGGAGGTGGCAGGACCAATTTGATACAAGATGGTAGGAGAGAAAATGATCTTTTCTTGGGGAGCCGTCTCTAAGATAGGATCTTCCAGTAAGCTTTCTTATTGTCTTCCTAGAATATCAAAGCTATTACTTATAGATGGGGTTTCAAATTTGGGTGAGTCTCCCAAAGGATTATGGCCCTAACGCCATTTTTTATTCTTCCTTTGGAATACTTCGACATATTTATCTTCATTCTTTTTGTTCTTGCTGTATTTGTTGCTAGGACAGTCCTAGAACAGGTGACCTTGCTCATGGCACTTGCGCCATCTAAAGGGAACGTGTTTATAATCTAGCAGCTGGACCCAATCTGAGTCTTCATGAATAAGGTTAATGGAATCCATAATGGATTTGGATATATGCATGTAGACACAGATCCACATGTAGGATATGAATTTGTTGAGCTTTGTCTGGTTAGCAGAGCACACAAAGGTGACCAAGGTGTTGAAAATATCCTTTAGCGTATCTTCATCACAATATTCCTATGAGAGGGAGTACATCCTTATCCAGACTGGTGCTCAGGTGAAGCCTTCTTTTGCTGGGAAAAACTCATCCCTCTAGTTATTTAGATACAGTCCTACAGATTTAAAGAAATATGGGTTTCCTTTTTCAACTCTAGTTTTATCTTCAAGATGATGAAAGATGACGGTGAAGAAACCTTTAGAGCCCAACTGAAGGTCAAAGTGAGCTTTAGGTTTCCATTTGGAAGCTATCCATCCTCTTAGAGCTTGCTCAGTGGGCCAGAATCCTATGAATTTGCATGTCAGGGCATGGTCTCACAAAAACTGTACTCGTGTATTTATGCGAGCAGTTGGGAGGGCTAGGCTAGGTATGGCTGCGCTTCTGGCTATGCAGGTTCTATTTTCTTGCAGGATATGCATCATAGGATTCTAAGGCATGTCTATGTCAGGGATAAGGGAATATTATGTAGGGTCTAAATGGGGGATATGAATGTCCTGCAAACCTATTTTCAGCGTGGAGGACAACGTGTGGTGATTTGCAGCATATGAGGATTTTGGGAGCTAGGATATTTGGGAGGGGACATCTACCCCTCCCCATCCAAATACCATGGGGGTGAATCAAGGAATGAGACTAAAAGTAATATGGGGTTACAGGAGGAACCAGGGTTGTTTAAAGGATGAAAGTAAAAACCCTAACAAGCATCGAATTTAGAGTGAGAACTAGAGCTCTTTTTTCATCAAAAAGACACCTTGTTGAACTTAAAGAAGTCGACTCCAAACAATTAAAAATAAAAATTATTTTCTTTGGGAAAGTCAGCTAAAAAAGGCTGGAAAACTAGTATAAATACCCCATACACCTTCATTTTGAAAGTGAAAATTCGGTGGAGATTGGACTGAATTTTTTTTCGCAGGAATGAGGTAGGAAATTTGTGTGTAGGAAAACTATGTCTGAGGAAAATTTACGTGCAACAAAGAACTGATATTTTTGGTGGAGGATAGTTGCAGCAGCAGTCCCGAAATTAGTAGAGGAACAGACCCAAATTGAAATAGCATTTTTTTTTGGTTTTTTATTTTGTTTTTGCAACAGCAGAGGAGATTAAGCAGTCCACTCTTGAACTTACAGTATGCTCACACCAGTCCCGAATTTCCACATCTCTCAAATATTCCTTGATATGGGTGGAATGATTCCCTAACCTCATGAATTTTTTCATAATTGGAGAATAAGTTTTGTGATGACTTACAATAGTGTTGGAGGATTTTGTATACACTTGCTATAGTCCATATTTGATAAGAAATGAACATACTAATCGTCTTCATACACAACCTTGAAATTGATGGTGGTTGAACATTCTTGTTTTAAGGCCTTCTACAGACATACACAGCCCCAAGAGAGTCTTTACATGTACTATCCAGTGATACAAATAGTGGATTAAGAAACAATGATGTGTGATAAAATAAGATTATGAATGCATGGAGGCAGTGAATACGCAATAGTATGACAATATACCCCAACATACATCCACAGTTTGCTTGATCTAATTTTGGTTGCACAATTTGAGTTTGACTATAAACAGTCCTGAAACTATTCTCCAAGTTTGAAATTGGTTTGGAGGTGACATGATATATTGATGATGAAGTAATCCCTATAAGGAGGCTCTACACAATCCAAGTGGACATGTTTTGCAGACCGAGTTTTGGATGTCCTAAATGAGGAAGCAGTTACAAAATTTTGACATGCACAAGATATGACATAAATACTTCTAACTTATGATGATATACATACATACAATGAGGTGTGAGCAGTCGTAAATAGTAAAGAAGCGATTATATCTACCTTATGATGATGCATACTATGGAGACTAAAGAGTGATGAATACAGTACACAATAGTGTAATGTTTATAATGAAGGTATGTATGCTCTGAAATAGTGTGGACCCTAAAAGCTTTTACAGGCTAATGCTTGATGAACAGTTTTTGAAGTAATCTGCAAGAAGTATTTGTCATGTGAAAGAATGATGTAGCAGTGGTATATGTCAAGTGATGTGCAGTGGTTTTTTCTAATTGGTATGTACATAATTGAGTGAACAATATTGATTGTATAGTAATGATACAACTCCTGTGCCTTGTCATGTCACACACTATGATGTACACTATAATGGAAACCCCGTGATGATGCATATCCTATGATGGCATGTTCATGAGACTGATGTTTGATAGACCTTATTGATAAAACAATAAAATTGATGATGAACTGTATGATGATGATGAGATGAATTGATCGTGTTGATGATGTACACTCTATTTTACAAACCTTGATAATGATAAGACCTTGATGATGACATGTTTAGGCCCTGATGTTTTGACAAGCAGTGTTGATGAGAAGACCTGTGACAAGGAGTAGTGATGAACAGATGAACAGATGTTGATGAGAAGATGATTAGTGGTGATGATATTGAGCAGCAAATTAATGACAATCAATGTTTGACATCAAGCTTGCAAGTAGTGACTTGCACTTGAGGATTGGACTCTGCAAAACCATTCTTAGTTGGAGCTAAGAAAACCAAGATAGGTCCTGTTACAGAGTTGGTGCTCCTTTTATCAGTTGCCATTGATTTTAATCGAGAAGATTGTAGTATTCCATGTACAATATATAAATATCAAATTACAAATATTCTTGTGTCTCTTTGATGTGATGAATGTCCTTATGACTCTTGGTTCATTTAACTGATGCATTTTGATTGATATACTCTGATTAATTAAAAGAAGGTAAAAAATTTATAAATTGCACACACACATATTCACCCCCCTCTCGATGTGGCCATTGTGTCCAACAATTGGCATCAGAGCAGGCCTTCATCACAAGCCTAGCAAGATTGAAGGAGATACTTAGACACAATGGAATAAAAGGAAGAGTCATCAAACAATGACGTGCCTGTACTTGATATGACATGCTATTTCAGTTGGATGAGAAAGATGAATCCATACTTGAATAATTTTGGTGTTTGGGAGATTGTGATCAATCCACCCACTCCATCAAATAAGAAGGGAAAATTAGTTGCACAGAAGGAAGCAAAGAAGGACAATACTATAGCCTTGAAGTTCCTCATGGATGGAATTCCCAGCTCAGTGAATTAAAGTGTAGGGGAATACACTTCAGCCAAATATATATGGTTCAAGTTGGAGAGCAAGTACCAGAAGGAATACTAGAACCAGAAAAGACAAATCAAGAACCAAAAGACAAACCCACAGAAGAGATCAATATAGAAGAAGAGAAGCAAGAAGAGGACTCCAGTAAAGGTATGGAATCTTGTGATTGTAATGATAACTTGTGTGATGAAATTTAGAAGGTTCTTGTAGATAATGATGGAGGGATATCAAAGGCTACACATGAGATGCATCTCACGTTGCTGAATATTGATCTTAGAGCCAATTGGTTTCTGAACACATTAAATTTAAACCATAGTGACTTCACAAAGTTCAAACATAAAATCTTGTACTCCTTAAATGAATATCAGTAGAATACCATGAGAATGAAAGTGTTTCTTGTGAAGCTCAAAAACAAGGACAAAGAGTTGTGGGATCAAATGAAAAACAAGGATGTTGAAGTTGAACAACTAAAGACTAAATTAATCAATCAAAAGGAAGAACCAGAAGAGCCTGCTAAAAAGCTTGAATAAACTAGACAGGTCAATCATGATATGAATAGTCGACTGGAGGAATCCAAGAGGATATAAGAAATCCTAAAGATTCGGATGGAAGAAAAGGAGGAGACAATCCAGAAGCTGGAAATGGAGGTATTTGGTCTCAGGAAGAAATGTGAGAAGAATGATTCTTTTGTCAAGTTCAAGGACAGCTCAGTTGTCCTAGTTAATATCTTGGATTTCCAAATATCTCCATGTGAAAAAATGGGTCTTAATTACAAGAAGGACAAAGAAAAATATGAAGATGACACTTGGTATCTGAAGACTCCAGAAGCAGGTCCATCAACGTCCAAAGTTGGTCCCCATGCACTTGCACATGACAACAAGGACTTTGGAAATTCAAAGATGAAACAATGAGTTAGGTCTATTCCTCAAAGCAAGATAAAAAAAAAACAACTCTAAGACCCAGGTATGAAAGTGGTTTTAATGGTTATTGTTTTTTTTGTTCTAACTTTGGTCATAAATATGTGGAGTGTACACTCTATGGAAGAGGAAGTGGTGGAAGGTCCAATGACTCAGTTAGATGTTGTACATGTAATCAAGTTGTACATGTTGTTGACACATGTCACACATTGAGATGCTAGACATTTAGTGGGTTTCATTACAAATATGAAGAATGTGTAAGTCAAAGAAGGCACCCAAGGAGGAGTCCTTCATACACATCATCAAGAAGATTTGAAGATCAGAAGACAAAGACCTATAGTTAGGGACACTCTCAGGCATAAAGACATGAATTTGATCAAAAAATTGTTGGAAAACCAAGTGTAAGGTCTCTCAAATACCTTATCACACCTTGAGTTCATGAGGCTAAAGGATGAACTCAAAGGAAGAAAGGATGACTACTCTAGGCGTACATACAGTTCCTAGAATCATGCATATTGATAGGGGGGAGTAGTGATCAGTGATCAGTAGTTTCAAATAGAGATATCCAGTCACCCTTTTCCATTGATTCCAAAGAGGGAGAGATGAATACAAAGGGATAGATGAAGACAAAAGGGGAGCATGCTCACAGGGGGATAATGAGTTGTTGTCATCAATGACAAAGGGAGAGATTGTTGATGAAATTTTCATTGATTCCAACATGGACTTGCAGTGGCCCTACAGATTGTCATTGATGCTACCATGTCCCACTTACAGTGCCTTGTACCCTTTACAAAGTGGTTTTGAGCCTTAGACCCCTTACAAAGTGGGTTTGTACCTTGAAACACCTTGTACCCAGTTGACAAGGTCCATGTACCCACAAGGATGTATCTTGAATCCACCACCTTGTTGAAGATGTTGAAGATCTTGTTGATGGTACTGAAGAACTTGGAGATTATCTTGAAGCCTTGATGGACAATGGAGAAACCCTATATGGGTTGGAGAAGCATTAATGACCCATTATGTGGTCATACATGCTATTATGGTGTCATGGTACCCCAATAGAAGGCCTAGCAACCCCACAAGTGATTTCATGATGGATCTTGACCCTTGGAGGTCACCTAGTGTGGTTGAGGTGGTTGAAGAAGCCTATGAATCCTCTTTCTTGTTGAAAAATCCATGATGAAGTCCTTGGACCCACACTTAGTGGTTTAATGGTCCTTGCACTCTTGAAAGTGATGATGTGGTCATTGTTGGTTTGATGAAAACTTAGAACCCTTGATAAAGACATTGATGCCCTTGAAATGGTCATGCATCCCTTCGATGTGGTTTGGATATTGAACCCATACATATTTTGATTTGATTGTTGTAGATTCACGTGATAGCCATCATATAGCTCATTGTTTGATTGATGATGTCGTTATATATGTCTTGTGATGAAATCCTTTCATGGCGCTTGATGTTAATACTTGGAACCCTTGTGAGATAGGGTGTTACTCATTTTTAGGAGTATTTAATTCTCTTGTGCTATGAAGGAGTCCAATATGATGGGCTTGAAGCTCTTGGAAATAATTATGCTTGAAAAATGACATGAGCCTTTAAAACCCTTGTGGTCCTTGTACCCTTTCTTTTGTGATTTTGGTGGATCCCTTGATGAAACATGAAGATAATAATGAATCCTTCAACGTGTTGAAGTATTTTGATATGGATTTGAATCAAGGATGGTCTAGGAAAAGCAAAGGGGTAAAACAACTCTTTGTTGACAAAGGTTGAAGTCCAAAGTTCATGTAAAAGGAAATGAAACCCCAACTTGTTGAATTGTTTTTTCCTTTACTTATTTAAACAACAAAATATAATACCTTGTTGAACTTGAAGAAGTCAGATCCAAACAATTAAAAATAAAAAATGTTTTTTATTTTTATTTAAATTAAAAATAAAAATTATTTTCTTTGGGAATGTTGGCTCAAAAACAAATGGATGGAAAACTAGTATAAATACCCCATTGCGCCTTCATTTTGCAAGTGAAAAATCAGTGGAGATTGGAATGAGGTTTTTTTCACTGGATTGAGGAAAGAAATTCATGTGTAGGAAAACTATGTCTAAGGAAAATTCGGGTGCAGCAAAGGAATGATATTTTTGGTGGAGGATAGTTGCAGTAGCAGTCCCAAAATTAGCAGAGGAACAGACCTAAATTGAAACAACAGTTTTTTTGGGGGTTTTGGATTTTGTTTTTTCATCAGTAGAGGAGATTTGAACAGTCCACTCTTGGACTTGTAGCATGCTCAAACTAGTCGTGAATTTACACAGCTTTCAAATAGTCCTAGATATGGGTGGAATGATGCCCTAACCTCACAAATTTGTTCATAATTGGAGAATAAGTTTTGTGATGACTTAAAACAGTGTTGGAGGATTTTTTCTACACTTCCTACATTCCATATTTGATGACGAATGAATAAACTAATCTTCTTCATACACAGTCTTGAAATGATGGTGGTTGAACATTCTTGTTTTAAGGCCTTCTACAGACATACACAAACCCATGTGAGTCTTTACATGTATTATCCAGTGACGCAAGCAGTGGGTTAAGAAACAATGATGTGTGAGGAAATAAGATTATGAATGCATGGAGATAGTGAATGAGCAACAATAGGACAATATACACCATCATACATCCACAGTATTCTTGATCTGAGTTTCTTTGCACAGTTTGAGTTTGATTATAAACAGTCTTGAAACTATTCTCCAAGTTTGAAATTGGTTTGGAGGTGACATGATATATTGATGATGAAGTAAACCCTATAAGGAGGCTCTACACAGTCCAAGCCGATATGTTTTGCAGACTTAGTTTTGGATTCCCTAAATGAGGCATCATTTACATAATTTTGACATGCACAAGGTATGACATATATACTTGTACCTTATGATGATATACATACATACAGTGAGGTGTGAGCAGTCATAAACAGTGAAGAAGTGATGGTATATACATTATGATGATGCATATTATGTATTCTAAACAATGATGAATATAGTACACAATAGTGTAATGTTTACAATGAAGGTATGTATGCTCTGAAATTGTGTGTACCCAGAAAGCTTATACAAGGAGATGCTTGATGAATAGTTTTTGAAGTAATATGCAACAAGTATTTGTGATGTGCAGGAATGATGTAGAATTGGTATATGTGAATTGATGTACAATAATTTGTGTTAAGTGGTATATACAGAAGTGAGTGAACAATATTGATTGTATAGTGATGATAGAACTCCTATGCCTTGTCATGTCACAAACTATGATGTACACTATAATGAAAATCCCATGATGATGCATATCCTATGATGGCATGTTTATGAGACTAGTGTTTGAAAAACCTTGTTGATAAAGAAATAAACTTGATGATGAATTGTATGGCGATGATGAGATGAGTTGATCTTGTTGATGATGTACACTCTATGTGACAAACCTTGATGATGACATGTTCAGACCCCGATGTTTTAACAAGCAGTGTTGATGAGAAGACCTATGACCAATAGTAGTGATGATCAGATGAACATATGTTGATGAGCAATAGGTGATGAGCAACGGCAATGAGCATGAGCAGAGACGGTTGAGAAACATATTGATGAAAATCAATGATTAACATCAATCTTTTAAGTAGTGACTTGCACTTGAGGATTGGACTCCTCAAACCATTCTTAGTTGGATCTAAGAAAACCAGGTTGGGTCCTGTTACAGAGTTGGTGCTCTTTTTATCAGTTGGTGTTGATTGTAATCGAGAATATTGTAGCCTTCCATGTAGAATAACTAAATATCAAATTACAAATATTCTTGTGTCTCCTTGATGTGATGAATGTTCTTATGAATATTGGTTGATTTAACTGATGCATTTTGATTGATATACTCTAATTGATTAAAAGAAGGTAAAATTTTTATAAATTTCATACACATTGATTCACCCCCCTCTCAGTGTGGAAATTGTGTCCAACGTATGCTTCATCAATGACCCTGAGAAATAAACCACCTAGCCATGTGTCCATCTGAGAGGAATTCAAGGCCATAGAATAAGTTTCCTAAACCTATTATATCACAACCCTAAAACTTCGTTTCACACTACCTATGCTCATGGGCCCCGCACCTTTAGGTTATCCAATGGGTCACCACGCCACCATCTAATGAGCTAATGGTCCTTACCAATAAATGTGACCCACACCAAAATAACCTAACCAAACATTAAGTGACACCTGGAATTTGCATTTAATTCGAGAAATTCAAAATCTCCTCCTATAAAATCCCACATTTTATCACATTTTCACTGATAATCTTGATTGAATAGACATCAACCTGAGTTATTCTTGAAC
Organism: Pseudotsuga menziesii; assembly: GCA_001517045.1. Lineage (NCBI taxonomy): Eukaryota > Viridiplantae > Streptophyta > Pinopsida > Pinales > Pinaceae > Pseudotsuga > Pseudotsuga menziesii. The sequence goes on from LPNX010233269.1 coordinate 155,411, forward strand.
GTCCTTTGTAAATTGACTGTTCCTTGCCTCTGATGCACTCTACCATGGCGTCCATTGTTGAAATGTTATCCTCTTCATCCAAGGCTAAGCCTTAGCACTAAAGAACATCAGCTTGATAAATAGTTTGAAATCTACAACCATCTAGTGTCCATTCTAGAGTTAAACCTGGTTACAGATGACCTTTTAAATTACGTCAAAAATGGAACAAACAACCTAAAATTATGTAATTCATGCCTAAGAAATGTTATCTTACCTAGAACACGACCTTTTCTAGAATTTGTTTAATGGTGCGTGTAACATTACATCCTAGAAAAAACATCTATTGTGTCGAAAATAAGGAATTTTGTATTCCCAATAAATAAGGAATTGTTGCAGGATTTACTAGAAATTGAAGATGAACCCCATTGTTTTATTTTTTACTAAGATACCCTGGGTGAAAAGATGAGGGAGATATCTGCTGAAATTAGAAATGTTTTTTTGAATACTTTGTTTCTACCAAACATAGAAGTCACCACCGGTTTCCACCTTACCAACTTGATATCTTCTCATAAACAACCAAGGCAGCAATTGCTATGGTATGTTAGGTTTTGGGCTATAACCACAACTATGTTGTAGATGACACAATATTAGGTTTTTTGTTGATGATAAATATGATAAATCATGAAGCACCTATGAAATTAGACATTATTTCCTTTATGGTTGAAATGATCCATAACCAGTTGAAGAACTTTGCTTCCCTTAAATTTCTCAAGTACCATCCTTATATTCTGATAATGTTTTTCTATCATAACAATGAATTATTTAACAAGTCGTATTTGGAGATGTTGTTAGTCTAGTCTAATAATGAAGGTTTTCTATAATTTGTAAATGTGGTCATGCCAAAAGTATATGCCTTGATTTTTACCAAAACCCCCCAAGAGTCTTCCCCGAATGTAATAGTTTGTTGCTATCAAACCCTTTGGATCTGTTTGGAGACTCGTTTTGTTATGAAGACCATACTAAAATCCAAATATATGGATCAAATTTATCTCCCTATATATCATATTCCATTATTCTGAAATCCCCGACTTTTTGCTTTGGAATTCATTAGACAAATGTTCAATTGTGATGATGTTCATTTTTTATCAAACAATAGTACTAGGAAATTCAAAGTGTTACAGGAGGTTGGAACATTTCATGTAAAATATACAATAGCTCAAGCCATTGTCGAAAGTATGCTATTAATTCTTAAGCGTCCAACAAGTTTTGTGTGGAAGTATGATCCTAAAGGGATTTTGTCAAACAAAAGAAGGGTTGTGAGATTAGTAGCTTATATTCATGAACCCCATCCTGAGTTGGACAAGATTTCCAACTTGGATAGCTCAGAGGAGGTTAGAAAGGTGTTACATATAGAACAACAATACATCTCTCAAGTCATCCCTACACCTTTCAAAACTGATACTTTGGGAGATAGGAATATATCAGAGTCAATTTCAGGTACTTAAGAAGGAGACTCTGGAAGTTCAAAGTCCACTTCAAAATGGTCTAAGTCAGAGAAGAAAGTAGAATTAGTTGTTTATCAAAATACTACACTGACTACTCTAGAAACAGTAATTCTACAGAATTTTCCATCTATTGTTTGGCCTAAAAAACAAGACTCTTCATCCTAGCAAGGGGTTTTTTCTGCTACTCAAACTTCAATAGTCAAAGTTGGTATATTTGGACTATATGTTTAGATCAAAGAATAAAATACAGAGTTGAAAATTACATTGTTTCACAAGAAGGATAGAATTGATATGGTCTATCAAGTGAGGATGATTTTTTCACTTCATCTCAGCCAAGGGACTCTCAAATTAGCTATTCTTGAGCCTATGGTAGTAGGAGAAATAAAAGATCCTTCCAACTATAAAAAAAAATCAAGTCACTGTTAATTTGGATGTTGTTTGCTCTCATGATATAATGTAACTTCATAATCAAAGTGGTGAAGGTGTGTTTAGAAATGTCATGAAATACACAGCTAGTACAAACAAGTTGCAAGCCACTGCTACTCGCTTAGAAAACATGTATAAAAATGAAAAAGGATGCTACCAATACTAAGCAGGTGAAGATTGTTGAGATGGAAAAATAGATTTCAAAGATAGCAAAGGAACCTACTAACAAGACCCCTATGTAAAAAATTCTCAAATAGAAAGATACAGAAATTTATGCTTTAAAAAAGAAAATGAATATCCCTATAAATGAGCATCCTCAGATGATTGAGTTATAATTATCAATTCAATCAGAATTGGATAAAATCACTTATGAGAATAAGAGGAACAAAGAGAAAATTATGGTCTTAAAAAATGAGGTCAAACAATTACAAAATCAAAATAATGATCTCTCTTTGGCCAAAGCTACTATATTATAGGCTTCCTATGAAAATGATCCTATTGACCAGTTGGCTAAAGCCTTAGCTTACATGAGCATTAGGGAATCTGAGTTGAATAAAGTACAAGGAGAATTGAGATTAAAAGCATGATGAAGTTAGAAATTTAAAAGAAGAACTGTCAAAGAAGAATGTTGTTATCTCAGACCTTGACCAAACAAAGAATAATCTATAGAAGGAAATTCAACACTATCTAAGAAGCTGACTGGAAAGCCACTTTTGATGGTTTCTTGAAAAATGATATGGGATCATATTTCCATCCATAAGTGTTCATATTGGAGGCATTTTGAAATCTCACAAAATGAAATGGAAATGGCTCTTGTTGATACAAAGGATGCAAGGGACATACTCAGTTGGATATGATGCATGATACTACCCACATAGTAATTGAGTTATTGAATCAAAAGTCACTTCAAGAGTTGCATGCTTTATCCATAAGAGATAGAACCGAGCTAGTGATTGAATCCAACAAGGTAGTCACTAAGAAACCATTAGCACAGGAAGTATTGGACCTAGAAACACAACTATATCATGATGTTGGATCATTCAAGTCATTATTTGATCATTTGAATAGCTAGGGACTTCCATCACCTTGTGATGGAAATGGAGATCTCTATACATGAGAGAAATATACTGCAATGATGCTTGTTGTGAGTAATTATGATTCTTCTTTAGCTTGTATCCAAGGAGAAATTGAAGCTTGAACTTTGTTTAATAAGCTTCATGTTGATTTTAAGATTCTTACTAGTTTGCAAGCAACTTTCACCAAATTACCTAGGCCAACATATGGACATTATACTAAGCTTGACATGGTAGATCATGAAATGAGGTACTATAAGTACCCCATGGGAAAGGATTGGAAAAGCATTACACGTATTTTGCAAATTTGACAACAAGCTAGAGTTTTAGTTCCTTCAATTGTTGGAACATATTCTTTGCAGCAAATTCAACAATCACGCCATCCATCTAAAACACCACCTCAACAAAGACAAACTCAAGCTCCATGCTAAATCTAGTCATCATCCAAGCAGTTGATATGAAGACTTTTATTTTATGAAGTTGTTATGATAGGTTGTATTGTAACAATAAGTGGTTATCAAACATAATTATTTTATTTTTTAAATAATATAAATAGGGTTATAAGCTCTAAGAAAAAGGTCGGCATTATTTTTTAGTAAAGAGTCTCTTCTCAGAACTATTTTTGATGTGAAGAATTGATATGTGTAATACAACAAATTTTTGTGACTAGGCTTTGAAGGATTCTTAGTTTTGACTATACATAATGCCTTGTATAATTTTTGTATCTCTGTGTCTTCCATCTTCTATGTAATGTTACATACAATATAATACAAATTTTGAGAGGCGGCTATTCATTCTTGATTTGGTACAAATTCTATGATGAATTTATTATTCTCTTGATATCTTATGAAGTATTCATGAAATGTTCAAATAATATAAGGTTGTTATCTTTAAAATATTGTATTGATGTAATGGCATTATCTTGTGTTTAAACTACTGAATTTTCTAATGCTCAGTACAAATTCCAAGTTATGTGAGAAATAAATCTATTGTAATAAGTACTTCTTATCATATCACCATCCATTCATAATTTCATTCTGCAAAATCTGTATAGTTAGAATGATGCCCTTCAATGCCCATCCTTTTAGTTACATGTAATAGTCGGGTTGGTTACAATCTTAAGGATTATTCAATGAATTTCAAGACTATTATACCTGTTGTTGAAGGCAGGACAAATTTCCAAAGATAAATTTATGGATGTCATGGAATAGTCATGAAGTCGACATTAGAACGTTTCAAGGACTAACACATGCATTTTCAAAAATCTAGGCAACTTAGAAATATTTGCAGAGGAGGATATTTTTAGACTCAAAGATAAAATATTATGATTCATGATGATCTAATATGAGATAATACACAATTTTCAAATAGAATCACTCAAAGTTACCCAAATAAAAATTTCTATAAGATGGACAATTTTATGTAAAAATACTAAAATTGCCAACTTCGTAGGTTTAACTTAGACATTATACATACATTGATTCCAAAAAATTTGATATATTTTTTTGTGTAAAATATATCTAAATTCAAGAGTGTAATCTTATTTTCATAAAAGTACATGTGTATGGAGTTTGTTGTGCATTTTACTATGCCTAAATTTGATAAAAATTGACTTTGTTTTATACTACATTCTTAATGCACATATATCATTCTTGCTGAGAAACCATTCTTGTGATATATATGAAAATGTGGACATGTATAGGGGTAAAGGAAGAAGTAGTAAATCTTATCCAACTTGAAACACTCAAATTTACTTCATAAAAATGCATGTGTGTGAATTTTAGTGTTCATGTTTGTGCATTTTCAAAAATCTGGGAAACTTAGAAATATTTGCAGACGAAAAAAAATTTCAGACTCAAAATTACAATGTTATAATTCGTGAATATGTAAAATGAGGAAATACATTGTTGCCAACTGAAATCTATAAATCTAACCTAAATAAGAAGCATGTGCATGCAATTTTCTAAGTCGGGCAATTTTATGTGAAAATACTAAAATTTCCAACTTTGTGGGTTTAATTTAGACATTATAAATTGATTCCCATAAATATGAGAGTTTTTTTGTCAAAAATATATCTAAATTCAAGTATGTAATTTTAATTTCATAAAATCCCATTTGCATGGAGTTTGATGTGCATTTTACTAAGCCTAAGTTTGATCAAAATTGACTTTGTTTTATACTAAATACTAGTTTTACAACTAATAACTGTAAGTATGACATAGATTAAGCTAAATAAGAGTATTTTAATTATTAAGACAACAAACTTAAGAGTGATATTTTCAATGATTTACTATGATGATATTTTCAAAGGAACAATTCTTTGGTAGATTCCTTATCTAAGAAAGGTTTACTTTCACTTGTGGAGTAGGTTGTCATTAAATAAATACTGGATGGACATGTCATTGTCAATAACTGGGATTTGAGCTATGTTTTGGTTTGAATAAATCTATTTGAACAACTCGTTGAATAACTCTATTTTGGTTTGAATAACTCTTTTTAATGATAGTCGATGTTGATATACTTTATATTTTAAAGTTTGATTTTGGAAAGATTACAACTTTTGTTACATGTTTATGTAAGCTTTATTTTGCATGCCATATGCAGACTGATGATCAGAGTAATTTTTAGGGGCGAAATTTATCCAATTGGCTATTTTTTGGGTTTTTTTCAAAAAAGAAATTCGCTATTTGGTCATTTTTAGTGTCTAATATCGCCTATATTTACATAAATTATGTTTTTTTATCATAGAATTCGCCAAAATTTACACATTTCAGTGTTAATTTTATGTTTCATATTTAATATTCACCTACCTATCTATAAACATGTTTTTTTCAATCCAAAACAATCGCCTAGAATNCATGTTGATGATCCTATTAAAGGAAGACTTCCTATATAGCAAATTTTAATGATTTTGAAGATATCTAATTGTCTTTGACTGTGTTATATTTCTTGCAATGCCTCTATAATGTAGTTTTTGTTCTTTACTAGAGTAAACAATATGTTTTTTTTTCTTTAAAAAAAAAATATACCATTAATAGTTCTATTGTATTGATAACATTGAAATCAACATGTTGTACACAATTCTAGCTTCTCCCTGATCCAGAGTGCGTCATGGAACAGAGCAATCTAAAAATAAAGGAATGCCTTAATTTAATTTAGTTGCAAATTTGAGAAGCTTATAGCCACTTGCAAAAAATAAATAAAAATAAGACAACTAATGTCCATGCAAACTAGAAATATACTAGATAGCACCAACAACAAATACAACAAAGTTGAGATGGTTATCATGAAATACCTTCACTGTAACAATATGATCTAGACTTTTTGAGTTTGTTGAACATTGAACCCACAGCTAAATCAGATAGTATTGGTCTAAAATAGCTCAGGAAACTACCAATTTTATAAAGGATGCATCTTACTTAGAGGTTTAAAGAAAAGACATTCAATCAATGAAAATTTTGAAGTTATCAATCAAACTGATTGGACACTTAATCGATTTCACTCATCCATATAGACCTAATGCCACCATTATCATAATTACACTACCTTGATCTTAATTACATGGACATTAAAAAAAGAATTTAAGTGAAGGTTTCACTTTTAAAAGTAGTTGGTATTTAATGAAATGAATCCACGCAAATATAATGCCACCATTATCATAACTACACCACCCTTATCTTAACTACACGGACATTAAAATAATATTTAATTGTAGGTTTCACTTTTGAAACCTATTGGTATTTAATGAAAGTTAGAATATCTATATATTTAACCTATGATAAACCCACTATTGGTTAAAAAATTCTGCTAGATAAATCATGTTTACCCAGAATTTGTATTAATTTTCAAGTATGCAGCTATATCATATTCCATTTGTTAACCCATGGACCCTCCTTACAATAAAAAACTATATTTCCAAAAGCATATGGCCAATTCTATCCAATCAAAAAAAGCATATTTGACAAAGAAAATAATCTTTTGGAATTCATTGATTATTTTTCTTAATGACATAAAAGACATATGTGAATATACCATGGTTTTCAAAGAGAAATTCTAAGAATGTGATCCTCCTTTCCCACCAATAATTTTTTGAGCAGACTGAACGGAGGTTTTTATGCATTGATTTTCCAACCCATTAGGAGTGGCGGGCTCCTGTATAATAGATTTGACCAATCCCTCGATGGCACCTTCAGGGGAGAAACAACCAAATCCCTAGAAATATGGTAAGAAGACCAATGCAATAACTTCTCCCAACCCCTTGTACAACATTGAGATGGGTGAGGGCCCCTCGGGAATTGTACCGGGTGAGATCAATGGGGCCAATTGTTCCCCCACTGACATCACAATAAAAAGAAGTAATAAGGATCAAGAGAAGAAAGGAGTTGGCATATGCATCTTAAAATAAACTACAATACCAAGGTACGAAATAACCTCATCAATAGTTTCTAAATACATTAAATACATGCACAATCACGTGATTATTTTCAATTTTATAGGCCTATTGCCATCAAAAAAATCTTTAGCAAAATGGATAAATAACAAATGGAACCCCAAGAGTAGCTATGACCTTAAGCTAGGTTCCAAAGTATTTTTCACGGTAATAATTAATCATCCAGATGATTACATCACAGCCTTTGAAGGAGGCCCTTACTTATTCAATGTTGTTGGTCTATATATGAGACCCTGGCGAAAAAGAGTTTCACTCCAGATAGGGAGGACTTTAGAGAAGCCCTAGTATGGATCAGATTATACTCCCTCCCATAGGAATATTCACTACAACAAATCCTGGGATTAGCGTCTGATTTAGCACCCCTTTTTAGTGTATTTTTCTTTTACATTGAGTGGTCAAACTAGACACTAAATGGGGCGCGTCATGGACAAACCTTAAAGCGTCTCAAAAAATGTCTTTTTTTTCTTCCTAAATAGCATCCTTTTTGACGTCCAAAATAACGTCTCTTTTTTTGCTTCCAGAATAGCGTCCAACTTTGCTTCCTTCCTAAACAACGTCGAGGTTTTCTTCTAGAATAGCATCCAACTTTTCTTCCTAAACAACGTCGAGGTTTGCTTCCTAAATAACGTCTTATTTTTGTTCCTAGTGAGTGTCCTATATTGCTTCTTAAATTACATCCTCGTTAGCTCCATATTTGCATCCTTAATAGCACCATGTTAGCATCCAAATTAGCATCCAATATTGCATCCATTTTTGCTACCACTTTAGCATCCCATTTTGCACCATGTTTTACTTCCAAATATGTGCCAATTTTCATTTCCAAATTTGCACCAATTTTTGCTTCCTTTTTTGCATCGTGTTTTGCTGCTAGAATGACCCCAAATATTTCTTCTATTGTTGCACCATATTTTGATTCCTATGTAGCGCCATGTTTTGCATTCAAAGTAACATCTTATTTTGCTACCATATGAATGCCATGTTTGACTTTATCATTAGCTCCACGTGTTGCATCCTTTTTAATTCCTAGTTTCACATCTCTCATTTTTTGGTCACTAATTTATTCGTTTTTAGTAATTTTATATACGAATTTTGGTCATTTTGTTTGGTCATCTATCTCTTATTTTTTTCTTACTAATTTAGTTATTTTTAACTGATATTATAATATCATTATGGCATGGAGGAATCAAACCACCAACCTTCTGCTCGTAAGTCAAACACTCTTCCATTGAGATAGAACCCTTTAAGAATTTGGGAACCTAACTTACAGAGTCCTATATAATGGTAAAAAGGATCAATACACAACTTTGAGTATCCAATGGTCGACAAAGGATGATATATTTTATAAGCTCACAATATATGATCAAGCAGGTTATGAACTCCATAAACCTTTTCTAGGAAGTTTGAACAAAACTCAAGAAATTGGTTTATTACGATTGCAAAAATCATTATTCTCTAGAAACCGTAAGTGTACCACTATATGATACCTATCAACAAAAAATATCTTAGTGTGTATGCCAAGGATATAGTAAATCAGTATGATCATTTGTCACGTCCCCAAGCCTCCGACGGCAAAGAGGACGCGATCTACTAGCTTTAACAGACTGGGCTAAACGCCCTCGGACATGTACAGGCTTAAAATAGCCTAAAACAGAATGCTGAAAGAGAATTTAAACTAAAATGTGCACACAGGGATGTTTATCATACACAGATGCATTTTAATCATCAAACACACCTTAATTAATTCATCTTGCATAGCGGAAACAACATGCATTCACACAATCATTATTTCAACATGTTCATTTCATTTTCATTAACAGTAAATATGGCATTGCAGAGGTAAAATACACAAGATCACTTATCTTATGAGGAACTCGATCCGCAACCAGCTACGTCGCTGCAACGTTCCACCCAACCATAGGCCAGCGTGCTCATCAATCTCTCAGCAACGCTGTCACCCCCGAGCTGGGCATGATTCTCCAAGGAATAAGGGAACTAGCAGGATGACACATAGCCAAAAGTAACCAAAACACAGCCAATCCAACTAAGTTGGGTTTATCAGGCCATCCAGGAGTTGATGAAGGCAATTTGCTAAGCTGGTGAGCTCATAATAGAGCCAAGAACACCTACACCGGAACTAGCTTGACCTCTAAGACACCCATCCACACCCAACACAAGGAATCAGTCCCTTCTCTGCTACACAGTCCCTCAGGCCCTGCATTCCCTTCCAGCGCTATTCAGGGGTGATGGAGAAGAAGGCCAGCCCTCTAGCTCTATCTGTGTGGTTTCTAGCACCAGGTTTATCAAGCAACCAAGCCAACACCCTTACTCCTCACACAGTCCAAAGACCAACAATTGCATTCAAGCAATCAATTCAGCTCTCACAGCTTGAATAGGGAAAAACGAATTACACAGCCCCAAACGTAACAGCAAAAATGGCTCACAATATGGCGAAAAAACACATAGCCCTGAAGCTTATCAGTGAGCACAACTCTCAGCAAGGAAAAATGTCCCAAATAGCCTGTGCGTGAGGCCAATAGTCGCTGAGACAGTCAAAAACGTGAATGGCTCTTCACAGCCATGGTAAAAACACATGGAACTTCCAAAAACGTGAATGGCTCTTCACAGCCATGGTAAAAACACATGGAACTTCCAAAAACGTGAATGGAAAATGCACCAGCAGCTCCAAAAAAAACGTGAATAAGATAACCCAATCTCCAGCACTATCAAAACGACCTCCCATCCATGGGAAAAAAATGAAGCCAGCAACCAAAAACGTGGAATGAAAGACATAGGAAAAAAAATTCCAGCTGCTCCCAAAACGTGAGGAAACTGAAAAAACGTGAATGCATAGCAGAATGGCCTACGTTTTTGGGAATTTTCCTTGCCAAGGAAGTCAGAACATGATTTTCAAAAATGGGTCTATGCCCAATTCGAATTTCTTTGCCCATACTCTTCCCATTCCATGCAATAACTAACTCAACCACATTCTGGTAGAAATAAATGATTGGAGAAAAAGACAAGAAAGGTAGTTGACAGTTTGATGGGTTTTCTCATAGACATTTGGCTTTTCCCCATTGGTCCATAGGTTAAATATTTCACCCCCCCTTATCCTTAGAAAATCATGCCCCATTCATTTTAGTTGCCGCGACCGTAGCTGGTTGTGTCCATTAATTAATTATGATGCATATTTACATGATGGCCAACATATTATATGTCACATGCCCCGATAGACCTTCGGTGACAATAAAATCCAAAACATAGCATTATCGATCAATGGCGGGGCCTTGGCCTTTAGGTCCACACCATGATCATTACAATATATACATCATATACATCTAATGTAACGAGGTCAAAACCGGGACATTACATTCCCCTCCCCCTTCAATAGCACTGTCCTCAGTGCTCACAAAATTTGAACAAAATGCTACACTGGCATCGCCTCAGTGTTCTGCAGAATTGAACAAAAATGGATGTGCCATCCGCATGGCATCCTCCAGCTCCCATGTAGCCTCTTCAAGCCCGAAGTGCTCCCATTGCACCTTTACCTGACCTATGGCTTGGTTCCGGAGCATTGTGACCTTCCTGTCGAGGATGCGCATTGGCTCAATTCAGAACTCTCCCTCGGGTTCCACCTGAATCACATCCCAATTTATCACATGGTTAGGATCATGTACATATCTCTTAAGCAAAGAAACATGAAAAACATTATGAGCCCTAGTGCTAGCAGGCAATGCAAGCCTATATGCAACTGGCCCTATTCTTTCAAGCACTTCAAACGGCCCACAGTATCTAGGTGACAACTTGGCACAACTCCCAAGATTCAAGGAACTCTTCCTTGCCCTCACTCTGAGGTAAACATGATCCCCAACACTGAACTCCCTGTTCACCCTATGCTTATCTGCATAGCTTTTCTGTCTGTCCTGTGCTGCTTTAAGCTTCTGCCTGATCTTTACGACCTCTTGCTCCATTTCCTTGAGCAATTCTGGTCCAAGCACAATCCTGTTCACTGGATTATCCCAAGTCACTGGTGTCCTACACCTTCTTCCATACAAAGCTTCATACGGACTCATCCCCAAGGATGCCTGATGTCCATTGTTATAAGCAAAATCTACCAAGTGTAAGTAATCTTTCCACTTGGTTGGTTTTTCCATCACATACATGCGAAGCATATCTTCGAGCACCTGATTAACTCTCTCGGTCTTCCCATCTATCTGAGGATGGTATGCAGTGCTGAAGTTTAGCTTTGTACCCAAATCTACAAACAACCCCTTCCAAAAGTTGGAAGTGAACTTGACATCTCTGTCAGATACTATTGCCTTCGGCAATCCATGCAATTTAAATATCTCCTTCATGAAGATCTTTGCAATGTCACCAGCCTCATACATAGACTTAACTGGTATAAAATGTGCTGCCTTTGTCAACTTGTCTACCACAACCATGATAGAATCATGTTGTCTCCAAGTCATCGGCAATCCTGTAATAAAATCCATGGAAATAACTTCCCATTTCCATTCTGGAACTGGCAAAGGCTGCAACAAACCTGCTGGATGTTGATGCTCAACCTTCACCTGCTGACATTTCATACACCTTGAGATGTACTCAGCCATGTCCTTTTTCATACCTGGCCAAAAGTACTGCTTTCTGGCTGTAGCAATTGTCTTCTGATATCCTGGGTGTCCAGAATACGGAGCTTGATGGATTTCATCCATGACAACTCTCCTCAAATCCGCTACATTTGGAATATAAATTCTACCTTTATAAGTGGGAATTCCATCTTCTTCCAATTTATATCCCTCATACCTCTTTTCAAAACTTTGCTGCTGCAATTTGTCTTTTACCTGCTCATACAATTCATCTCCAGCAACATGATCAACGATCTGCTGCCTCAAATCGGACTGGCAAATACTAAGAGATGCCACATGCATTTCTTGCATTTTCCTGCTGAGCGCATCAGCTACCTTATTCTTTTTTCCTTTTATGTGTTTGATCTCAAAATCAAACTCACATAAAAATTCCAGCCATCTTGCTTGCCTAGCATTCAGAGTAGGCTGATCAAATAAATACTTCAACCCACAATGATCTGTTCTAAGCTCAAATCTCCTGCCCATCAAGTAATGTCTCCACATCTTGAGAGCATGTACTATGGCTGCAAGCTCTAGATCATGAGTGGCATAGTTCTTCTCATGCTCCTTCAATTTTCTTGACTCATAACATATCACATGGTTGTCCTGCATAAGGACTCCTCCAAGCCCTTGTCCACATGCATCGGTACACACCACAAAATATTTCTCTGGATCTGCAACCTTCAATACTGGTGCACTAGTGAGAAGATTCTTCAACTACTGGAAGCTTTCTTCACACCTCGATGTCCATTCGAACTTCATCCCCTTCTTTTGCAAAGAAGTGATAGCATGTGCAACTTTGGAGAATCCCTCAATGAATCTCCTATAGTATCCTGCAAGTCCCATGAAAGACCTTACATCTGTTACATTTCTTGGAGTAGGCCAATTCATAATGGCTTCAATCTTTTCAGGGTCCACAGATATACCCTCCTCGGAGATAATGTGACCCAAATACTGAATTCTATCTCTATAGAAGTCACACTTGCTCAGTTTTGCATACAACTGATGCTCCCTGAGCACTTGCAATGTCAATCTCAAATGCTCTTCATGCTCTTCCTCATTCTTGGAATAAACAAGAATGTCATCAAGGAAAACAAGAACAAACTTGTCCAAATACTTGTTGAAAACACTATTCATGAGGCACATAAATGTAGCTAGTGCATTCGTGAGTCCAAATGGTACCACTACAAACTCATAGTGCCCATACCTTGTCCTAAAGGTTGTCTTATGAATGTCTTCATCCTTGATTCTCACCTGATGGTAACCAGACCTCAAGTCAATCTTAGAAAATACCTTTTCTCCCCTCATTTGATCAAAGAGATCATCAATCCTAGGCAAAGGATACTTATTCTTCACAGTAACCTTGTTCAACTATCTGTAATCAATACATAACCTGAGTGTACCATCTTTCTTCTTTACAAACAGAACGGGTGCTCCCCAAGGGGACACACTCGGTCAGATATACTTCTTGTCCAACAACTCTTGCAGTTGCATCTTCAGCTCTAGCATCTCTGGTATACTCATCCTGTAGGATGCCTTGGACACTGGTGCCGCTCCTGGTTCAAGTTCAATTGTGAAATCAATGTCCCGCTTTGGAGGAAGCCCTGGAATCTCATCAGGAAACACATCCCTGAATTCCTGTAACACCTGATAGTCCTCCAACCTAGGAGTTTCATCTCTCATTTCCTCCAAAATCTGAGCTGCATACAACTGACAACCTTTCCTACAGAACTTCTTTAGCTGCATAGTTGAAACCTGCCGTATTGAAATCACCTTTGGAATACCTTTCACAACCACTGGGTTCCCTTCTTCATTCATGCATTCAAAGGTCTTATTGTAGCAGTCAAGCTTCACCCTGTGAGCTTCTAACCAATCCATTCCAATGAGAACATCATAGGAACCAAGCGGTAGAACATTCAGATCTACATAAGTGACCAATCCATTCATGACCAATGGACACTTCTCTACCACTTCACTGACCTTCCTCTTAGTTCCAGTGGCTAGCTGAACTAACCAAGGCTTCCTATGCTTTACTTTCTTAAAAGCACACATATCCACTACTCTAGGAGTAATGTAACTATGCGTAGAACCAGGGTCAATCAAAATAGAAACAGATTGCTCAGCAATCTTACCTGCTACTTCAACTACAGCTGACCGGTGATCTGCCTGGCGGTCCTCCAGTGCTGCGTAAATCCTAGGTACTGCCCTTGCTACTTGACCCACTGTTTCTGCTTCTTGAACATTATAAGCTGGTCTTGCACTCTCATTCTCGAGTGGACAATTTCTACGCATGTGGGGTCCTCCACATTTCCAACATTGAAGTGGCCCTCTATTATGTTATGGATCCTTAGGCTTTTCTCCGGTCACTCCAACTGGCTTACTCGCAGCTTGAGATGGCTGCTTCTGCTGATTCCTGAAGTTAGATGGTTTGAAACCTTTCTTCCTTTGGTCAAATTTCTCGTTTTTCTTGTCCTTCCATGCCTTATGGTAATCAGGTTTAACTTTGCTTTGCTCATAGCAATACTTAGCCTTCCTTATTGCTTCCTCAAGAGTTCTAGGTTCATAAAACTCAATCCTGTCTTTATAAGATTGAGGTAATCCACTCAGAAAATGCTGGACCTTCACTTTTTCATCTCTGATGTACCGGACATACCTCAACAGCTCCAAAAAATTGTTAGCATACTCCTCCATGGTCTGCTGTCCCAATCTTAGCTCATGGAACTCCTTAATCTTGTCATCATAATACCTGTCAGATAGGTATTTCTGCTTGAAATACTTCTTGAATTGTTTCCACTTCAGTCTCCTTTCATTGATCCTCTTTACTTGCTTGAAGTGTTCCCACCAAATGGATGCCCTTCCGTTCATATTGAATATGGCAACTCTTGCCTTCATGTTTCCCGAATAATCATGCACTTGAAAGTACTTTTTAATACCAAGAAGCCAAGCTTCAACCTCTTGTCCAGTCTTTACCTCACCATCAAAGGTAGGAGGTTTAGCTTTCTTAAATTCATCTCGAGTGCGATCCTTGTGGTGCCTCTTTCTTTTTCTTTTATGAGAAGAAAAGCTTGAATCCCCACTAGATTCTTTGGAGTCGGATGATCCACTATGAGTCCTTCTTCTTCTCCTAGTACTGCTCTTACTGCCTTCTGGCTTTGCTGTACCTTGTCCAGAGTTTATCTTCTTATGCAAGTCTGTCAAACTCTGCAACATTGCAGCATTCAGGTGATGCTGCTCTTCCTGGGCTTTAATCAGGCTTCTCATAGTGGCTGCAACATCAGACGGTGTCTCTTGGAATTTCCTTGCATTTGACTCTATGTCATCATTTCTATTTCGGACATTTTCTCCCATGGCATCTCGGGCATGCTCATCAGAATCCCGAGCATCATACCCGTCATGGGTTCTCATACTGAACCACCACTTACTTACCAACTGCACTACCTGGAATACTGCCCTTGAGGGTAACTTATGATTCTACAAACATGTTAATAACACAAATGTTAGATGCATACATTGATACAAATCAACATTACTTACCTTCTCTTGGAATAATCATAAAATAATAGTTTGCCCAAACACACAAAACTTTCTTCATTAAGAATGTCTATCTGAGGGTGACGACGGGGGTCAAGGGGGCTGAAAAATCCTTCTGAAACAGTTGAAATCGGCCCCCAAAACTATCCTTCCTTCCGCAGTATCGGCTCCGGTTCCATTCTCTCTTCCGCCGAATCGGCTCCTTTACCATTCTCTCCTCCGCCGAATCGGCTGTCGGCTGTATCTCTGATCAGCTGTCGGAAGCCTTTGGAATTGGGCGGTCTATTCATCTACGCAGCCGTAACGGCGGCTCTCAAAAGCTCCAAACCTTCTGACTTGGCACTTGCGTCAGACGTCGGCTGACTTTTGGATCAGAAGTCGGATGACTTTGTCTTCCTCTGAATCGGCTCCCAGACCATTCTTCCTTCCGCAACGTTGGACGGAAAACTTCTCCAATTCATCCGCAACAGCGAATGCCCACTTCACCATCTCTTCCGATTTGGCACTTAGAATCACATCGGACGTCGGCGGACTCTTGGAACATCGGACGTCGAACCACTCTTCCTTCCGATCGTTTCGACACTTAGCCAAATTTTAAACCTTTCTGTGGCGTCGGCGGTCGGATGACTTTACGATCGGCTACAGAATCACTTTGCCATCCGCAACGGCGGATGGGAAGATTGTGAAACCTTCCGCAACGGCGGAATTTCACTTCCTCCAATGGCCCGACCGTTCCATACTTAGCCGAATTTTCAACTTTTCTGTGGCGTCGGCGATCGGGTGACTTTCAGGTTGGAAGCATGATTGCTTCGCCATCCGCAATGTTGGACGGAGGACTTTACCAATTCGTCCGCAACTACGGATGGAAAGATCGTGAAACCTTCCGCAACGGCGGATAGGGACTTCACGAAACCTTCCGCAACAGCGGACAGGAACTTCATGAAACCTTCCGACTGTTCACACTTAAACAGAGATTTCCCAATTTCAAGTTTTTCAGTCTTCCACTGATTCAGCTGGGCAGAATGAAATATAACCCCTGTTACTGCATCTTGGTGGCTCATGCAGGCCCATGCTGCAACTCAGAAGCTCTGATACCATTAACCGTCACGTCCCCAAGCCTCCGACCGGCAAAGAGGACACGATCTACTAGCTTTAACAGACTGGGCTAAACGCCCTCGAACATGTACAGGCTTAAAATTGCCTAAAACAGAATGCTAAAAGAGAATTTAAACTAAAATGTGCACACAGGGATGTTTATCATACACAGATGCATTTTAATCATCAAACACAGCTTAATTAATTCATCTTGCATAGCGAAAACAACATGCATTCACACAATCATTATTTCAACATGTTCATTTCATTTTCATTAACAGTAAATATGGCATTGTAGAGGTAAAATACACAAGATCACTTATCTTATGAGTAACTTGATCCGCAACCAGCTACGTCGCTGCAACGTTCCACCCAACCATAGGCCAGCGTGCTCATCAATCTCTTAGCAACGCTGCCACCCCCGAGCTGGGCATGATTCTCCAAGGAATAAGGGAACTAGCAAGCTGACACATAGCAAAAAGTAACCAAAACACAGCCAAGCCAACTAAGTTGGGTTTATCAGGCCATCCAAGAGTTGATGAAGGCAATTTGCTAAGCTGGTGAGCTCATAACAGAGCCAAGAACACCTACATTGGAACTAGCCTGACCTCTAAGACACCCATCCACACCCAACACAAGAAATCAGTCCCTTCTCTGCTACACAGTCCCTCAGGCCCTGCATTCCCTTCCAGTGCTATTCAGGGGTGATGGAGAAGAAGGCCAGCCCTCTAGCTCTGTCTGTGTCGTTTCTAGCACCAGGTTTATCAAGCAACCAAGCCAACACCCTTACTCCTCACACAGTCCAAAGACCAACAATTGCATTCAAGCAATCAATTCAGCTCTCACAGCTTGAACAGGGAAAAACGAATTACACAGCCCCAAACGTAACAACAAAAATGGCTCACAATATGGGGAAAAAACACACAGCCCTAAAGCTTATCAGTGAGCACAACTCTTAGCAGGGAAAAACATCCCAAATAGCCTGTGCGTGAGGCCAATAGTCGCTGAGACAGTCAAAAACGTGAATGGCTCTTCACAGCCATGGTAAAAACACATGGAACTTCCAAAAACATGAATGGAAAATGCACCAGCAGCTCCAAAAAAAACGTGAATAAGACAACCCAATCCCCAGCACTATCAAAACGACCTCCCATCCATGGGAAAAAAATGAATCCAGCAACCAAAAACGTGGAATGAAAGACACAGGAAAAAAAATTCCAGCTGCTCCCAAAACGTGAGGAAACTGAAAAAACGTGAATGCATAGCAGAATGGCCTACGTTTTTGGGCATTTTCCTTGCCAAGGAAGTCAGAACATGATTTTCAAAAATGGGTCTCTGCCCAATTCGAATTTCTTTGCCCATACTCTTCCCATTCCGTGCAATAACTAACTCAACCACATTCTGGCAGAAATAAATGATTGGAGAAAAAGACAAGAAAGGTAGTTGACAGTTTGATGGGTTTTCTCATAGACATTTGACTTTTGCCCATTGGTCCATAGGTTAAATATTTCACCCCCCCTTATCCTTAGAAAATCATGCCCCATTCGTTTTAGTTGCCGCGACCGTAGCTGGTTGTGTCCATTAATTAATTATGATGCATATTTACATGATGGCCAACATATTATATGCCGCATGCCCCGATAGACCTTCGGCGACAATTAAATCCAAAACATAGCATTATCGATCAATGGCGGGGCCTTGGCCTTTAGCTCCACACCATGATCATTACAATATATAGATCATATGCATCTAATGTAACGGGGTCAAAACCGGGACATTACATCATTATACAACCATGTATAAGTGGAGCAATAAGGAGAAACAAAAGAGGATGATCAACCCAATAGTTGGTGCTTCACATGGATCCTATCCACCATGGGATGAGAAAATTTACTTCTTCCATCAAGCTAATGAGTATTCACAAGGACAAATGGTTAGGATATATTGTGATGCCAACTCATAACGTTTATTCGCTTCCCAAGGTGATGTTGCAGTGCTTGCACTGGGAGATCTACATGATCCCCAACAGCATTGGATATAAGCATATTGATGGGGCCATAGAGTATAGGATGAGGATGTATTTTTATCTTTTTCTTTGGAAAACTAGGCATGATTTGAAACACTAGGAGAAGGAATAGAATTGGATATACTTAACAAACTACAATCATGATAGGGCATAGGACTATACTCTATAGTCATTGTGCAGATGTTGGAAATGGGTATAACTGCCTAAGGAATATGAACAACATCCATTTAAATATGGAATCAAAACCTTCCATGTTAGAGGAATACTCGATGGTAGTGAGCTTACTATTTCTAACATAAAAAAACAAAGAAGCCGGAAATGGAAGCTCCAGGGGGTATACATAACATTAGAATGCAAAATCAACACCCTAAAGAAGTTCCATCTAGATTTTGCATTGCAAACAAGAAATCATTCTTAATATAGACAAAATTCAATGTGGTCATATAATAGGTCATATTTCACTTACCTATATCAGAATGTGATTAATTTATTGGCTAAGTTTCCATTTTGGTCACTACAGAAATATCTTGTCATGAAAAAATCCACAATCTTTAGAATCCCATTATTATCAATTGACAGATAATATCATATTCAAAGCATAAAATTCCATGTTCAAACAATTGTTTCAATAATCATATCTCATAATGAAAGAAAGAGAAGAAAATATATTTATAAAATCTAGAAATTACCTTTGATGTCCCAATGCAAAACTTGGTTGATATGACATTACATTTATTTACCAACACAACCTGCATCATACAACAGAATGTAGTGTTCAGATATTAAGAACCAGAGAAGTGTTGCATTATTGAAGACTGAACAATAATTCCCTTTAACTTTTGTAATTATTCTTAGTTACTAAGTAAGTTTCTATGTATTTTATATTGAGGGGAGTTAAAACAAAATTGTATTCCGTGTTAAGATGAGGTGCTATAATAACTTACGCTCAATAATATATTAGGATCCCTGATATATTATGTATTAATGTGTAATAAATATCATGAGTTATAGTGACCGATCAAGTTAATCAATAACAGTTAGTATTGGTAGTTAGGGATGGTCATGTAGAGTAAGTAATTAAACCACAATGAAAAGATGCTCGCAAATTGTATCAATTAACTCAATTAATATGTATTTCTACATCTCTTCTCTTTCATGAGTGTTCGATGTTAAAGTCCAACTTTCATTGCACTTAATAGCCTCAAGGAGACAACAATGACGTCTAAATATACCCTCATTTTGAATATTGGTTTGTATTCTAAAATGTTAGGTGACCTTCTAACCCTTGCAAAAACATTGATTATGTTTGCATACTTCCATCCATACACTCACTTCCAAAGTTGTTTGTTTTGTATCTGAAATGGGATTGATCACAAAATTAGGACATAAAATAAATATATAAATAGATTATCATCCTAAAAATATAATAAAGGAGAATAAACTAAAAACAAAATTGAAAGAATGGTTCATGAAGCAATGCTACAGGAATACCATAATCAACCTAAATCATCATCTCACGAACCTCTCATTAAGGAATTTAGAGAAATTTGAGGTCTTGGTATCATCTAAATCAATGAGAAATGGAAAGCAATAAAATGAGTCTTCTATATCAAAAGGTTGTGCTAGGAGAAATAAAAAAAACAAACCATTAATATTAATGGTCAAGTCATCTCTAAATCCTAAAATTAATTCAATATGGAATGCTTACATGGGAAGGGAACCCCTCTCCTCGTTAAAAACTCGCGGGCTATCAAAAAGTAATTTATCTAGAAATGCACTTACTTTACAATTACATCATGTATAAGAACATCAGTGACAAGTAAGTAATGCTTATCAATATTACATACATATATGTATGTAATGATATAATCTGTAGTTATTATAGAAAGGAGAACACTAATCATTACAGTACTGTTGACGGGCATATGTGACTATGCACGTAACGGGGAAAACAACCTAGACCGGGATCCTTAGGGCAGGCTCCAAGCTGTTTGGGATGGTTGTTTCCGACAGGTTTAAAGGCTCTGTTAGCCTGAAGTCTAAAACTAAAGCTACCGTCCAGGTTAACTAGATCTGTACAAGTTAATAAATGTTATTAATTACAGTATTGATCATCTAGCTTAGATCAGTTTATGTTACAAAAATAAAAGATAAATAATTATTAACAAAGAATACATTATATACATATGTACATAATTACCAGATAAGAAAATGATTTGAATATAACATGGATACAAAGATTTAATTCAATAGATTTTTAACATGATATAATTAACATAAAATAAAATCTACTCTAATTCTAATCCCGATCGGGAGCTAAAGAACGTTAACATGTAGTCGAATTCTGCTAATAAAAATACTGCATGAATACCCTTGATAATATTAAAAAAATTCGAATGTTAACAAGACCATACAGTAATCGTAACATGTCATAGAAGCTATGATATCAATCATCAACTTAACCACATGATATATTGGCAAAATCGAAACATAAGAAAGTCAATAATCATACAAAAAAAATATAAACACATGTACATTGATCATAAGATAAGAAAATAACCAGAATGTGATATGCATGTAAAGATCAGATTTACTGGTTGTTTTTTATAAAATAATTTAAAAGAAACAGGTATTAATCTTATTCTCGATCTTATCCTGATCAAGAGCGAAAAGAATATTTAAACTGAAATCGAATTCTGCTGATAAAACTACTGCATGAATACCCTGGAGAATATTAAAAGAAATTCAAATATTACCAAGACCATACATTAATCACAATGTATCGTATAAGCTATGATACCAATCATTAACTTCACAACGAGACATATCAACAAAAACGAAATATTAAAAGTCGATAATCAGACAAGATATATTCGCAGAAATTCTTTAAAGAATATTATGACGAACACAAATAATATAAAAAGGGATGACAAAACCAATAGATATCATAAACCATATGCAAAGTAAACAAACTATAAACATATATTAAATATCACTAGTCCAAAATATTGTGGCTGCAGGCAGGAAACTGTCTCACGTCACACGTAAATTAAACCGTAGCCTTGTCTTCCACTTCCCAAATTATCGACTCCCTGGCAGCACTGTTTTCTGAGCTTTCAAGAGAGAAATCTCTTAAGCTTTGGCAGCCCCCTATTCTGCTCCCCCTTCACCATCAAATTCATGTCTGCTTAAATAAACAAAAATGGAATCCAAATTAAGTTTTACACAGGCGAATTTTTGCCGGCCGCAACTGCCAAAATCACGTTCAAAGGATCCCAAAAATCTCCTAAAATCCATCACTTTCTGGCGAAATCCACCTGATTAAAGCTAAATGGGTCCGTTCTGGAAAAAACCCATGTGGCGGATTTTCAATATTTGTCTCCCGTTTCTCACAATGTAACCCAGAAAAACACCTGTCAGTTGAAAACGCGATTTCTGTTACTAGCAAAGAATGAAATTCGTAGCATGCATTTTCTTCATCTAATGATTCCAAAATCATAACAATCTCCTCAGTATCTGCACATGGAAAAACAAAAACCTATCAAAAGAAAGAAGTGTAAACAGAATTTAATCATGATAAAATAAACAACTTAACCAATGATCTTTCCAGCTCTTTTGGTGTTTTCAAAATCTGCGATTTGTTTCAATATATGCAATTAAAACATTTTAGAATCTTCTGGATATTTTTTTTATTGTTAGTGGCAATATAATAATCCATAGATTCGGCTAGCATCTCTCAAATCTCTACAATATCGGAGAACAAATAGCTGGTTTAATATGAGGATCCCGTTGTGGATAAAACAAAATTCACAAATCTTTTCATTGAAATGATAGCCCCTTCAATCTTCATTGATAACCATGTGCCGTTATTCAAATAACCGGTGGATAAATCAGACAATAATCTTCAATAAAAAGGAAAAGTATGCTCATTTCTAAACCTTTATAACGTTCACGTTGATTCCTGGTATTTTTGCAAAAAATGATAAAATTAAAATAAAGTGTCAATTATACTTAATATTCTAAGTAAACATTAAAAAGATCAAAGAACTTTATTTATACATTATATTTATACAAAATAATTAAAAGGTTTATTTATCTTGTATAAATAATAAAAAATCAATAAAGTCTATTAATTATAAAGATACTTATTTGATCTTTATTTATTCAACACTTTTAATAATGTAGCAAAAATAATAGGATAGGCTTAGTAAAACTCTTAACTTGAATGCATGGTCGTATCGTCCAATATCCATCGTTTCATGGATCAAAATTACCAAGTTAAATAATTGAATCAAAATTACCCATTTATAAGGTGCCAACAATACAATAATCAGCCTTTCAATTTCAAAACCTTATCAATATTTATGATAACAAAATCACATAATCGAATGATAAATATTTGGATAAGATTAGTTTATGACAAATTATTAACACTTATCCCTTGATTTTCAATGCAAATTCACTCGAAATAATGATTTCAAAGTAGTGATTTTGTCAACTAATCCATAGTCCGCAAAGGTTTTCTTTAAAAACATTTAATTTCATTGTTTCAGTAGCTTCTGGAATGTCACCATTTCAGTAGCTGTCAATTCTTTAGATTTGCTATATGAAATTTAAAACATTTCATCAAAATAAAATATAATTTTGTTTGATGAAATAATGTTTTTAAAAGGCTGTTGGGTAGGGGCACAACAGATGACGACTGACTGGGCGAAACAGTTATCTTTGCGAAAACATGAAATCTGACTTGTGTATGTGGTAAGATAAGAAAAATTTTCTTTATCTCAGATTAGCATTTTCCCGAAGATAAAAGAACTATGCCTTGTGATAAGACTAGATTTCAAACTAATACCAGATTCGATTCTCTTATCATTATCCAGAAATTACCTTCAAAAATTATACGAATTTTAAGTTTTTTCAGAAAACATAAGACTCCAAAAGAAATTAGTCCTGGGAAATACAACTCAATTTTTGATATTTGACCAGTTTTTTAAAATATGATCCCAATACTACAATCATGACCCTCCTACCCGCAGGCATCCATAGCCTCGAAAGGGTTGACTTTTAACCATACATCCTACCGTTCTAGTCCCAAGATAAGATAAAACACGAATATTTAGAACTTCTCAATTTATTAATGGGTAAGTGGCATTGGAACCTCTTCACGAGTGTAGGATGACCTTGGATTCTTATAGATTTTTGCATATATAACAATTTATGATTTAGAATCCAAGTATATCACAGACGGAGCCCTCCTACCTGCAGGCGTCCATAGCCTTGAAAGGGTACATCTTTTATCCCATTCTACCCAACGGCTTATATCCCAAGCTAATAAATTTAAAGAAGGCTTCATACTCAGCATTTAAGTGCTTATCCACAAGAGATTTGCATGTTTATAATGGGGGAACGTAATAGAAAACTCTTTACGAGTAAGATAGCGTAAAGGATCTATAGATAACTGATTTTATTATTAAATTGCAACTGCTTTCCCAGAATTGATTTCTAAACAAGTAATAGAATTCCTAGTAATAGTGACTTCGATATTCATTAAATCCAACAATTTGAGGATAATGACAAAAGAAACAAAATACAGTAAAAGTTTTCGTCTAGTAGTTTTGTTTGCAACAGTTCAATTCTTTTTTCTTTTATTTCTTAGAAAAGAACATATTTCTAAAAGTCTTGCTTTTGTCATATTTTATATAACCAGATTCCAATTTTATGACATAAAAACATTCCCAGATCTGAATCATTTCTCGTGGTTTTTTTAAAAAAAATCAAAAGAAAAATAAATTGAAAAGGAAACAACCAATATATACATGAGTTTTATTTGAGCAAATTACAAAAGGGAAGGATTTCAAAATCTACGAAGAAACTCTTAGTAAAGAAAATGAAATTTTAAAATAAATTATACACACTTAACACAAGAATTAAATCAAGATGTCATCAAATGGAAAATAGATTTAACAACATATGACTAATTACCAGCAAAGAAAACGAGAGATTAAAATAGATTAACATGTTTTAAAGTTTTTTTTATTCCTATTTTGCTTTTAAATCTTTCAATTTAGTCGAAGTTGTTTTTTTAATAAGTGATGGGACATTAATCTAATGTGTTTTATTCAGAAATCAAAGTAACAAAATAAATCATAATGAGTATGCAGCTATAAAAAGATGAAATGTTCTTTCTTTTAATGAGACGATTAAAGAAAACGAGAGAAAGTAAAGAACTACTTCCCTGATAATGATGTCATCATCTCATTCTTAAAATGATGTTGTCGCAACTCCATATATCTGCATTTATTCAAATGTAAACAAACATAAATCATTCTAAATTATAAACCTAACCTAAACTAATAAAATAAAATATATACAAACTAAGTAAATGAAAATTTCCAATGAAGCCATCATAATAACTCCAATCCTGTAAAATCAAACAAAATGAAAATAAACAATAAGAATTGAATTTTTTTGAAACCAAAAATAAATAAATATGACTTACCATTTTGACTTTCAACAAACAAAGTAAATGCCAACTTACCATTCTCTGGAAACTTCGTAAGAAAAGATCTCTCGAGCCAATCTGCAATCCTATCATAATATGTGTGATTAATAACATAGGATTGTTCGAAAGAATATGGTAATGAGAGAGATATATTGTGACAGTCATGTGCTAAAGTTTTGTACACAGAATCATGTGAAAGAAACAATCCTTCCTGTAGGTTTTTCTCCCTATGAACATCATCTTGCAGACAAACACGTCGTTTAAAAAGATCATCAAATTCAGATTCAATTTTCTTAAATTCAAGTTCAAGAGTGTTCTTTGCATTATGATTAATATCCTGATCAATTTGATAGGGATTAATTTTCTCATAATCACTAACTCGAGATGAACTAATGGAATCCAACAAGGTAGGTGGAAAATCATCATTAATTGTTGTAAGATGTAAATTATTAATATTGACTTTACCTGTTCCATATTGATTTTCAAACTCAAGTGACTGATCATGATAAGATTGTTGATCTAAGAATTTCGATGAATCATAAGAGATTTCTTGAAGTCTGCTTGTTTGAATATTTCCTATTTCCTATGTATATAATTGAGAAAATGTTTCATGGGAAGAAAGATTAATCTCTTCATTTTCTAAATGCAAATCATGATTGTATCGTACCGCATAAGATTGTGACAATGTGAAAAAAAAATCATAAGAATATGAACTATGCTTTGCCTTTTGATTAAAAATATTAGGGTACAAAGAAAAATATGTTGAAGCATTAAGAGAATGAAATTATTTTCGAGGATAAGAAAGATCATCACAGGAAAACTCTTCATTAAAAAATTCCTCTTCAAAAGATGGGTCTATAGGTGGTTTGGTTTCTTCTTCTAGGATGACACGATCTACAGAAAAATCTAAACATAATAAGTTATCTAAGACTTTACTATGTTCATCATAAGAATATAAATGTGGTAGAAAGTTGTTGGATTCTTTAGAATAAGAAGAATCGGGAACTAATGGAGATGTGATAAAATGATCAATGATAAGATCTCCACAAGATGAATCTCGAATCTCTTTAGCCAAACTAGAAGTTTTAGATTCAATTTCTTTTGTTTCTGAAATAGAAGTAGTATCTTTTAAAACATGACAATTTTCTTCATAAACTTCTTTTTCATTCAACGAAGATATGGACATATCATAATTTGAAATATCATGTTCTTCAAAATCCACATCTGTCAAAGTGAAAAACGTTGTCAAACAAGGTTGGTTGTCTTCCACTTCTAAATTTTCATAATTTTCATGAAAAACTAAATCAAACTGTGAATGATCATTTAATAATAATTCAGATTGATTAGCTTTTAAATCTTGTTCATTTGAAAGGATCAAATGATGAAGCCATTCACCTAAACAAGGAATATCTTTCAAAGGAAACTGTTAACACCCAAAAAGTGTTCACTACCTCATCTACCCCACTACATGGCTCATTTGTCCATTTTCCTACCATATTTCCCTGAAAATCCCACTAAAAATCCTCCAAAAGGCCAAAAAACCCCTTTTTTCCTCCAAAAATATCCAAAATTCCTATAAAATAGCAAAAATCTCCAAAAGGGAAGAAAAAATATAAAATAATGAGGAAAAGGAGGAAAAAACCCTAAACAGTTGCCCTAAACCATATGGTTTCCAAAACCATGGGCTAGCAGTCCACCACTAAAAAACTATAAATAGGTGATGGAGACCCCTTATTTCACATCCACAGTCATAAGTATCCTTACTCTGCCAAAACAGCTCTGGAAGCCCTAGCTCACTCTTGAGCTACTTTCACCATTGAGAGCCCCTTTTGGCCCATTTCCACCATCGGAGAAGGAGAAGGAGCAGGCTGGAGCTTGGAGCAACCATCTTGGATCACTGTGAAGAGCTTCACCAACCTTCACACCGGAGGTAATATCAATATAAAAACCATTATTTACATTTTGTTGTTTTGTTTCATGCATATATTTAGAGTAGTTCATTTTTCTGTTTAGCATTGTTATTTACATTTTTACTAAACTGCTACTAAGGAGTCAGTTATCCTTAGTAGATGCTCATTCGCACAAGCTAGGGGTAAAACCCTAGCTACAGTTTTGGCGACTCCGCTGGTTTTTTCTTTTGAATCTCTATTTTTAGTTTAAGAAAAATTTTAGCTTTTTCCTTTCGGCCGCCGTAAACCGCATTTTTTCCTTCTGCAGTCGCGTCCCGACCGCGTCTTTCAGGCCTTTACCTACGACCTGACCGCGGCTATCAGACCGTCTCCGGCGCCCTGCCGGCGGATTCACGTCTGTTACCTGCGATCCGACCGTGGCTATTTAGCCTGTTTGCTGCGATCTGGCTGCGCCTGTCGGCCATTTTCCTGCGTCCCGACCGTGACTTTCATCCCATTTGATGCGACCCGAATGCAGCTTTCAGCCACCTAGTTGTGTCCCGACCACGACTTTCATCCCATTTGCTGCGACCCGAACGTGGCTTTCAGCCACCTAGCTGCGTCCTGACCGTGACTTTCAGCCCATTTGCTGCGACCCGAACGCGGCTTTCAGCCCCCCTAGCTGCGACCCGACCGCGACTTTCAGCCCCTTCCCTGTAATCAGACCGCGTCTGTCATCCAGAAAGTCGCGACCTGTCCGCGCCTGTTTCGTTCAAACCCGTGGTCTGTTTTTTCCATATTTTACTGTTTTTGAACCCAACCCCTTTGCTGCAATATTTTCTGCATCTGCATAGCCATCTGTTCCACCTGTAGCCTTACTTCCTTACAGCGTTTTTTGCAACATAATTTCTATTCCATTTTTGAAATTTCAGTATTTTTTCAGAAAATTTTTGCATGTTAAAGTTGTGGATTCAATATTATTGATTAGAAGGTTGCCCCTTTGTGTGGCAATTCTATTTCGGGTTCATCACCTCACGAGCACACACTCTGTCACCTAATTCAAGTGAGACTTAAAAAACTAGTTAACTCAACCAACATTTTAACCCCACTTGGGGAACACAAAAGAATCTTTGTAGTTAGGTAGGATCAGGGGGATAGGCTTCCAATAACACCCCTCGGTTACTTACACTTGAGACATA
>LPNX010233289.1:0-34385 GCA_001517045.1 Pseudotsuga menziesii
ATATATATATATATATAAGGAGAGGATTTTCTCTGTATGAAGTTTAATTCTTTTATACCTTTGATGGAGTTCTTATTTAACATAATAAAAACATTAAATTGATTCTTATATATATTTTATTATGTTTAAAAAGTATCAAATATATACATATCACTACATCAAATTGTTATTTTTACGCCGTAAGGCGTTTTTCTCCGAACAAGTTCGGAAAAGAACTGTTCCTTTTCGTCTATAGCTTGAATCAGATTTTGCCATATGTTTTATGTTTGTCTATTGGTTTTTTGGTTTACCCACTGTTTGCTGAAGTTTTCCACCGCCTCGGACAATGCTTGTTCCTGAAGTTTCCCTACTTCGCTGGAGGCACCGTTCTCCGTGTTGACACAGAAGCTTTACTGCAATTTAAATCCCTAACAGACTCGCCGGCATTCTTGCCAAAAACTGGAGCTCGGCTGATGCCTGCACAGGGAAAGCATAACCTGCAAAGATGGCAGAGTGTTCTTCATTTCGCTTTCTCGCTATGAATTACGAGGGCCCCTCAATCCGCTTTCTTCACTCAACTAGCTCCAGGTTCTTGATCTTCAGGGAAACCGGCTCAATGGTAGCCTGGATCCATTGTCAAATTGCCTCAATTTCAAATTGATGTACTTGGCTTCCAACGACTTCTCGGGTACGATTCCTGCTGAGCTTGTTGGACTCAAGCGTTTGCTGAGGCTCGACGCTTCTGATAACAATCTCCGGGGATCGATTCCGCATGAGATCCAGAATCTCACACGTCTGGTAACTTTGTGTCTCCAGAATAACATTTTGTCAGGGCCGTTGCCGGATCTCAGCTTCCTGCAGGACTTTAATGTCTCCAACAACGAGCTTTCCGGTGAGGTACCCCGCCAGCTTCTCGATAAGTTTCCAGCGTCGGCTTTCACCGGCAATGATGGTCTCTGCGGGCGGAGTCCTTTCCCGGCGCGTACCATTCCGCCTCCTTTGGCCGTGGTGGTGCTATTGAATCCCAGCTCCGACTCGGGTTCGAGTCCCCTAGAGGAAACGAGAGTCAAAACCAGGGCTCTCAGCACGGGGGCTGTTGTTGCCATTGTGGTCAGGGATGCTGCTGTTCTGATTCTGATAACGCTCGTTTTTCTGGTGTATTATTGGAAGAAGTATGTCAGGGAGGCTGAGTTTTCCAGCAAGGCAGCCGCTGATAAGATGGATTTCTCAAGCGGTGCTCAGATGCCGGAGTTGGAGAGGAGTAAGCTTGTGTTCTTCGATCGGAAGAAGCAGTTTGAGTTGGAGGATCTTCTGAGGGTGTCGATGGAGATGTTGGGGAAGGGGAGCTTTGGGACTGCTTATAAAGCTGTTCTTGATGATGGCTGTGTTGTTGCTGTCAAGAGACTAAAGGATGTTAACCCTTCTGGGAAGAAGGAATTCGATCAGCACATGGAATTGATTGGCAAATTGAGGCATACCCACATAGTTCATCTCAGAGCTTATTATTATGCAAAAGAGGAGAAGCTTCTAGTTTACGATTATCTTCCCAATGGGAGCTTGTATTCTCTTCTACACGGTCAGTGGATTCTCTGCTTTTTCTGGTTATTTTGTGCTTGGTATTTTCATGGCTTGTCTGTTACTTCTGGGGTTCAACTTATTACTCTAGTAGCACATACCCAAATAAACTATGACAGATATTCAAGCTTCATGACGTCTATGTGGATATGAAACCTATGATACATTGGTTGTCTATGTAAACTGAAATAGGTCATTTACCACAGGCTGCTCTAAAACCCAGGTAGGTTAGATATGACCATGTATACTATACAGTTCAAACTTAATTGATCTCATTTATCGTTATTGAACAATCACCCAAATATATTAAACATCATCATGGGATCCATCTTAATTTAAGATCTATTAAAACTAGAGCAATATTCAGAATTCATTAATCATGGGATCCATCTTAATTTAAGATTTATTAAAACAAGAGCAAGATTGAGAATATATTAAACATCATCATGGGATCCATCTTAATTTACAAGTAGAGCAAGATCCAGAAAAAGTGAAGTGTAAAGTGCTCTGAGACAAAAGTGCTCTTAGGACTGAGACATAATTGCTCTTTGCATTGAAACATAAGTGCCCTTACAGCTAGAGACAAGTGAGGGGCTCTTTAGCCAGAGAGTGAAATGTTTGTCAGGTGGATATAGGTGCTCAACATTTAATTTAAAGAAAAGTGAAAACCAACATTTTAACTACTAGCAGAGATTCGTCTTAATTCTACATTTTTGAAGAAACGGATCTGGTTTTTCTTCCTCCTTGCTATTTCATAGATCTGAAGTTATTTAAAAAAATTTAAGATGAATCGATGTATATGCCAACTCAATATAACTAAGCAGAAGAGGTTTTAACTTTTAAGCATTTGCCTAAATTATAACAAATTATTATTATTTATAAATTAGCAAATAAACTATTTATATAAACTTAATATGTATATTCAAGCTTCACTACCTTTATGTACATCTCAAACCCTCAAACCCATGATCAGTTGGTGATATATACTGGGACTTCAAACTTAGCAAATCCAACATGCATATTTTGCCCTTTCATGTCCATATGAAAACCGTAATTACACTGCCATTGGTTATTTGTATCAAGTATGTATCTTAAACTTTGCGGCCTCTACAACCATATAAAACCATGTTATGTTGGGCATGTGTATATACTTATGGTTTGGCTGTGAAATTAAGATATGCATCTCAAGTTTCATAACTTCCAACTGCATATTACATTCAAGTTTAGATGTATTTGTGTTATTTTTTGCAGCTATCGATGCATCCATTATATCATTTAGATTCAATGCACAGTTACATCGGTTAACATGATTTTGATAAACCTCCTCATCCCATTGAGATGTGAAGCAAAAGTTTTTTTCTCATACAATCATTGCACAGAGAGTTGCATCCTATATCCCAGGTAGAGAGATCCCTGAACACTTTATGCTTGTCTGTATAGTTGGCTGACATTGTTTATTACTTTTTGTTTTAAAATGGCAACTTGGTATGGACGTGTTAACTAGGGGAGTTGTTTATAATAAAAATTTACTTGCACGGATCCATTTTAACCTAGATCTATCACTGAGAAGTATCCAAATCTATCAGTAGCAGAGAAGTATCAAATTTTTTGAGGAAGCAATCTCAATGTTTTCACACAATTAGGATTTTGACGCCTCTATGTCCATAACAAGTGGATTAAAATGTGACTGCCAATTTATTATCTTTTATTATCAATTTTATTTAAACGACTTCTGTTTGTGTACAAATCAGGAAACAGAGGTCCAGGAAGAACACCATTGGATTGGACTACAAGGATTAGTCTAGTCTTAGGAGCTGCTTAGGGCCTTGCTTACATCCATGAAGAATATGGATCTTTGAAGATCCCGCATGGGAATATCAAATCCTCTAATATTCTCTTGGACAAGAATGGTGTTGCATGAATTTCTGATTTTGGGCTGGCTCTACTGCTGAATCCCTCACATATTCATGCTTCATATAGATATGTAGGGTACAGGGCACTTGAGCAGGCAGAAAAGAAAAAATTGTCCCAAAAGGCTGATGTGTACAGCTTTGGTGTGTTACTGCTTGAGGTCTTGACTGGAAAAGATCCTATGCATTATCATTCTCAAGAAGAAGGTGTTGATCTTCCAAAATGGGTTCAATCTATTGTCCGGGAGGAATGGACTGCTGAAGTGTTTGACCTTGAATTGATGAGGTACAAGAACATTGAAGAAGAGATGGTTTCCATGTTGCAGATTGCTTTGAGTTGTGTTTCACAGTCGCCTGAGCAACGTCCTAAGATGACTGAAGTTGTTAAGATGATTGAGGACATCAGATTTGAGCAATCTCCTTTGGGTGAATGGGAAGAGTCTCACTCTATTTCCCCCTGCTTCGCTGGAGGCACCGTTCTCCATGTTGCGAAGGATCTCGTGGAGAACAATCGGGCAGCTCAGGTTCTGGTCGTCTACAATGAAATCACGGCTGTTACCTTCCGTGGCCCCTTTGATACTCACCTAGACAGTATGGTTGGCGAAGCTCTCTTCGGCGACATTGCAGAAACCCTGATCGTGGGAGCCGATCCCATCCCTGAAGTGGAGAAGCCCTATTTCGAGCTGATGTGGACTACACAGACAATTCTTCCCAACAGCGACGGAGCCATCGACAGGCATCTGAGAGAAGTTGGGCTCAAGCTCCATTGCGGTTATCTGGCTTCTCTGTAAGATTGTTATCAATGTCATAGAAAACTTCATAGAACGCTGCGATTCCTTTTAAATTCAACGCTCCTTCTTTTGTTGCTGTCAATGTTTCCAGATCCCCCTTTATTATGATAGAAAATCATTTCTCAGCATTTTCCTAAAATTTAAGCTTAAGCATTTCTGTGATGGTCAATAAATAATTGGTGATGCCTGCAGCAAATATGGGACGAAGTTGGAGAAAGTGATGTGGAACGAGATAGGATGTTGCTTCAGTTGGAGCAAGAATGTTTAGATGTCTACAAGCGGAAAGTTGATCAAGGGACCCGGTCAAGAGCTCGATTACTTCAAACCCTAGCTGATTCCAGATCTGAACTCACCGATCTTCTCTCTGCACTTGGTGAGCACTCTTTCCACGGCCTTGTAAGTACTGTTTTCCATAGAAACACACTCATGTCAGGCTAAGATCCAGTGTGACTAAGCTTCATATTCCCATATTGGGTACAGGCTGGCATTGTTATTTCAACAATTCTGGTAATGTGACTTTGTGACCAACAGATTAGCAAACTTTTTTCTAACCATCACCAAAATCATTATGCGTTCAATGGATAATTATTGTGTGTCCATGCTTGTCTTTAGCGATGAACTCTGGGATTTATTTAGCTCCACGTTTTACCTAGCTGGTTGCCTGGTTTCTATTCAACCTAACCCTCAGGCAGACTCGAGCAATTGAGGAAGGCCCGGTCAGTCTCTCGGAAGGTAAGGTCGACTTCGTTGCTTTTAGATTTAATTCAAGTCTTGCCAATATCGCCGTTTCTATGTTCAATTCTTTTGCGTTTGTAGGGTTGATTTTGAAGTTCTTTGGGTTGGTTTCGGTCCTGTGCCGGCCAAAAAAGGGCTGCTTATGTGGAAAGTTGTGATTTTCTCTGGAATAAACTTTACAACTTGCTTGATTTGCTCGCGGCCTAAAGGAATTCAAGGTTTGTGTGTGGCTAAAATATTAGGGAGGCGAATCTTGGGTGTGCTTGATTTGGTTGCAGACGCTTCTCTGGGCAAAAAAATTACCCTGTATGTGGCTAGCAATTTATAAACCCTGTGACCTCGTTTTTCTTGCATCTGCTTAAGATATAGGCTTCTGAAATTATCTTGGTATAATTTCAAGGGTCATAATTATTTGGATTTGTCAGGAACTAAGGTTGAGTTTTTCGTGAATTTTTGTTATATTTGATGGTGGGTTGTAATGGGCTTATGCTTCTTCATGTGTGCGTTTTGAGAATTTATTTGTAATGTGCATTGTGAATTTTTGCCTACTCCCAAATGCTGCCTAAACCGTCGCTTTTGTAAGTAGGGATTACTGGAAATCCCATGCTTTGCCCCTCAATTGTTTAGATATGTTTTTGGAATTGAGAATTATAGTTCATCTCTGGATTGTTTTTTGCTGAATAATCAAGATAGCTTTATGGCAGTGTGTGTGACTGGTTTTAAATTCTATTTGGTCTGATGTCCTGCTTTAGAAAGTTCAATTTGGTCGGTTTAGTTTCGTTGAAAATTGTTCGTTTAGCAATTTGTTATCTCTTTTGAATGTTTAATTGGTTCGATAGCTAGAAAATTTGTTTGCCTCCTGCGTTCTCTGAAATAAGAAGCGCTTTTCAGCAAAATTATCCTTGATTTGAACACGACTATCAGATTGGTTAGATTATAATACCAGCGGATAAAATTTCAGTCAGTCCCAGTTCAACTTTCGTATGGTATTTTTTGAACCTAAATGTATGCTTCATGTTCCATTTAAGATTGATTCCTAGCACTCAAACTCCATTGATTGATTGCAATTTGAGTCGTTTATGGTTTTATTGAATAGAGAAGATTTTTCTGAAATAAATGTTTCCATTCTGAATAGGGTTTGCTATTCGCTAAATTAATGCCAAATGTAAAAATAGCTAATTTGTAGCCTGATTACAGTTCTCTTGAAATATGTTATGCAAACTTGAGATTTATCTTTAGAAATACACAATTCAGGAAAGAATTTTGGGGAAGGTTTCTTGGTTACTAAGGTCTAGATTTGTTGTTCATGCTATTCCTGGTTTTGTTTATGCTATGCTTTTGTGAATATATGGACCTCTTGTCTGCTTGTCCAAATTAGTTGACTCCTGATAAAAACAAGTGTAGGTTAATGTTCCTTGACCATTAATCTTAGGGATTCTAATGTATTTTCACTTTTCCTTGATTTTGTTGAAGATTGGATTTTTGTTCCTTGGTGGGTTTCTTTTAGCTTCAGTTTCTGAATAAAAAAAATCTATTGAATTTAGTATGCTTTTCTTTAGGATAGGAATTGCAGGGAATGTTTTCTTGATTACTGATATCTAGATTTGTTGCTTGCAGGAGAGTAGCTTTTGACTTGCCCTTTCATTGGTTCGATGTGTAACATTTGTCATGCAAGCAAGCTTTGTTGAAGTTGTCGGTGAGAGTTTTTTGTGAGGCTTATTTAAAGGGAATTTCGTGGTTCTCTTGTTCTTTGTTAAGGATGAAAATTGGATTGATTTGGCTTGCAAGGTTTGGTGGTATATTCTTTCTAGGTACATTCTAGGAGATTCTTTTAGTTATGCATTTATTTTCTGTTTTCTGCTCAGTTATTCAGATTATGCATTTCTCAACAATTGATTTATTCAGATTTTTATTGCTTATTCCTCTGTTATTGCTTTCTATATTCTTCTGTTATTGCTTTCTATATTTCGTTTGATTTCATAAACCCCTTATTGGACTGAGAATAAGTCTCCTGCATAGAGATTCACTGCTCTCTCCATTGTCCACTAGCCTTTGAAACGACATCTCCAACGTAGTCAAGAAAAGCTAGAAAAGTTGCAGATGTCTGGAATTCTGAATGGCAGAGAGATGTGTTTTCCCAAGAATTTCATCTTTCTTCCAAATGTTTATCAGGTTGGCTTCCATTTCAGTTCAAAAACCTCTTCCATTTCGTTGAGAATAGTCTATACTGGTTTTAGCAAGGAAATAGTTGTTTCCATTCTTTCATCCGAATTTCTTTAGCCCAACAATGTATTCAATCTTTCCAAGTAGCAACAATCGGCCCTCTTTTCTAGAGACTCTGGGTTGCAAGTCATCCTTAAAACCGCAAGTAGCATTCACAAATGTAAACATTCTTCTATCTAGCTGAGTTTCTGGCGTTGTTGCAAGGTCTCAACCAAGCAAGGAAGCTAAACATCCAGAAGATTACTATATTTGGTGACTCCAGGCTAATTATCAAGGCGTTACATTCTAAGAAAGGGCCAACGGACATCAATCTTGGTCAAACGTACAAGAAAGTCCTTCTCCTCCTGACACATTTCAGAAATCACAAAGCTTACCACGTGCTTAGGAATCTCAACAACCTAGCGGATGCTGAGGCCAATCGGGGCACCTCCTTGAGCAAGATCCAGCTAAGTGTCAATGCAGAAATATCAAACCATCTGATTCCCTAACGCCAAGGCTCCTCTTGCATGCAACAATTCAGCTATTGTAGAATGCAGGCAGATTTGGCCCAGCCATGTTTCAGCTACGTGTATTTGGAGATGAAGTTTAAGATAATTATCCTGAATAAGCATTGTAAGGGCCCTGGCAGCCTCTTTGCCAATCTTTAATCAAAATTTTAACCGTTTTTGTAAAAAAAAATAAAAAATTGTTCACTGTATTTCCAGCCTGAAAAGCCTACAGGCACCCTGAAGGAACAGCTTGCTGCTATTACACCAGCTCTGGAACAACTTTGGCAGCAAAAGGAAGAGAGGATCAACCAGTTTTTGGATGTTCAAGTACATATTTAGAGGATTTGTGGGGAAATTTCTGGAAAATTGTAGCTCAATGAACCTACAGCTCCAAAAGTTTATGATAAGGACCTATCATTGAAAAAGTTTGATGAATTTCATTTACAGTTTCAAGAGCTTCAAAGAGAAAAGGTGATATTTCTCAGTAGCTTTGCTCCATATGCATTTTAGTTTGTGCTGAAAATAATGTCCCCATCTGTTATATATTCCTTCACGGGCTAGACTTGGCTATTCATTTAGAAATCATCTCTTGTCGTTTTGTCATTGTTGGAGAAGTTGAAGTTAGCAGGGGTGATAATCATTCCCAGAGTAATAAGACAAATCCTTTTCATTTGATCTGAATATCATATTTCCTGGAATATCATGTCATATTTAATTATAAACTAGACTTTCATGGTACTTCATGCATTAATTAATTAATTTAATCCTTGGCAGAGTGATTGGCTACACAAAGTGCTTGATTATGTTAATACTGTACGTGATCTTTGCGCTGTATTGGGAATGGACTTTTTAATATCATTACCGAGGTTCATCCTAGCTTAGGTGATTCTGTGGGTATTCAGTAAAAAAGCATTAGCAATGATACTTTGGCCAGGCTAGCCAGAACAGTGCAATATTTAAAGGAGGAGAAGAGGCAGAGGTTGCAAAAGGTAAGCCTTTATCCTTTGAAAATAGATTATGTGCTTGATTCCCTACATGTTACTCCCAACTAATTATTTTTGCATGAACAACTTCTTATCAGATAGTAATCCTCATGAGATTTAACCTAACGATATTACTCATGTGGTATGTGCTATATATTAGAAAATAATATGCCAAGGGGATTCCCTCAAATCTGGGTGTGATTCCTCAAAATTTTGAAGTTGTTCAGTATATAAATAGGCCAACTTTTAGAATATATATTTGAATGATTGTAAATGTTATGAAAAAATATGCCAAGTGTTGTACTCTATCCCTGTCTAAAATTGGATGTTGTTTTTTCAAATAAGAGGAATCATTGTTCTTGTAAACATTGGGATCATACAGACATAGGCTAGAGCACAGACTAAATCAAGGTTCTTTCTTCACGGGTCTTCAAGTGTGGGAGCAAACCTTTCCTGTCTTATTAAGATTTTACCATATTAAAATCACAGCAAACCAACCATTTGGTCTCTGTTAGCTCTTTGGCTATCCAACACCAAAAGCTGCTCATTTGAAGGCATTGTTTGATGCATCAATCTAGAAAATTTGAGAGTATGGCTATCGAGGTGGACCAACACCTAAAGCAATCTTCGGGTTAGGCCGACTCCCCACCCAATAATTAGCAAGTGAAGCTGAACTTCATTCTATGCCACCCTTTCAAGTTTCCTTCCTTGTGAGCTGGGATGTATGCAAATGAGCCTATCCATATAAAAATAAGTTGAGTCCTAAGCATGAAACCTCTAGTCTTGACTTTTTGCAAACAAGCAATATCCAAATCCTTCAATGTCTGGCACAACCATCTGACATTGTCTTTGCAGAAGGAGAGATCTTGAACATTCCAAGAGAAACACTTTTATTCAAGATGAAAAAATCCAACCTTGCCTTTGTCTCTATTGGAAATATCCATATCATCTTCCTGATTCAATGCCCCAAATGAATTGAATATCATTTCCAGAATCAATGGAAAAAAATTAAAATTCATGTAGCGTCTTAGGTTTCCTTTGTTGTTTTAATGTTTTATGTTTCTGCATGATTCAGCACATGAGGGCAGATACTGAGAATGCCTTTCAAGTTTGAACATCATTATGGCTTTGAGAGCTCTAAGGGATAGAAGCTGCACCTTTGGGTGCAATGCTCGTAGACTATGAGATGCTTTTAATGCTCAACAAAGAGGCAATTAGCTGAAGGGTGGCTTGGGTTTGAGGTTGCTTGCTAGCTTTGGGGACCTTTTGGCACACATCTGTACAACCGTCATGTCTAACATTCAAGGGCAGAGGGGTCTGGTAAATAGCTTGAGGTACAGTAGTTGTACACGGAAACCTAACCATAAGGGTACAGTCTTTAATATGGTGCTTCAGCTTTGACAATGGAAACAAGTGTTGATCAAATTAACAACTGGGTTATTCCTACAGATCAGAGCTTGCTGCCTTACACCGCATGATAGTCACAACTTGTGGTCTCATTAAACCTAAAATTACAATACCTTGGTTAGTTTTCTTGTGCTTAGAAATGCCAACCAAATGCCTCCCAGGCTTCTAGAATCCAAGCCTAGATCATGTTCTTAGAGGGGATACAACTGGCAAAGTATCCAACTAGGGCATGGCTGCTATATACACAAGTATCATAATATTCATCAGAAGAAATTTTAGCTTGAGGATCAACAAGAGGGACTGAAACATTACCTTGTGGACAAACTTGCAGCCTTGGGTGCCATTCTTCCAATGTTCTTGTCAACACAATGGCCAATACTGGGAGTATGGTTAAGGTCCTTGTCCGGCTTGTTGGAAATTCCAAGCTATGATACCAAAACTAAATGCACAATAAGGCCAACAGATTTAAAGCATGTAAAGTAAAAGCAGGAGTAATTATGACAGGACCACCAGCAAACCCTCCTAGGTCATGACCCCCACCAGAGATTGATCTTCACTTAGAAAAATTGAAAATATCATCAGAACCCATGAACACCACCCTGGATGTTGGCTCTAGCTTTTAGGTGAAACTTCAATGATTTGACCATTCATGTTCTTTGATTGGCTCCTCTATTAACAATATATTCCTGAATTCACAAAGCCTAAAGCTTTTCCTCATACTATTCCCTTTCACGTTGTAGCTGAGAATATGACAAATGGGTCTTTATTGTCTGATGTTGTCTTTGATATTACTTATGGATTTCCTTTTTTTGGTATTCTCTTGTTTACCTATTCATCGTCTCTCTATTGCCACTTATACCCTATCATTCTCCTGAAAATCTGCCATGGGCTTGTCCATTTTGTTGGCGGTTCATCCTCACTGCCAGGTTCGCGGTTCTACTGCCCTCCCTCCTCGTTGTGGCGAGTCCATTGGTTCTACAGTATATTTCAGCACAAAAATGTCAAAAATTGTTTTACTTCGCTTTCGTCATGGCAGTGGAGATAGACGCCCCTTTACTGCACTTGTGTCATGGAAGTGGAGATAGATGCCCCTTTACCGTGCTTGTGTCATGTCAGTGGAGATAAGTTTTACAATACCCAACACCCTTAATTTAAAATTTTTGATGAATGTTGGAAGAGTTTTCTCATGATTCGAATTTTGGCATATCCAACAAATGGTTCTTCAATTGGTTAAGTAAATCGAGATCGAGATCGAGATACCCAAAAAGAGACTCGATCATTTTTTCATCCAACCTGCCAACCGTATCAATTGATTATAAACTTATCAAATGACAAGCAAAGAAATAATGCAGGTTGCTAAAGTTTAAAACAATGAAAACAGATTTTGGTGACAGTTTTTAGAAATGACAATTGATTTCTCTACCCTGTATTTTTATATTTTAATTCCATAGTCTCACGGAAGGGGCTTCCAGGTTTCTTTCAACAGGATTAATTATAGAAGATGTAGACTGCTGCTGAGGATGAAATTAAAAGTCTCAGAACTAATGGATTTTCTCACTAAGAAAAACTTTACAATCTATGAGACAAGCAACAGTTAGAGTTGATAAAATGTCAATAGAAATGGAGTAGTTTGTGTATCACTCAGGGAAAAAATCTCTACCTACTAAATGATACTCCCCATTTTGTATATCAGCTAAAAACTTTCCTACACTGTATGAGGTTCCATTTCTAAGGGCAAAATTATCTATATCTCTAATCTCTGTCATTTCCTCATTTGCAATAATATTGTCAAGGCTTTCCTATTTATTATGGTTTTGTTGTAGATTTCAATTTATTCTAGCTTTTGAAGTAGTAGAGGCTAGGAATTAAAGGCACATTTTTCTCTAACAAATTTTCACAAAAGGAAGCATTTACTTAAAATGAATGAATGCATTACTTGTTTTGACATTTTGCCCGCTGCCACTTGTTGTTGGCACTACTTTCATAAAAATTATTTGGAGCTTGGAGCTTTATGTAACAATTAATAATGTTGGTTTTCATGGAAAACTGTTATGTATGTTATTATTCTTAAAATATAATATATTCAAAGTTTCTTTTTCAAAATGTTGGATCCTTTGACTTCTATGGGCAATGGTAAATGGAATATGTTGAACCTTTCATTTAATTTTTGTTACCTAGTATCTTGGATCCTTTTATTTATAGTTGGTTTTGGTTATTCCTACATACACAGTAAACATTACTAACTGACCCTACTAAATCCTCTTAACCTCTATTCTATATTCCTAACCTTATCCCATTGCTATAAACTCTTATTTATCCTTCATCCATTGCATCATCGCTTCTCCCTCGTTACCTATCCACTATAATGAATAAGAATTCCATTATCCTCTCCCACTCTTTTCAGCACATAAAGGTTGTATATAATGTACATATATTGTGATAGGAGATGAATGATGTCTAAACATAGTCATTATACAGTTTGCTGTTCCACTCGCAAGTTAACTAATTTTAGAAACTTTAGTTGATTTCATGTTGAACTGAATATGCAACTTGCTGCTCTCTCCTCATTTTGGAGGTCAAGATTTATATAGAGAAGCTTAGTTTATGAAAAATATGAATGCTAATGCTTGTTGGTAGGTTGTGATACCATTCTACTTCAACTTTAGTTCTCCATATACTTTTCCATGTTTATAGTTTTTCATTTTCTTCTAACTCATGCTGCTTATAAGATATATATACTTAATTTATAGATCTGTTTATGTGGGCTTGTTGCAGGAAATGCAAAACATAGATTTCCCCAGAGATCTTCACCCCCCAAAAGCAAAGAAAATAAGGCTTCAAATGAGATATCGGTCATTTCTAAAAGGTGTGTTCTTGTTTACTTATCAAACCAATTACTTTCATCAATTTCCACAATACTATAGACTATTTTTTAGTGCTCTCTTAATTTTCAAGTCTTTTTTCTGTATTTAAGCTAACCATTTGATTTTCCTTCTTTACAGTCATCCTATGGATTTGTAGACTACTATAATCATAGATCAGCTTCAATCTCCATTTTAACTCTTAATCGAACTACATGCTATATTCCTTTCAGAAAGCGATTTTAATACTGTAGAGCTGTTGTTACATTTAATTAGGAGATGAATGATGTCTAAACATAGTCATTATACAGTTTGTTGTTCCACTCGCAAGTTGACTAATTTTAGAAACTTTAGTTGATTTCATGTTGAACTGAATATGCAACTTGCTGCTCTGTCCTCATTTTGGAGGTCAATATTTATATAGAGCAGCTTAGTTTATGAAAAAGATGAATGCTAATGCTTGTTGGTAGGTTGTGATACCATTCTACTTCAACTTTAGTTCTCCATATACTTTTCCATGTTTATAGTTTTTCATTTTCTTCTAACTCATGCTGCTTATAAGATATATACTTAATTTACAGATCTGTTTATGTGGGCTTCTTCCAGGCAATGCAAAACATACATTTCCCCGGAGATCTTCACCCCCCAAAAGTAGAGAAAATAAGGATTCAAATGAGATATCGGTCATTTCTAAAAGGTGTGTTCTTGTTTACTTATCAAACCAATTACTTTCATCAATTTCCACAATACTATAGACTATTTTTTAGTGCTTTCTTAATTTTCAAGTCTTTTTTCTGTATTTAAGCTAACCATTTGATTTTCCTTCTTTACAGTCATCCTATGGATTTGTATACTACTATAATCATAGATCAGCTTCAATCTCCATTTTAAATCTTAATGGAACTACATGCTATATTCCTTTCCAAAAGTGATTTTAATACTGTAGAGCTGTTGTTACATTTAATTAGGAGATGAATGATGTCTAAACATATTCATTATACAGTTTGTTGTTCCATTCGCAAGTTGACTAATTTTAGAAACTTTAGTTGATTTCATGTTGAACTGAATATGCAACTTGCTGCTTTGTCCTCATTTTGGAGGTCAAGATTTATATAGAGCAGCTTAGTTTATGAAAAAGATGAATGCTAATGCTTGTTGGTAGGTTGTGATACCATTCTACTTCAACTTTAGTTCTCCATATACTTTTCCATGTATATAGTTTTTCATTTTCTTCTAACTAATGCTGCTTATAAGATATATACTTAATTTACAGATCTATTTATGTGGGCTTGTTGCAGGCAATGCAAAACATAGATTTCCCCGGAGATCTTCACCCCCCAAAAGCAGAGAAAATAAGGCTTCAAATGAGATATCGGTCATTTCTAAAAGGTGTGTTCAAAATTAAATAAAACAAATCTTTATATACAAAATTTCGGTTGTACAGTTTTCAAATTAACTGTTTGAATCTGGTTGAAAGTATGTTATGATTTTAGGGAACTACACTGTACATATACATAAGTTATTAGTGAACTAAGGAGCAGCATGAAACAGTGAAATTGCCAATACTTTCAATTTGAGTTTTTTTGTTTCTGAGTTCTGCCTTTCAACCACTAAACCACAGCCAGACATGAAATAATTATTTATATGTTTTGATTCTTGTAATAGGTCCAGGTATCTGAAATTGTGGGCAAGACACTTGCTTTGTATTTCTCTGCTCATTGGTGCCCCCCTTGCCGAAGTTTCACTCCAAACCTTTCTACTGACCGAGATCAAGAGGATTTTGAAGAATACTACAACAACCTACCATGGCTAGCTCTTCCAATTGCAGATAAAACTAAGAAGGATCTCTCAGCACTTTTCCGTGTAAGAAGCATCCCATCCTTGATTGTGGTTGGTCCAGATGGAAAAACTCTGACAGATAATGCCAGGAGTGCAGTGTCCACCCATGGAGCCAAGGCTTATCCCTTCACTGATGCTCAACTTGAAAGGTTGGAGAAGGAAATTGAACAAATGGTTGAGAAATCACCCAAGGAGATGAGGTACAGTCAGCATAAACACCCACTTGTATTGACACAGACGTTTGCATATGTCTGTGATGGATGCAACGAAGATGGCACTACATGGTGCTATTATTGCAAAGATTGTGACTGCGATCTTCA
Organism: Pseudotsuga menziesii; assembly: GCA_001517045.1. Taxonomy (NCBI): domain Eukaryota; kingdom Viridiplantae; phylum Streptophyta; class Pinopsida; order Pinales; family Pinaceae; genus Pseudotsuga; species Pseudotsuga menziesii. The sequence continues at coordinate 15,112 of LPNX010233289.1, forward strand.
TGTGACTTGTGCTTTGAAGAATCGACAGGGTAAGGGATAGGACATAGATACTGCATTGGATGACAATGGAAAGCCTGCAGGAGTAATTTGTGATGGAGATGAAAGGTGCTCATTAAACATGATATGCTGAAGGGTCTTCAATTTGGTGCTGTAGAATGCCTGGTTATTGTTGGATAGACAGTTATGTAACTGAACTTTGTTAAGTGGTGCTTACTTAGTAGTGTCAATAAATAGATTGAGTACTTCATAGCATATGCTCTAGCTCTACTGTGGGAATTCAAGATGACTTTCAGGAATGTATAGTGGTGGAGTTTGCTTCCACCTGTAGATTCTTTTTAATAGTTTGCCTCTGCTAAATTTCCATGTTATTTTATAATCAGATGTGAATTTTTAAAAGCTACATAGTCATGGAGTTTGCTTTGCATCTGAATATTTTTTTATTTTGTAATCAGATGTGAATTTTTAAAACCTGCATAGTGATGGAGTTTGCTTTACATGTGTAGTTTTTATTAAATAATTTGCTTGTGCACTTTCAAAAAATTGTTTTGAGTGAAAATCAATTTATAATTGGTTTGATGTTATTATTTCAAACAAAGTTTGCTGGATTGTTAACCACAATATTTGTGTCCAATTTAAGTTGTTTTTTTGTGAGGAGAGGCATCCTAAACTCTATCTAACCTAAAGACATATGAATTATGCAACCAAATGGACATACTTATTTAGATAATTGGACGACTCCTTATTTTTTTTACTAGTAAAGCAAGATGGATGGCCTAGACACTTCTAGATTCCATGAAGGTCAAATCAAATCCTAGAAGTGGAAGGCTTTGAGGAAGAAGCTTTATTATTGCTATAACTAAAATGATATTGTTTTCTTTGCAAACTTATATCCAAGAATATTTTAATTAGATGTGGTAATTTGTGTTTGCTCCAAAGAATACACTTTAAACATAGGTATTTCTAGAAGCTTTGTGAGTTTAAGTCATCTTACTAATAGATCCTCTTGATGCATAACAGGGTTGAACCTTTTCTTCATGGACAATTTGAATTTCTCTTGATACATAAGATGGTTGAACCTCTTCTTCATGGAGAATTTGAATTCAGACCAATAGGTGATTGATTATCTTCAATAAAAAAACATATTCTAATGGGTTTGACCAATAGGTGATTCATTATCTTCAATAAAAATACATATTCTAATGGGTTTGACCAATAGGTGATTCATTATCTTCAATAAAAATACATATTCTAATGGGTTTGTTGATAATGGAGATAAATTTATTTCATATCGACCTCAATGGTTAGCATATTGTTTATATTAGTTACTCATGTCGAGTTATAAAGTATGCATCAGAATTGTGTAACCAAAAGTTGAGTTTCTCATTATTAATTTTTAAATTGAACTTTGGGATTTTTACTATTTCTTCTTACTAAAAGGAAATATATGGTAATAAATTTTCCTATTGTCAATTAAGAAGTTGATGATACTACTTGATAAGTGGATGTGATGCCAAGTTGATGAGGAACACTAACACTATAATGATCCCCATACCAAGTGAAAGAAGGTATTGATTGCTTCAAATACATAATTGCGCAAATCTAAATATTATCAAAGAGTGTAGATCTACAAGAATATAAAAGGCATAAACCTTTAAAAAAAACTAGATTTAAATCCTTGATTTTAAGAAGCTTAAAAATATTAAATCTAATAAAGACAAAAAAATAAAAAAATAAAATAAAAATAATTACATCTAAAAATCATAATCAAATTATGGACAATCTCAAACAAATTTAGAGGACAATAAGATGTCACAACAAGAATTGTAAAAAAAATTATAGAGGACAAGTTTGCAAAAATCTGGCATTCAAACATTCCACAGAAGATCAAATGATTTATCTGGTTGGCATATAACAAGAAATTGAACACTTGGGAACACTTCCAATCTATATGCTTTTCATAAAAATCTCTCAAAAATCTCTCTCCATGATCTAAATAAATCCATATTGTCATAACTATAACCTTAGATAGAGTTCATCAATCTAAGAGAGGGAGGGAATGACCAAGACAGTGATCCAACTGTACAGGGCCAAGAGGCCCTAATCAAAGAGCCACTTCAGAGAGAAAGAGGCACAGTCAAAGAGAGGGACACACTCAGCCTAAGGGGAACACTACCCAGCTATCCTTCAGAGATTATACTTGTGCATCAAAGCCTTTTGGCTCAGAGATAAGTCTACGTTGGATTGATCTATTGTACCAATTGCAAATTGCTTGAAGATAATAAAAGCTATTATATCTCTCATTAGTTTTCTAGCAAGTATTTTTCCAGGGTCATTAGACCAAAAACTTTGGTGTCAATTTTTATGTGTGATTGCTATATTGGTTAAAAGAAGTGAATTGATCTCATGTGTTTCAGTTTCTTGTCATAAATACTTGCATGTGATTTAGAGAGACCTAAGACCAAGTTGGGATCAAGTATTTGAAAGAGATTCTGAAAATTTCACATTTAATTAGTCATTTTGGCATTTTCACTCCCATTTTTTCTATGACACCTCAGGGTCCAAAACTCACAAGTTAAAAAAAATGGAACTTGTGTCCAAGTTTCGACTTTTCGATCGTTGCCATTTCGGAGACACACACGATGTAAGTCAAGCAATTTGAATAGCCCAAAAATTAGCCTTAAACAAGTGTCTCAGGTAAAATTGTTATACCTAAAGTTTTAGAACTCTAAATTGAGTGCCACCAATTGCATTGAAAAGAAGATGAAACAAAGTACTTTTGTTATCAATCTCATATCTGCAACTAAAAAATTGTACACGAGACAGTCTATACAACTTCGCCTTTCCAAGAAAGCCAAAATCAACAAAAACTACCTTATCATCTATATTAAATGACTCAGCAAAATATATAGAAAGAAAATTATTACAAGTTCTAAATACCATCCTTAGCTTCAAAAAGGATGGTAAGTCTCAAACTTTTCATCATAAGTCTAAATACAACAATTTAAAATATTCGAATGTATCCTTAAGAAATATCCCTTCATTCAACTAGTTCCACAAATAAAATAAAACCTTCCATTCCAACCTCAAGAATGCTTGCTTCGAAAGGAAATCTACTTCCTCATTGAATTCAAGATACACATGTTGAAATTGCACTGAATTCACCATACACATGTTGAAATTGCAAGCGTGCAAATGCTAAATGAAGATTTCTCATCTTGATTTTCCATCCATCCAACAAACCCACCTATAACTGATCCTTTCACATAGACTAGTCAATAACAATTTCAGAGTCCCAACAATTTACAAAAAAAAGATTTACTTAGTACAAGCAAACAACAAAATCTCCCATAGAGCAAGCAATTCACCTCGAGTGTTAGTTCACACTTTCTTCCCCTCTCTTGAGAAACACCATCAATATAACCAAGAAGAGGTTGTTTATCATTAAAACAAGGTGAATTGGGAATTCTATATTTCTTACATTATCATTCTTGAAAGCCCCAATGACCTTCAAACCAACCCTCATAGCATCCAATCATTATATAATAATCATATTCATGTAACTTGTAATTTTTTATCCTTGGATTCCAAGGATAACAATTATGTAGATCTTCTATATCTACCAATTTCCTAGGTTTGAAGATGTTAACTCCACTAAAAGTTAAGTGCAGCAAATGTATTTTCTTCGTAACGACAGTTTTTCTCTCCCTTCATATATCTTGAAGAATTTTTGACATGAAGTAAAGTTTTTGGCACCAAGATGTTTGAGACAAATGTGAACAAAGTTATCCACTAGGTTATCCACTAACTCCTCATCAGACATGTCTTTTTCTAAACTATCAAATAGTTTCAAAATAGATTGGTGGGTTAACATGAATTCTTATGTGTTTCCCAATGATGTTCTTTTTCTTATTAATAGGTTATACTGGTTAGGCAATGATAGAAACTAGACTACCTGTTCTCACTTAACCGCTAACAATTACCTTCACGCCATCTTATTGCACCTTCCTTGGGGCAATTTCTAGTTTAATATTCCTTTTGTTAAAGGTTTATTGAAATAAAAACCATGTTTTCCTCCCATTATGAAGGACATGCATCTTTGCATGAAAATATCCACATTAAGAAATTGGTAACAAAATTGTTATTTCCTTATACCTCCATTTTGAGAAGATTTATGATGCCGCCTTTGTAATTACGCCATAAGGCATTTTCTCTCAGAAGTTGGTTTTCAGACCATTGTAGCAGCGTTGTCCCTTTTCCCAATCAACTTTCGCGAAGTACCTAGTGTGGTGTTCCAACCAACGTTTGCCACATGCCTGCTATGCTTGTTTTTGAAGATGTTGCATCTTGAATAAGTTTATTTGTTTTGTTGTTAGGAGTTTTCTTTCCTGAGATCAGGGTTGTGAACTAACGTTGGCACGGCTCTTGATCAAGGGGACTGTAGTCAGAATATGGAGCTCGAGTGCAAATACTTGGAGACTTGAGTCTTCTTCTATAGTGTGTGAAAAGAGCTGCAGACAAATCCATGGTTGCAACCAGAGATAATGACAAAGTCGATCTTCATATTTTCTGTCCTTACACTTCCACCTGGGAAATCGTTAGATCCATGGACAACGTCTACCATGAAGTTGTAACCCAGAGCCAAAGGAAGCTTAGACAGTGATGCAGAGTACACGTCTTTGGTTTAAACAGTTGACGTTTTAATTTGCCACCGCCATGAGGAGCATTTATTTAGTTAGTAACGGCTTCTTGGGTGAGACCAGGGTTCAATTAGACCCTCTCTTCAACCCTCTTGAGTATTATTTTATGATGTTAGCAAAGGTTTTATCTGTCATGTTTTCAAATGGACTGAATTCTGCATGAGTTTCCCACCTTTAGCAATACAGGAGAAAACCCTGTTGCTGTTGTTACTAATGATAATGATTATAACTTGTTTGGAAAATGCATGATGAGTATTCTGAAGGAGAAGAGGACTCTGCGGCTTGGATTCTATGGCTTTACAGAAATACACGTTTTACAGTAGCTTGGACTGTGTTACAAAGATAAAATTTTGTGGACATAAACCCTAAATTTGTGGACAAAAATATAGGAATATATTCTGTTGCAAGAAATTTAGGCACACAAACCGAGGAGGACAGGATCTTAAATGATCAAGTTACCCATGAAACCTTAAACTTGTGGAAAAAAATACAGGAATCTCCTCTCTTGCAATTAAATTAGGCACATTGACAAAGGAGGATAGGATCTTGCAAGTAAATTAGGCACATTAACAAAGGACAATAGGATCTTACATGATCAAGTTACCCTCAAAACCCTAACTTTGTGGACAAAAATAAAGGAATCTCTTCTCTTGCAAGAAATTTAGGCACACAAACAGAGGAGGATAGGATCTTAAATGATCAAGTTTAAGTTTGGGTAACTTGATCATGTCTTTGAATTGTGATGGCTTGAAGCTAAAAATTGTAGGTTTCAGGGAAAACCTATTTGTCAATCCCAAGCTTCAACCTCTACCAAGTTTTGCCATCTTTTGCTGGCCTTGGGCTGAGGCCGTACCCTTCTTTAGCTCACCTTTAGCTTCCCATACAGATCTATTACCTCTTGTCGGTTATCTTTTATTTTTCCTCTGTTGAGCTACTAATTCAAACGTTCCCACCTTCAATTTCCTTTCCTTTTGCATCATGCGTGTTGCTATGCATTTTAGTTTGAATAAATGGTTAATTTTTAAATCCATTTTAGCCATTTTTAAAATATGGATGCTTCGGTAGAAAGAAAGCATCATTTGGGGATACTCCTGTATATTCACCGGTGGAAACTTCAACATCATTTACACATATTTTTCATTGTGGTAAGTGGGGCATATCACACTATTTAGAGGAGAGCATATTGAAATTTTTGTACCCATCTTAGGCCATTTTGGCCCTTACTCAATGGTTTAAGGTTAGTGTCAACCCTCAATACCCCACTTTGTTTCACTGCTATTGAGCACCTGCTTCGTTGTTGTTGCTTTTGAATGTATTGTTTTTGTAAATCTAGTTTGTTTTAATGGTGTATTGAGGCAAGTGATTTTTTGGTTTACTACTGTTGCCTTTTATTTTGGGTAATGGAATTAACTGCTTGCCCATTTGATTTTGTATGTTTGGAGAATATAATCTTGCATACCCAATTCATGTTTGGACCATATGGATCCAGATATCGGAGAGTAAATTTAATATATTTTTAGCAGCATCTTTCATATATTTGGTTTTATATGCACTGTGCACCTGATTTTGTAAAATAAAAAAAATATCTTCTTGTTCTTTTATATTTGTGTATATTTTTGGAGTGTGTTTTCATGAAAGAGACTCAAAACTTATGTAATTATGTGGGGGAGATTGACAGATGGGTAGATAATTGCTTATTTAATTTGTTTATTATTGTCCTTTGAAGGTCACAAGAGGAGAAGGAGAAAATTGGGTGTAGATACAGAAGAATTTGGCAAGCATTAGGGATTATAATTTAGTGTCTTACTAACATCGAAGCATAGATCTATCAATGGATTTATTTTATTAATTTTTTTCGCTTCTGATGGCACTACACACTCGGTTTCCACTCAAATTGGAGTTGCCCCACTGCCTAGACTACCCACATGTTCTCTTTATGCTGATAAGCCAACAACTGCTTCTTCTATTCAATTGAAAAATTATATAGGGTGGTCTGGGCAGTCTCTGCAATAGCATAATTCCTCTACATTATGCAAACAATTCTTGGAGAAAAAGCAGGCACAGTGCAAGTCTGGTTTCTTGGTCAAAGAAAGCGTGAGGACTGTTGAACTTGCTGTTGGAGAAGTGCCTAAAGTGGAGAAAGATAGCTTCTGTCCTACTGTTGATGGGGCTAGTGACAAGGTTGTGGTGTTGGACATGTATAACGAATGTTAATCCTTCTGTATTCCTCCTATCCTTTGTTTGCAAACTAGCTCATAAGAGCCAAATGAGAAATGAATAGATTGGTTACTCAAAACCTATACGAATGCTTATTTTATCTTAGGAACTATATCATGGATTTCAGTAATGAGTACTCTTGATTACACTAGGGCTTTGGTGCTCTGTGTTAGTTGTCTAACTAACGTGAGTCTGACAAAATCAATTATGAGAAAGAATCGGCAAGCTTCCTTTCACTATTTTTTAACACCAGAGATCATTGATGGGAACTTTTAATAGTTCTCAACAGACAACTAATAATGTTGGCATCGAAATGTATCCTTCATTGATGGGAACTTTTAATATTTTGAAACCAATTTTAGCTATTAATTCTGCTCCTAGTGGTTTTTCGTCACCTTTTAGTCCGGTCTCATTTCACACAATGTATTTGGATGAGACATGAACTTTTCCTTCTTCGAGTAATTTAGATGAAAACACTATACTTTCCATAGTAGAAATGTCATTGTCTACAGCACAGGCCGCTTATCAAGTTATACTTGATCTTACTGTGGACACTGATCCTTTCCATCCATGAACGGAAGAGGAGGATCTCTTTGCACTACTGGGTTGGGTTCTTGAATCATCATGCTCACATGATTGACTCAATGACAATTTTCATTCAGATGAAGCTGTTCTCAGGGCCATGACTGGTCCGAAACAGCCTTGGGAGGAGATGCATTATCGATCTTACTTCCTCTCGGAGCTCAAATGGATCGAGCATGATGATTTTAGGACAACCTTAAGCAATAATTTTAGTCATTCCGTGATCCCATTAGGAACTCATGGCATATATTCCAAAGGAAACAAGGCGAATATACCTCCAACTATTCTGATCAACATTTCTTGGATTCCTGGAAAATTTGAGAACGTTATATCGATGCTAATTGTTCACCTGAGGAAATTAAAACATACACCAGTCTCTTCAAATAATTTCATGATGTATTTGCTTGGTTGTATGAAAAAATTCTAGGGATTGATCCCCACATTGTTGGACATGAAATCAAAGCTTATTGAAATTCTAAACCTGTTGAACAACGCTTACGTGCAATAAATCCTTGTAAAGAGATCACTATTAAGGATAAAATATAGAAGTTGCTTAAAGATGGCTTCATCTATTTGGTTCCCTTAATAGAATGGGTATCCAACCCCTTTCCTATCGATAAACAGCATGATACCATCTAATTTATAGACTTGAATTGGGCTTGCCTGAAAGATAATTTCCTCACACCATTCAATGATAAGATTTTGGACAAATTTGTGGGAAGAGAGGTTTTCTCATTTATGGATGAATTTTCAGGATACAATCAAATCCAAATTAAACCCGAGGATCAACATAAGACAACATTTATATGTCCTTGGGTTATCTTTGCATACCAAAAAATGCCTTTTAGCCTAAAAAACATCGGAGCTACCTTTCAACGGGCTATGGACTTTTCCTTTCATGACCTTAAAATGTATTATTGAAGTTTATCTAGACAATTTCGCTGCTCACTCTCGATTGAAAGTGGATCATCCGAATCACCTGCTTTTGGTCTTTGAAAGATGCCTCCATTATCAAAGTCAGTTGAATCCTCAAAAGTGCATATTTTGTGTTAGGGTCAATCGTTTATTGGGATTCATCATATATAAGAAGAGGATTAGGGTCGATCCATTAAAGGTTGAGGCAATACTACAATCTTCTTCCCCCCACATCATTAGAAACCTTCAGAGTGTCCAAGGGATGGCTAAATTTTTGCATCATTTTGTCTTAATTTATGCCAATTTGACCAAGGCTTTTATGCACTTGTTGAATAAGGATACTCCATTCCTATGGGATTAGCAAGACCAAGATTCATTCGAAGCCCTTAATAAATCCTTGGCATTGGTCCTCGTGGTTAGTCCACCTGACTATAATAGGGATTTCTTGTTACATGTGGGTGCGTCTCAAGAGACGATTGGTATGGTTCTAGTTTCAGAGGACGATGAGCTCCATGAGCATGTTATTATCTTAGCTAAAATATTATTGACTCAAACTCTGATGTACTCACATTGAAAAGTTAGCCTTAGCGACTGTTCATGCAGTCCAACAATTAAGACACTATATCTTTCTTCGCTAGACTACGGTTATAGCTCACATCAATCCATTTCAATTTGTCTTGACTGGGAAAATGATAGGGGGGGAATATAATAAATCGATTGTTATCTTGCAAGAATTTGACCTCGTATTTGTTTCGGTGAAACCAAAGAAGTCATTAGTATTTATTGATTTGATGTCAGATCTCCCTAGTATGGACGAGGATTTAATTCATGATGACTCGTTTGTGGATGAGCACATTTTTCTCATTTTGTTTACGGATCATTGGTATGGTGACATTATAGTCTATATTTAGACTTTGAAGGTCCCCCCTCATCTCTCAGGGGATGAGTGTCAACACATATGACATAACGCTAAGAATTATCTCATTATCGGTGACACTTTGTATCATTGTAGGGTAGACTCCATTTTGCGTCATTGTTTGACCCACGAAGAGGTTGAGTTTGTGCTGAATGATTGTCATGGTGGGGCGTGTGGTGGTTATTTATTTGGGCTTTCTATAGCCTAAAATATCCTAAGAGTAGATTATTATTGGTTGTTAATATTTAAATATTGTGTTAATGCAGTCAAGCAATGTCACTCTTTTCAGGTGTTAACACAAAACATGCGCTCACATCCCGCCTCGTTAAACTCCATTATCATCGTTGGTCCCTTCACCAAGTGGGGGTTGGATTTTATGGATCATTTACTGGGGGGAACCATCACATTATTCTGGCCATAGATTAGTTCACGAAATGGGAAGAGGATATGCCTACGATCAAATCCGATGGTGAGATGGTCCCTCACTTCGTATTCAATCAAATTATCACTCGGTTAGGGATCCTGAAGAAGCTTATCACTGGCCATGGTAGGCACTTTTTGAATAAAATGATGGCGAAACTAGCTTTGAGATTAGGGTATAATCAAGAACATTCTTCTTCTTACTATCATCAAGAGAATGGGAAAGTCAAGGCTGTTAACAAATCCCTTAAGGCCATTCTACAAAAAACCATAAGCCAAAACAAAATGATTTAGCATATCATGCTATTCTCTGCTTTGTGGGCTTATCAAACTATGGTTAAGATTGCCACTAGATTTTCCCCATATCAATTGGTACATGGGGTGGAGTTGATTTAACCGGTTGAATGCGAGATCCATTCATTCAAACTAGCCATAGATTTTTTACATGACACTTTTGAGTTAGAGGAACGTTTAGTCCACTTAGAGAACCTAAAGAAAAAGCATCAGGATGTTGTGTAGCTATGGAAATAATAAGTGTTGTTTCAAAGCCCAATACGATAAGTATGTCCGTCCTCATCGTTATAGTGAAGGTGACTTGGTTTTCTTGTATGACCAAGCTAGTGAACCTTTAGGGGCGGGTAAGTTCAACCCCATGTGGAATGGACCTTATATTGTAAGATGTGTCCTAGAGAAAGGTGCGTATGAGTTAGAGGTCTATGGGGAATGCCTTGAAGGATCCTAGAAATGGACTCTATCTTAAGAAGTACTATTCTTAAACTTCGACTCATGTTGGTATCTTGTATATTACTGTACAATTTTGCATAGTTTGTTTTTGGTTCCCTTGTAGTGTTATCATTTTGTCTACACGCTTCATATTCTTTGGCAGATGTCGACAAAGTCTTCGATATACTTAGGATTCATTGATGGTGCCAGTCACCATACCCATAAATTAGCTTTGTCTTCTTGGGTTATCTATGCACCTAAGGGTCAACTAGTGTCTTCAGGAGGATTATAGGCTTCAAACATCTTCAAATAATGTTGTTGAGTATAGTGTTGTGATTGAACTATTATGCAATGCCATTTCAAATGGTATTCTATCTCTTGAGGTTCTCCTAGACTCACAGTTAGTTGTGTCCCAATTGATTGGCGTGTACTACATTAGATATCCTACATTATTGAGAAGATCCTCAAGGGTAAGATTGTTGGAACGACAGTTTGATTACATTACATACATTCACATACCTAAACATTATAATCAAGTTGTCAATTCATATGCAAATTACGTTTTAGATTAACATTTGTCACATCATTAAAAAAACATGTAAATAAAAACATTCACATTCAAACATGTGTATATATCAAACTTATCACTATAAGTATTTATTTTCGAATCAGAGTTCAAAAAATGATATCATAGTACACAAATGGGATTTAAGCCTCTAAAATATACATGACCGATAAAAAATGAATATCCAGACATTTATGCCTTGAGCCCTACTATCTCGACTATTGATAGTTCTCAGCAGACAACTGATAATGTTGGTGTTGGAATTTATCCTTCATTGATGGGAAATTTTAATATTTCAAAACCAATTTTAGCTATTAATTCTGCTCCTAGTGGTGTTTCGTCACCTTTTAGTCCAGTCTCATTTCACACAATGTATTTGGATGAGCCATGAACTTTTCCTTCTTCGAGTAATTTAGATGAAGAGACTATACTTTCCATAGTAGAAATGTCATTGTCTGCAGCACATGCCGCTTATCAAGTTGTACTTGATCTTACTGTGGACACCAACACGGGTACTTCACTTAGTGAACATCTCACATAGCACGTGCGATCGTGGGATATTAAAGAATACCCTTAATGTCCAGAGATATTGACCCAAACTCTTTCTGTTGAAACCCCCTCCCAATACTTAAAACCTCCTCCCCACCACTTTTTATACCTCAATCCTTATAAACCACCCTACCCACCCCCACCTTAAACCCCTCATCCCCCCAATACCTGCAATATATTGGTTCAATTTTTAATAATTTTAAAACCCACAATATGAACTAACATGATAGGATATTGGTCAACAAGTGAAGACCCCGTGGACACCGATCCTTTCCGTCCACAAACGGAAGAGGAGGATATCTTTGCACTACTGGGTTAGGTTGTTGAATCGTCATTCTCACATGATTGACTCAACGACAATTTTCATTCAGATGAAGCTATTCTTAGGGCCATGGCTGGTCTGAAACAACCTTGGGAGGGATGCATTATCGATCTTACTTCCTCCTGGAGTTCGAATGGATCGAGCGTGATGAATTTAGGACAACCTTAAGCGAGAATTTTGGTCATCCCGTGATCCCATTAGGAACTCATGGCATATATTCCAAAGGAAACAAGGCGAATATACCTCCAACTATTCGGATCAACATTTCTTGGATTCCTAGAAAATTTGAGAACGTTATGTCGATGCTGATTGTTCACCTGAGGAAATTAAAACAAACACCAGTCTCTTCAAATAATTTCATGATGTATTTTCTTGGTCGTATGATAAAATTCCAGGGATTGATCCCCACATTTTTGGACATGAAATCAAAGCTTATCCAAATTCTAAACCTGTTGAACAACGCTTACATGCAATAAATCCTTGTAATGTGCTCACTATTAAGGCTAAAATATAGAAGTTGCTTAAATATGGCTTCATCTATTTGGTTCCCTTAACCGAATGGGTATCCAAATCCTTTCCTATAGATAAAAAGCATGATACCATCTCTGTATGTATTGAATTTAGAGACTTGAATTGGGCTTGCCCGAGAGATAATTTCCTCACACCATTCAATGATAAGATTTTGGACGAATTTGTGGGAAGCGAGGTTTCCTCATTTATGAATGACTTTTCAGGATACAATCAAATCCAAATTAAACCTGAGGATCAACATAAGACAACATTTATATGTCCTTGGGGTATCTTTGCATACCAGAAAAAGCCTTTTAGCCTAAAAAACATTAGAGCTACCTTTCAATGGGCTATGGACTTTGCCTTTCACGAGCAATAAATGACTAGCATTGACGGCACGAAGGATAACGTGGACAAGGAAAATTAAGGACATAACATTGACTAGCATTGACGGCTCGAAGGACAAGATGGACAAGGAAAATTAAGGACATAACATTGACAAGGATATGGAAGACAATGGAAAATGTGGTAAAGATGATGATATAGACTTGAAAAGAACATAACTTGATGACAAAGTATGACAAGGCATATATAAGAACTTAGAAAGCATTCCCTTATTTTCTAACCTCATTAAAAATAAGGATGGTGTACATCCATGAAGCCAAGGAGAGTAAAGGTAACAAAGCCTTAAAGCATCGAATAAATAAAATTTAAATTCAAATAAAAACAAAATAATAAATTGTTTATTGTTACAAGTGGGCTCCAAAAATAAAATTAGAAATGGAGATAGGTCGTCTCCAAATTATATGCAAAAACCAGTATAAATACGCAGTCCACTTCATTCAAAAAAGAATCGAAAAGTGCTCTAAAATAGCGAGTTGTCTGAGGAATTTTGGATCTGTTTAATAGCAGGTATACTGAGGAAATTTGGATATGTTGAAGAGCAAGTAAACTGAGGAAGCCATAGGAAAGTGGTGGAAAATTCAATGGAATAAGGAGCTTTGAATTTCAGGTCTCTAAGGCAGCCACAGGAGGAGCAATTTTGCAGCTCTGTGATTTCCAGATGGGTGCATTGAGGTAGCAGCAGTTTGATCTTATAATATTTATCTCTGGTTTTTCTCAACTCTATATTTACAGATCAAATTCGGGAGTGACATGAAGCTACAGTTGTTGATGATGATAACATAAATGGTTTGAACATAATTTGAATATGATGCCCTAGTGTACATCATGAATATATTGTTTTCTGGGTTTCACCAAGATAGTGACAAAGACATACATGTAGATGAATTTGTTGTGGACAGTATCATGGATAATCATAAAGTGCTAGTGATGGACATGACAACAGAATGACGTTAGGGAAACAAACAGAATGATGATTTTGACAAATACATGCTTGGAGATGTGGCTATGAACATAATGATAATAAAGCCAAACACTGATGATATGGATGGACATAAATATGATGGGCATAATTGATGAAGACATGGTGACTATGTGGATAGAATGTTGATGTGGATAATCATGGATTAGACCGATAAAATGTATTGTGACTAATGTGTGTATTAATACAAGCAGGCTCTTCTACATATTTTCCTAGTTGGATATAAGAAAAGACCAAGCTGAGTCTTGGAATAGAAGTAGGTGCTTGTGATTCAGTAAGTGTTGAATTAACTCACAGTTGTAGCCATTTGAACAATTATAAAAGATTACAAAACTATATATTGTGTCTCTTGCATGGTGTTTTTGATAATGTGTTTTATTTGATAAATGACATATATTAAATTGTTTATTGAAGCATAGTCTATTGATGAATATGACATTGAAGTAAATGTGAAATAATGATATAATATTTAGAGTTTGAAGAAGTTGAAATTGGAATAAGTGTAAGCTCATTGATTCACCCCCACCCTCTCAGTGAGCCATTGTGTCTAACATATCCTTGATTCACTAAAGAGAATGATGAAGACTATACAAGGGAAGACTGTATCAAAGAGTGTCTCTTATTCTTACTAATCATACCAACACCTACGCATATATATAGGCATAATAACCTCTAAAGGCCACACCCTTTCTCTTTAGAGAAAAAGTCGTTCTTTCACAATATGTTAACACTACTAAATAGGTTGTTGTCTTTTAATTATATGATGATAAATACATGAAAGGATCACCTCCACAGATAGAAGAAATTCTTTTAGTATAAAAAGGTACATACTTATAAATGTACATGGGTTTCCTATCCTCAATTTACACCAGATACAAATATCGGGAGGATCTTGATCTGTACAAAGGTCATATTTTCTTTTAAAGCATGGAAACTAAAAAAAATGTATGCCCTTCTTACACAATACACATCGCTAAGAAAAATAAATAAAATATTAAGCAAAAGGATAGGTTTGTCTCTCTAGGGAAATTTATATGTGTTGGAGTTTAACCAACCACAAAGCCACATATTGACTTCTCCCATAAAAAGCTATCAATACAAATCGGTTTATATACGGGGAATCCAAACAATGACTAAGGACTCAGTAGCAACATTTATCATTGGAAAAGATTCACATTGTATACTCAAGTTAGAGAAAAGGGTAACTAAGCTTCCCCAAAAGAGACTATAACACATTTGTAAAAATGATCAATGTGTCATTGAAAGGAAGAGCACATACCTATAATGAGAGTCACCATTCATGGATTAATCTCCTTGTTCATTTTTACTGCTAGTACCTGTTATTGGCATCCTCCCAGTCCAGTGCAACCACCATCCTAGAGGAAAGTAGAGTGAACTTCCCCTCATTTGGAATTCACTTGAATAGATAATCAATCATTTCTTTGAGGTCGATGAGCAGGATATAAGTCTTTATTTATACATCAATAATATATAACTCGCATATGTAATTGCGGTCTAATATAATTTAACTCGAAGTTATTAAGTCTTTACCCTTTCCTCACCTAATCTATTCGTAATACACCCACTCTATTTATTAGTAACACAAAAAGGTATTTAGAGTACATCCTTCATTCACTAAAGAGAATTGTGAAGACTATACAACAAAATACTGTATCAAAGAGCATCGCTTATTCTTACTAATCATACCAACACCTACTTATATTTATAGACATAATAGCCTCCAAAGGCCATGCACCTTGTCTTTAGAGAAAAAGTCATTATTTCACAATATCATAACACTACTAAAAAGGTTGTTGTTTTTTAATTATATAAGCAGAAATGCACGAAGGGATCACCCCCACGGACATAAGAAATTATTTTAATATAAAAAGGTACATACTTATAAATGTACACTGGTTGTCTATCCTCAATTTACACCATATACAAATCTAGGGAGGATCTCAATCTGTAAGAAGGTCATATTTTATTTTAAAAGAATGGAAACTAAACAAAAAGTATGCCCTTCTTACACAATACACATCACTCAGATAAATAAATAAAATCTTAAGCAAAAGGATAAGTTTGGCTCTCCAGGGAAATTTGTTCTTTGCATAGTTAAGTAATTTATATATGTTGGGCTTTAACCAGCCATGAAAAAAGTTAACCACGAAGCCGCATATTGACTTATCCCACCAAAAGGTATCAATACAAAGTGGTTTATATATGGGGAATCCAAACAATGACTAAGGACTCAGTAGCAATGTTTATCATTGGAAAATATTCACATTGTATACTCAAGGTAGAGCTAAGGAGACTCTTCCCCAAAAGAGACTATAACACATTTCTAACAAGGATTAATGTGTCATTGGAAGGAAAAGCACATATCTGTAATGAGAGTCCTGTTCATGGATTAATCTCCTTATTCATTTTTACTTCTAGTACCCTTTATTAGCGTCATCCCTTTCCAATCTCAACCACCATCCCATAGGAAAGTAGAATGAACTCCTCCCCATTTGGCGTTTTGAACATATAATCAATAGTTTCTTTGAGGTCGATGAGAAGGATATTCACGTCTTGGGTTTCTTTGTCCAGTTTCTAATCTACTCGTTGTCTTAATGATCATCTCTTATTTTTGGATGATATATGGAGATGGCTCCTTTCCCTGAGTTTACCCACATTTTGTCCTCCTCCCAAACAGTGCTTGGAGCAGTCTCCTTCTCACCCAAAAATTGGTTCTTCCACCTCCTCGTTCGCCTCTAATCTCCTTCCTCCCGAATGGTAACCACTCTCCCTCTTAGGTGCATGGTACACTCATGGTACGCTCTCCCTCAACTTAGAACATTTCAGTTATCCTGTAATCGTTCCATAGGATTATCCCTAATCAAATTAGTAAATGATTTGATAAATATAGAGTTATTAATTATGGTCATATTATAATGCCATGATCCATTCAAATGGCCTAAGATCACCATAAATTTCATTGGTGATATCAAATAGAGTTATTAATTATGGTCATATTATAATAATGCCATGATCCATTCAAATGGCCTAAGATCACCATATATTTCATTGGTATTCACAAATTGCATAGTTATATAATAGCATTCTCTTACTTTTTTAATTTAAGGTGGCTATGTCATAGTCCTAGAGAAAGATTAGCTTATTTTTATTTAAAAGCTTTTAGCTATATTTTTTCTAGGCATACTTGTCAAAATAAGGCTATAAATAATATATTACTCAACTTACTTAAGGTAATGTGATAATATCTACATAGCTTTAGGATGTTGCATAATATATATTATTAATAATATATTTGGCTATGTCATAGTCTTAGAGAAAGATCAGCTTATTTTTATTTAAAAGCTTTTAGCTATATTTTTTCTAAACATACTTGTCAAAATAAGGCTATAAATAATATATTACTTAACTTACTTAAGGTAATATGATAATATCTACATAGCTTTAGGATGTTGCATAATATATATTATTAATAATATATTTAGTATTTTTATTTTTTTACATTTATATTATAAAATTTTAAGGTAATGCGATAATACATAGTGTGCTTTAAAATGTTACATAATATATACTATTATTAATATATTTGGTATTTTAATTTTTTTACAATTATATTATAATCGTTTATAATCTTAGATGATACCTTTCATTTATAATTCACTCTAAAATTATTTTTACTTAAAGTTGAAATTATATATATAATTTGAAATTATAAATTTTATTTATCTTAAAATTTGTATTAATAAATACAAATATAGAAAGATAATATGATAAAAAAAATAATAAACTTTATTTATATTAATAAATACAAATACAAAAAGATAATATGATAAAAATAATAATAAACTTTATTTATGTGGATGAATATATGATAAACAAAAATAAATTATTATGTCAACAGTAATCCTTTTGAAAGCTGTAAGGAAAAAATAACGGTAAGGGGAAAATATTTTGTTGTAGATTTCTGTATTGATGTCTAAATGAAATTCGTATAGGATGGTGAGAGCTTGGCTATTTCATTTGGTGTCAAAATGTTATTTATGCTTTTTGATATTATTGTGATAAATATATATATTTAATTTAATGTAAATTATATGTTTTTGATAAATTATAATATATAATATATAATTTATTTTTGTTTATTATATATTTATTGATAAAATTTTAAGATAAATTAAGTTTATTTTTTTTTTAATATAATTGAATAATTTGTTATATATAACAAAATATTATGAATTTAAAGGTTCGACAATTTATAAAAAAAATTATTATAATTTTGAATTATTTTACTTAAAATATAGTTAAAAATTTAAAAGTATAATGCTAATACCTGAAATTATAGGTTGAAAATTTAAAAGTATAATAAAGGTAGCAAATACATGAAATTACAGGTTGAAGCATAGAGACCTATCTATTTGCAAAAACAAAATCAAGTTGAAGAACATTACGCTAAATACAAGATTTGCTCAAAATTGTATAAAATGTTATTAAGGAGTGAATTTGCTCATATTTTTTCTAGTGTGAATCAACCCATTTCTCCACAGAAGAGATTGGAACCACGACTGCTAGAGTCACTACAACATGAGGGGCAACAATTTCAAATATTAAAAGAATAATCTTTAACAGTGATGGTGTAGTCCATGAAGAAGCATACGAGGGTTGAGAACAAGTCATCGCTAGAATACATGATCAAATTACCCAAACGAGCCCACAATACACCTTTTTCTTACAATAGCTTGGACTTTGGTTACATAGATCGAATTTCATAGATATAAGCCCTAAATTTGTGGACAAAAATATAGAACCTCTTCTCTTGACAGCAATTTATTATAGTATCTTCTCTTCTTTTGTATAAGAGTAAAATATAGAATCTCTTCTCTTCTCTTGTTAGGACCTTGTTATAATATATGACATGAAGCAAATATCAAAATTCTCCAGTGTAGTATCTTCTAAAATAAGCTTTGGATCACGTAACCAGAGTTAGGCATTTGTTTTGGTTTTGTAGGTAGATAGATAAGCTAAATGAAAATAAAATATTTTTGTTGAATGGTAATTACTAATTATTACATAGGTCTTTTGATTTTATTGTGTTCATTTCTTTTCTAAATACCAACTTTATTATATTCTTTTCTTGCATTCATTTTTATAAACTTTCAATTTTGTGGCTTGTGTGTAGGGTGGTTTGGATGGTGGATTAGATATTCCTCATAATGACAAGCATTTTGCTGATTATAACAAGGAAAGAAAGAGCCTGGATGATGAGGTCCATCAAAAGTATGTATTGGGAAGTCATGTAGCTACATAAAGGTGCCGATACTCTTACGAGTATTCCTTTCTCTTGGTGTAGGTTTGGTAGAAGTGGATCAGTTGACTAGATTGGTTGAATTTCAACTCTTAGTTTAACATCTTGGTGTATATCAATATTAGAGCATAAAATTACTATTAGTCATAGATCT
>LPNX010233314.1:3788-119502 GCA_001517045.1 Pseudotsuga menziesii
CCCAATCTTGTTGAAGTTCTAAATTCTAGATCCGTACTCGACAATACATATAAAGGGAAGAAAATAAAATAGAGTATGACCTAGTTTTCCATGTTGTTGCTTGTGTATATGTTACTAATTGTTTTTCTAGTCAATATTCTAAATATGATTAGGGGTAGTGTCCTCATCCACAGGTTCAATATTACAGTGACTATATGAGCTAATAATTTTTCATGGTATTAGAGGTTTCAGCCAATTCCTAGGCATTTCCAGTTCTTGTTGTTTCTTCAAGTTGAGAAAAAATCCCCATGTTCTAGCCACCCATTATCAAGATTGGGAATTAATAAGTTACTATGCCAATACATAAATTTGTTACAGTAACAAACACATTGACTGCTATATCATTAAATAACTTTGTAGGTCACTCTAAAATGGAGACAATCTCTTACTAATATGGTAATTCAACACATGCACAATATATGCTTTATCAAACTATAAATAAAATGGTTAATAATTTCAACATACAAATAATTCCATTAGATAACTTAATAGGTAAGAAATTTCTTGCAACATCTATTGTTCATGAGATGAGGTAAACCTTGATCAACTCAAATATTAATACAAATTAAAAAATTATAATAATAAAATAATGTAAGGAATCTAAGTTTAATATTAGGAAGATATGCTTCAACTTTATATAAATTTGATTTTATATAGCTTATATTGATAATATTATAAAAAAATGGTGAATATAAATATTGAAATGAGTCAATTAAGTAATTTTTTGGTTTTTCATTTTTTTCATTTTTTGAAAACTCAATCTTGTTGAAGTTCTAAATTCTAGATCCCTTGTATAATTCCAAATTTAATGAAATATGTGTTATATGATGATGATGATTAGGATGATGATGATGATGGTGATGACGAAAATGATGATGAACAATGATGGTGATGATGAGGATTATGATGATGGTGATGATGATGATGATGATGAGGATGATGATGATTATGATGATGATGATGATGACCATGATGATGATGATGAGGATGAGAGTGATGATGATGATGAGAAGGATGAGGGTGATAATGATGAGGTTGACGATGATGATGATGATGATGATGATGATGACCATGATGAAGCTGATGAGGATGAGGGTTATGATGATGATGAGGATGAGGATGAGGATGATGATGATGATGATGAGGATGAGGATGAGGGTGATGATGATGATGATGATGATGATGACCATGATGATGCTGATGAGGATGAGGGTGATGATGGTGATGATGATGATGATGAGGATGATGATGATGATGATGATGACCATGATGATGCTGATGAGGATGAGGGTGATGATGATGATGATGATGAGTATGAGGGTGATGATGATGATGAGGATGAGGGTGACGATGAAGATGATGATGAAAAATGATGGTGGTGATGAGGAGGATGATGACTATGATGATGATGATGAGGATGAGGGTGATGATGATGATGAGGATGAGGGTGACGATGAAGATGATGATGAAAAATGATGGTGATGATGAGGAGGATAATGACTATGATGATGATGAGGAGGACGAGGGTGATGATGATGATGATGATGATGAAGTTCAAACATATTCTCTTAACTCAATATCTTTTACATAGTGGCATGTTGAAGTTCTTTAAGATTCTCTGGTGCATGTTAAATGTTGTTGTTGTTTTTTGCATTTGAAATAAATCTTTGTATGAGACCAGTGCCATAATATTTTTCTTTTCCAAGTGGATTCATATTACACATGAATTGCACTTTTTTCTTTTCCAAGTGGATTCATACTACACATGAATTGGTTGTAGCCTCTTTGATCTCAATCAATAGAATCCACTTGGGTAGACTCAATGTCTTGAATATCTTACAATTAATTGGATTTATAATTTGGATTGCTATCTTGAATAGCTAGACTAGATGGATAAATGCCATGTACTCTTGAAACACATCCCTTCTATGTGTGACACCACACTTCTCTTGTAAATTTATATGTATATTGAACGACCACGCATTAAGTGAAGGAAGAGTTCACTTGATCCTTCTATATTCTGGTGAATTGTTGACTTCCCTAAGATAGTGTGAACTAGTCTTCTCTACCTACTTATGTACCAAGAGAACCAGATACTTCATACAACCCTTCATGGACATAATGACACACATCTTGTATACCACCTCAGGATTGTGGATTTTTTTATCTACCACCAAGCCATTGGGTCCATTTTTAGGGTTGTTCAATGTGCTCTTCATTGCCAATCTACCTTCAAAACAAAAAAAGCTCTCAAAAATAAAAATATTATACATGACAACACTAAAAAAATCTTTGTGTCTTCTTAAATATTCTCAATAGATAATCCAAACATCCCTTAGAAATAAGTGCTAACACTTCAATTCAACAAATCAAAGCAATATTTGCTTGAAAATTCCGTAGTGGCAATCCAACCAACCCTTGAAACAAGTACTACAATCATTACTGTTAACCAATATCACCACTGCAAGTGCGCATTTTCATTTGAGGCTACAATTGCGGCTTGCAAATCAAAACATATTTTTTCTCACTGTGATTAGGGGTATTTGACTTAGAACACTTAGAATGTTTTTTTTATTCTTTCATAGATTGTTGAAAAGACACTCGAAAGTGCATCCACTTTCAACATGACATGCTTATTCCACACTCCAATCACTAATGTTTAGAATAACATAAGCACCATGTGAAAGTAGTAGAATCAGTAAACAAGCAAGAGTAAGGGCATATAGAGGTTGCGGGATACTAGAACATGACCTCACAAAGAAAAAAACCCACATATAAACAAATATTCCATATCAGAGCATGTTCTTTTTGTATTTCCATCTTTTGTAGCATTAGGAACTTCGCTTATGCTCTCCATGCTCAAAAATATATTGAGACTGTTTTCTCATTTAAAATGGGGGTTTAATTAGTAGAGAGGCAAAGCTACTAGTGTTACCCAATCTAATAGATTAGATGGTTGATTACATTGTTGATCCAACCAATGAGTCAGTTCACCCAGAAGTAAGAGAAGAAAAGGTAGATATTGTTACTTCCCCTCAATTGTTTTGTACGTAAGGTTGATGCTGTGTGTCTAACATGCATTAACATATTAATAACGACAACCACCTAGTAACATCAATTAAATTCCCTATCTATTCATGATCCAATTGCAACGTGCAAGTCACAAGTTATATATTAATCAACATTTTCTAAATTGTTTCTCAAACATTTTATGTGTCTTTATTTTCTTGAATCAATTCTATTAGTTAAAAAATGATTATTCAAGGTAATTATCACGTCCCCACCCATCATTCCAACCAAAGGAGTGGGTGTTTACGAATTCAAGTTAGGCTACACCCCATTAGCAATAATACAAATTCATGACAAAGAAATGCATGTGCAACAGGGAAAATTTGAGAATCCCCTCTAAATTTCTATGTATAATAATTAATTTAATCTTCATGATATATAGGAAAATATGAAGGCTATTTTATCAATGTTATATTATGTATATATGATTTTTTGACAAATCTCTCATTGAATTATATAATCTTGTAAAATCTTGGTAAATATTTCATTAAATTATAAAACTTTGTAAAATTTTGGTGAATCCTTCACTAAATTATAAAAATTTGTAAAGTCTTCGCGAATCTTTTACTAAATTATAAAATATTCTGAAGTCTTGGTTATTTTTTTGATAAAGTATAAAACCATATATAGTAATAGGATAAACAAAACAAGAACCATGTAAAAATTCTTGACAACACCAAATGCAAAAGAAACAACAAAGAAAGTGGGATTCTAGGTTGCTCCACCCATGTCCTGTCCCAAAGAAGAGAACACAAGCACAAGCAGAAACAAAATGGAAGTGTTGTCAAGCTCATTTGCAAAATTGTATGCAATCCGAGTCATGATTGTTAATGTGTTTCTACAATCATGATTGTCGCAGAAAATTCTCCATATGAGATTGAAATGACTGACTGTTACAAAATCTTGTCCTTTGAAAAATGCAAGTGGTTATAGGCAGCATCATGCCCCCCTACACGCCAAAATATGTGGCTATGAATAAAGTCCCATCCCCTAGGAACAATGCCCTAAACACCCATAGAAAAATTATTGTTGCATGATCGATTACGAGCTTCACAATCCTCATGTTTCTTGGGGAAACTTTGGATCTGAGGAAATGGGATTCACAACTCTTCTAGATGCTAATGGGTTGCTATAAGACCTAATAGTAAACAATTCCCTTCTCATGTGTACATTAAGCAAATTGAAAAATGAGTTTCAATACATAAAATATGGATGAATGTAACTATGAATTTGATTTCCATGATCTTTTGAAGGAGAAAGAACCCCTAACAACTTCCATTTCTAGACATTAGGAGAAAGAACCCATTTCTAGACATGGGTTGCTCCACCCATGTCCCGTCCCAAAGAGGAGAACACAAGCACAAGAAGAAACAAAATGGAAGTGTTGTCAAGCTCATTTGCAAAATTGTATGCAATCCGAGTCATGATTGTTAATGTGTTTCTACAATCATGATTGTCGCAGAAAATTCTCCATATGAGATTGAAATTATTGACTGTTACAAAATCTTGTCCTTTGAAAAATGGAAGTGGTTATAAGCAGCATCATGCCCCCCTGCACGCCCAAATATGTGGCTATGAATAAAGTCCCAGCCCCTAGGAACAATGCCCCAAACACCCATAGAAAAATTATTGTTGCATGATCGATTATGAGCTTCACAATCCTCATGTTTCTTGGGGAAACTTTGGATATGAGGAAATGGGATTCACAACTCTTATAGATGCTAATGGGTCGCTATAAGACCTAATAGTAAACAAATTCCCTTCTCATGTGTACATTAAGCAAATTGAAAAATGAGTTTCAATACATAAAATATGGATGAATGTAACTATGAATTTGATTTCCATGATCTTTTGAAGGAGAAAGAACCCCTAACAACTTCCATTTATACACATTAGGGGTGAAAGGGAGCTATTATCACATACATTGTCACTGGAGCTACCATGATGCAACACACTATATTTTTCTTACAGCCAATGCCAATTCCATATGTGTTAAGCATATTTTTTCAGTGATCATCGGTGATACAGCTAGCCAGAGCCATTTCTTTTGATCAATAACAATATCCCATGATAAGAATTAGCCTTGGTTGATCCATTGAGATGGACTTGTTGTAGCCATGGTTCATTTAGAAGAGTAGGAAGCTGATATATTTCCCTTGCCCAAATAGTTGGAGATGGTTGTATCAGAGATATGTATAAAACCTGACATGTAGATATGTGTATTTGGGTGCTACTAAACTGTCTTGCTCATTTTATTAGCTCTAACTTGACACGGTAGTTGATATTGGTGATTTTTGTATTGTATTTCTCTTATAGACTTGTTATAGTGAGTGGATATATGATTTTGAATATTAAGACATTTTTATATGCTCACTAGTTTTTCCTACCTTATGCAAACTTAGTCTTACCTTGTTATGTTGGAACCACTTTTCAGTTGTCTCCACTCATCTATTTCTTCCATATTTGAGTATGACCCTTGACTTGAACCTTTAATTGTGATATTGAAGACCTTTCCTCTCACTTCGACCTCTTAGTTGGATAGAATCTGTTATCTCCTAGATAAATCAATTTTCAATAAGTCCACTTAGACAATTTATTTTTTGATAGTGATGAAGATTTCAGGCCATATTATGAAATATGTTTGGGTGATTAACAAAGTTGGAATATCTGGTGCTCTGTTTTTCAAGAAATTTGAAAGTTTTAGCTTTCGGTGGCTTAGGCAAACTTTCGAACAGTTCATTAGCCACCAAAAAGACTAGCTTTTGGCAGCTAACCATTTCCACTCAGGACCATGTTAACCACTGAAAGCCTGTTGATCACATTTTTTACAAAATTTTGGAAAGGGAACTTTCGGTGGCTTAGGAAAACTCACCAACAGTTCATTAGCCACCAAAAGGCCCAGGTTTCGGTAGCTTAGCAAGTGGGTCCAGGAAGACATTAACCACTGAAAGCTCGTTAAATACGTTTTTTGGAAAGAAAGTTTTCGGTGGCTTGGGAGAACGTACCAACGGTTCATTAGCCACCGAAAAGCCTAGATTTCAGAAGATTTTGAATTAAACCCTAGATTCTCTTAACAATCGAAAAGGCCAAAAAAGGAAAACGGTTGTCTGTCCATCAAAATCAAGCTTGTCAGCATGAGGCATGTCATAATATAGCTCTTAAAACCACCAAAAAGACTGGGGGACTGCAGTAAATCATGAATTGGTGGCTAAAAGGTCCTTATGGATATGAAATGACTGATGGAAATAAAAAACCTAGCCTACCCTGCATCTGTCCCATGACCGCAGCAAAACCTCCACGAAGCATCAAGTCCCAGTTGGAAATGATTAATAGGCTGACGATATCGTGGTTATCACCAGAATCTACCATCAGCTTACTCAAGTACGAATCGAGTGGTTAGTCCCTCAAAATCAACACCATATCTTTAGTACATTCCACATTCTCTGCATGCATTCTTACTGCTCGAGGCCTTCGCTGAAACCAAAGCACTAAATTCCTTCATAGAGTTTGAATTTTGTTTTTTTGTAGGTACAAAGAAACATAGCTTAGAGATGAAAAAGGGAGGAGGACCTGCTCTCAGATAGGAACTAGGGGACATCAACTATCTTGAGTCACATCCAGAAGTCTACCAATTCTTCAAGGATGCAGGCTATTACAGGTTCTGTGAAAAAATCCAGGGTTCACACTAGCAAGTGGCAGAAGCATTTTCCCTTTCTTTTGATGGCTCTAAGGTGTTGATAAGCAAGGAGGAGTTCCTAGTGGATGAAACCCTAATTGCAGAAGTGACAGAACTACCAAGAACCCGGGAGAAATGGTTTAAGACCACCATTACTAAAAATGTGGAGTTCTAATCATATTTAAAACCTGAACACAGAGATATAGTATGGAAGAAAAGTGTTCCATCCACCTAGCTAAAGGAGAGGTGGCAACAATTATTGAAAGCAATATTGGTTTACATAACCTGTGAAGGAAGGTATAATAGGGTGATGATTTATCACTTTAAATTAATGAATCATTTTATAGGAAGAAGCCCTTTAAACCTACCCTTCTACCTCCACAAGAGCTTAACCAAGATGGCCCATTAGGTTAAGGACCAACCCACTAAAATTGCAGGAAGGTTATCTCACCATGGCTTGATACAACTCATAGTCAAGAATTGTTGCAAAGGAGAAATATAGCATGGGCATATTTTTTATTCTGGAATGAGTTTGAAACAGGCCTACAGCCAGAAGATAAAGGAAATTCACCTTCAAAGAAATACACCACCCCCAGGAGTGGAAAAAGGAAGAGGAGGGCTATGCCACCAGTAATAGTGGATCAACCTTCTCCCACTTCTAAAACCAACCAAGCTAAAATAAACCTGGACTTCAGTGAAAAGGAGAAGGAGGCCCCAACACAAAGTGGAAATATTCTAAACTTACCTTACTCAGACTCAGAAGAAGAAAGGGAGGAAGAAGTTGACCTAACAGAGCAATTTGCAGCTAAAAATGAAGAGTTTCCATCACCCACACCAAAACAAGACCAGGGTGAACCAGTGGAAAAGGCTTCCTCCAGCAAGCCTAGGTCACAATGAGTCAACCAGTTGTTGAGGCAAGTATATGAATTGGAAGTTTTAGAGAGAGAGATAAAAAGAACTAATGCAGTGTTAACCAAGAAAAACACTCAATTGAATAATTCCCTACTGGAAATGAAAGGTATGTTTTTTTTGCTGCAAAAAAGGAATTTGAGGTTTATGAAGGACAACACTAGGCTTTATATGATGATCAGACTTTTGAGGCTGTAGGTGAAGAATTCCAACTCAAACCCTAGCTCTCAGACTCACTTTGCACTAGAAACCCTAGCAGATGCAACAACAAGCTTTTAGGAGCCTGAGGCAGCCCATGATGCTACTACTCAGTCAAACCCTAGGCAAATGGAAGAATTACCAGAAAGACAGAGGTGAAAGCTATAGAAAATTGATCTAAAGGATAATTTTTTTTTACAGAAAATAGAGCTTTTGGTGGCTTAGGAGAACACAGCAGCTGTTCATTAGCCATCGAAAGCAGAGCTTTCGGCAGCTAACAGACCTAGGATTTTGCTTCCTTAACCACCGGAAGTGCAAAAGGGGGAAGAATGATATGTTTACACATAGAACTAGTTTTGAAGGATACAAACACCTCAGGGGTGAATGATTAAGCTCGAAATTGATAAAAAACACCAGTGGAGGGGCTCTGTTCCAGTTTTGAGGGTGCGATCAAGGAGAAATGGGTCACAAACCCTACCTATTTTTGACCAACAATGGCTTATCTATTAGAGAACAGGTCACAACTCTACTTCAGTAATCACTGCAAATATCAAAGAGTTCAATGACTGAACAAGTGTTAGAGTTAAATAGACTAGTCCTTAAATTAGGGTTTTTTGACCTAATTTTGCCAAAAACATTTATTTTATCTCTTTTTAGTAAATCAGATCCAACTTTTCAGGATCTAAATATTTTTGTAAAGGCTATAAAGCCTAAGACTTATTTTGAAGCAAAGGTTTGACTTCAGAGACCTTTAGACCCTTATTGTTATCAAGCTTCTCATGTTATTCATTATTTAATATAAGCTCTTTTGCTATTATATGCTCAACTTCCATATCTTCTCTGTTATGTACTTGTGCTTGAATGTCTGATTCAAGTTTATTCATTTTATATAATTTCTAATAGCTATCATCCTATCTGCATGTTGATGAGTTGAATTACAAGTACTTTTCCTTGTTATGATTAGCCATTCATATGTGATTGCTTTATATATGAATTTTCCAGCATAGTAAGTTCTCCATTTATCCACCTTATTATCAAACCTCTGAACATTGGTAGTTAGAAGCCTTATCTATGTGATTGGGTTCTATGCATGTCTTGAGTGAATTAGGTCTTGTAGGTCATATAAGTTGATCCATTTAGAAAAACCATTAAAAATAGTTAAGTTACCAGGCATCCTCGAGTTGCAACCTAGAGGAGTTTCATGGAGTGATAACAAATTGGCACCGTTGCGGTGGAGAGGAGATTGAAGCTCAGCTTCCCTAGGAGATGACATAGATCCAACTTTGAGGATAGACAAATTCTAGACACTATTTTGGTTGTAATCATCGATCTGGCGACTCCATTGGAATAAGGTGGCTTCAAGAAGACCAAGTACCAGAGAAAACTCTCAAGGGCCACCAATAACACCTGTTTCAGATCCAAAAGAGATTCTAAGAAGATCTAGGGCTTCACTCAGACAGACCTCCAGAGTTGCAAGGGAAGCCACATCAGGTATTTCAAGAGGTATTTTTGCTGTTATATCAAATAGACCTCCATTTTAATCTCCTTCTGCTGAAACATATAATTCTTAGGAATTTATAATTGAATTAGTTGAGGAATCTTCAAGCACTGCTGCTTGTGTATATCCAATCCCTGGTGACTCCACTGAGATAAATCCACCCCGAATACTCTCTCAACCAACACTCACACCAGCAGTAGCTCTTTCTACCCTTTCCATACCCGCTTCCAATATGAATGTCCCTCTGACCAAAATGGAAAGGATCCTTGTGGCCATATATGCCCCTCTAATTCTGCCTAACCCTCTCGCTGCTATTCCTACTAGAGATGATCTCAAATACATGCCTAAGTCTACTGGGGAGGGAGAATTCACAGCTAAAGAACACCTAGAGGCATTCTACAGTTATGCTGATAATATAAACATTGAACAAGAGGATGTGTGGACTAGGGTTTTTGTGCAAAGTCTAGATTGTCAGGGTAGGAAATGGTTCAAAGAGTTGCATGCTGCATCCATAACAGGCATTGAAGCCCTAGATGACATATTTTTGAAGCATTAGGAAGAGAGAAGAGACCACCTTTACTATATCACTGAATTTAGCAATCTGAAGAGGGAGAATGGTGAGTCTATTTCTAACTTCACCAAAATATTTAACAAGATGTTCAGCAAGATCCTTGCTGAGATCAAGCCAACTGACACTTCAGCCAAAATCACATATGCTAATGCCTTTGATTCAGAATTCTGTCTTCTTCTCAGAGAAATAAGACCAACTTCTCTGTCACTTGAATGGAAGATGCTACCCTTGAAGTTGAATCCAATATTGTTGCATATCAGAAGGTTAAAGGAAAAATTGTCAGGAAGAAGCAACCCTCAGATCCTCTAGGGGCTTCTTCATCAGAGAACAAGATGGAGAAAATGGCTAAAATGTTAGACAGCCTGATAGATGAAATGTATAGACTATAAGATTGAGGAAAAATACCTATGAGGGGTAAAGGGCCAAATGATTTTGCTAACAGAAACCCTAATTTTGTCCCTTACAGAAGAAACAACCCACCAGCTCAGATCCTTCAAAGGGATATGAATCAAGCTGAGGATCAAAGGATCAGAGCTCCTTTTCAGAATGCTGTACTAGAAGAAGAACCAAGGTTCACTTAGGAAGAAGGAGAGGTACAAGACAATATCAACTATATGAGGATGAAGTAGATCTCTCTTTTCTGACACAAGCAGACTATGAGGAAGCCCTCATGAATGAGCAGATCATGGAAGAATCTATGTATCAGGTAGATGCTCAAGAAGGTTATAATTTGAGATCTATAATTGTTGCTCCTATGAATAAGACTCCCGCCCCTACAAAGAAGCCTGCTGCTCAGGCTAGGAAGATTGCTGCTCCTACAAAGAATATGAATGTTCCTCCAAAACAACAACAAAGGCCATTACAACAACTAGCTCATGATCCTATTCAGCTCAAAGTCACACCACAAGAGGTAAGTACTTCTAACAAACTTTCCTATGCTTTCAATCTTGAGTCAGAAATTCAGAAGTTAAAAATCCTTTTTCCCTTGATAGAACTGATGAAGAATGAGGCCTTTAAGGCATCCATACTGAAATCCCTTCAGCCAAGTACTCCCATAGATACTGACTTTGTGAACTTGCAAGATGATAAGCCCACAGTAATCCTAGGCCCTATGATTGAAGAACTGGATGAGTCTTTCACACCTTTCTACATATCTCTGAATATCCATGATAAAATCCTTCATAACTATTTGTTGGACTCAGGAGCTTCCCATAACATAATGCCCCAAAGCTGCGATGGATGAGCTTGGCCTCAACATTACAAAACCCTACGATGATTTTTTCTCATTTGACTCCAGGAAGGTCAAATTCCTAGGCCGCATCAAAGACCTTGTCATAAACCTCTCCCAGCTGCCTTCAAAAAGTATTGTGATGGACATAGTGGTAGCTGATATCCCACCTAAATTTGGCCTCCTTTTGTCTCGCTCATGGAGTAAAAGGCTAGGTTGTACCCTTCAGATGGACCTTACATATGCTACAATTCCAATGTTTGGAGGGGAGACCAAGAGACTCTACATAGAGAACCAATTCACCTATATCATCAGTAATGCCAAAGACTCTATAAACCATACAATATATGCAGTAGACATAGACTTTGGGGAATGCATCCTGTAGAAAGATGATTCCCAGCCAACATCCATACAGCTTACAAAGCCTACCTATCAGCCACCTGAGGAGGTAACCACCTCTGTATGGAACATGCTTTTTGATGGGGCCAGTACTCAAGCCTCAACAGGTGCAGGGATAGTCTTGATTTCTCCTTCAAAAGAGACTACACATTTGTCTTATAAGTTGGATTTCAAGACTACTAACAACATAGCAGAATACGAGGCGTTGCTGCTGGGAGTGAAGGCTGCTAAAGAAATGGGAATAATGTGCATAAAGATCTTTGGAGATGCAGATCTCATCATACAACAAGTGAACAATACTTTTCAAGAAAAGAATGCTAGATTGAAGGCATACAGAGATAAGGTATGGAAACTCAGGGAATCCTTCATGTTTTTTGAACTCTCATATCTACCTAGGGCTATGAATCATCTAGATGATTCCCTTGCTGTCTCTGCAAGTCTGTTTGTTCCCCCTTTACCTCCTAGGCTGAGCTATGATATCTAAGTCAAGTAAAGGCCATCCCTACCTGACAATGTAAAATTTTGGAAGGTTTTTGAGAATGATGATGAGCTTAGTAAATTCCTCCAGGTAGTAGATGAATTCTCTGATATGCATATTGATCAAGAAAACCTAAATATGGAAGAATCCTAGAAGCTCAAGTTAAAGGATTAATTAGGTGATCAGAACATTGTTCAATTACCTAGCATTTATATACCTTGGGGTCTGATACCCATGGAAGAGCTATTTGATCATAATGATGTCCCTTTTAAACCTACTAAGAAGGAGAAAGATATTGCTGTCCAAGAGCAAAACATAGGCAGCCAAAGTCATCCAAAACCCATAAATCTATCCACTGAGTTGACTGATGATCAGAGGTAAAGATTTTGTAGTATGATGAAAGAGTTTGATGATATCTTTTCCTGGGGATACAGTGACCTGAAAACCTATGACTCTAGTATCATCCAACACGGGATTCCCCTAGAGAAGGACACCCTCCCTTTCAAGCAGAAGCTCAGATCCATCAGTCCTCTCCTACTGCCTATGATTGAAAAATAAATCCAAAATCTCCTTAAAGCCAAAATCATAATTCCCCTCAGGTATTCCAAATGGATTGCAAATTTAGTGGTGGTAAGGAAGAAGAACGGGGAGATTAGGTTATGTGTGGATTTTAGAAACCTGAACAAATGCTCCAAGAAAGATAACTACCCACTACCCAATATGCAACACCTGTTGCAAAGAGTATCAGTGGCTAATGTCATGTCATTCCTAGATGTTTTATCTGGATACAACCAAGTTGCTGTGCACCTTGATGACCAAGAAAAAACTGCGTTTACCACTCCCTGGGGCACCTTCATGTATGCCAAAATGTCATTTGGGTTGATGAATGTTTGGGCCACTTTTCAAAGATCCATGGACCTAGCTTTTGTAGGATTGAAAGACAAATTTGTTCTCATATACCTTGATGACCTCACTATTTACTCCCATATCCATGAAGAACCTTTGCAGCACTTGAGGAGGGCATTTTTGAAATGTAGAAAATTTGGGATATCACTGAACCCGAAGAAGTCTCAATTTGCACTCAGTGAGGGCAAACTCCTAGGTCACATAGTCTCAGCTGAAGTTGTGAAGATTGATCCTGTTCAAGTTGAAGCAATCCAGAAGTTGTCCATACCTACGTCAAAAAGGGATATTCAGTCATTTCTAGGTAAGATAAATTTTGTCAGGAGGTTTATCCCAAACTTTTCTGAGCTGTTAAAACACATAACCTCTATGTTAAGAAAGGAGGTTGAAATCAAATGGACAGAGCAAGCAAGAAGCTCTTTTGAGGACATCAAGAAGGCTATCATGGAAGCTCCCACTCTGATTAGTCTAGAATACACCAAGGGTTTCTGCATTTTCTCCTTTGCATCCTATGACACATTGGCAGCTATGCTGTTACAAAAGATGATGAATGCCTTGATCACCCTATTGCTTTTTTCAGCAAGAAATTGAGGGATGCTGAACTAAAATATGATCCCATTGAAAAGAAGGCTTATGCTCTCATCAAGTCATTTAAAGCCTTCAGGGTTTACATTCTACATGCCAAGGTCCTTGCCTATGTACCTTCAGCTGCTATAAAGGATGTATTCACTCAGCCTGACATTGATGGAAAGAGAGCTAAATGGATTTCCAAGCTTATTGAGTTTGACATAGAAGTAAATCCCACCAAGTTAGTGAAAGGCCAAGGTCTAGCTAAACTCATGGCTAAAGAAAATTGTGATCTTTTGGGAATGAATTTTATTGGTATAATTTTAGCTAACTTGCTAACAGAGATAGCAACAGAAACAACAGCAGGAACAACAACAAAGGCGGTTCAGGAGCAGAATGACAGTCAACAAGTAGCTAAGAACTTGTCCTCATGTGAGTGGTACTCAGGTATTATTCATTTCCTGCAAAAGTTATAAGTTCCTCCTAGACTCACTCTAAATCAGGCATGGGCTCTTAAACTTAAATCAATTAAATTTTGTGTAATTGATAAACTGCTGTATTGGAAATATTTGTCTGGTGTTTTATTGAGATGCTTAGATAAATAGCATTCAGTTCAGGTCATGCATCAGTTTCATTCAAGCACATGTGGAGGCCATCATTACTGGAAGACCACAACCCACAAGATTCTAAGGGTTGGGTACTATTGGCCCATTCTTTTCTCTGATGTGTGTACCTTTGTAAGAGCCTATGACAAGTGCCAAAGATTCATAGGGAAGCATTAGCTCAGATCCTTTCCCCTTAGAACTATTGTAGTGAATGGTCCTTTCCAGCAGTGGGATCTTGATTTTATAGGTGAAATTAATCCTTCATCCAGTGGTCAACACAAATGGATCCTTGTAGCCACAGACTATTTCACCAAGTGGATAGAGGCAATACCTACAAGGAATGCCACTCACCATGTCATCATGAGGTTTTTATATGAGAACATCTTTATCAGGTTTGGCTACCCAGTAAGGCTAGTGTTTGATAATGCACCAACTTTCAAAGCCGAGGCATTGGTTAACATGTGTGAGTCAATGGGAATTCATCTGGTGCATTCCACTTCCTATTACCCTCAAGGCAATGGCCTTGCTGAATCATCCAATAAAATCCTAGTCAGGATCATCAGAAAACTATTGGAGACTAATCAGAAAAGCTGAGATTCTAAGCTAAAGTTTTCTCTATGGGCTGATAGAGTGACTGAAAAGAGATCCATAGGGATTTCTCCTTTCAAGTTTGTTTATGGTACCGAGGCCATTTTTCCCATTTAGCTAATTCTGCCAGTTGCAAAATTCTTTCAGGAGGAACAGGATGAACCAAATGACATGGTGAGGAGGATGCTTGATTTGGTGGAGTTGCAAAAAGTCAAGGAATAGGTGATGGAAAGGTCAGATGCTAATCAACAGAAGATCAAGATTATTTTTGACAAAAGGGAAAAAATGGACAACTTTCAGGTTGGATATTGGGTCCTCAAGTGGGATACTATCAGGCAATACAAGGGAAAGCATGGAAAGTTTGTTTCTCTGTGGATAAGCCCTTTTGTGATAGCTTAAGTGCAGCAGAACAACACCTTCAAATTGCAAAATCTAGAAGGAGAGGAGGTTTTTGATGGCCCAGTAAATGGGTGATTTCTGAAATTCTTTTTCATGTGAGGTTTTAAGGCCTTGTTATTGTAAAATATTAGTTAATAGATTGTTTTTTCTTACAAAATAAACTCCATGCCCAATGGAACAGTAGAAGATAGGTTTAATTCTTATTTTTTTTTCAGGAAAGGAATTTTGGTCTGGGGTTCTTGGCACCTCACAAGGAGGTTCCCATCCCCTAGTAGGAGCCATATGTTATCTTTTAAATAAATCAATTTTCAATAAGTCCACTCAGACAATTTATTTTTTGATAGTGATGAAGATATTAGGCCATATTATGAAAGATGTTTGGGTGACTAACAAAGTTGGAATATCTGGTGCTTTGTTTTTCAAGAAATTTGAAAGTTTTAGCTTTCGACGGCTTAGGCGAACTTTCCAATAGTTCATTAGCCACCAAAAAGCCCAGCTTTCGGCAGCTAACAGTTTCGACTCAGGACCACGTTAACCACCGAAATCCTGTTGATCACGTTTTTTACAAAATTTTGGAAAGGGAACTTTCGGTGGCTTAGGCGAACTCACCAACAGTTCATTGTCCACTGAAAGGTCTAGGTTTCGGTAGGTTAGCAAGTTGGTCCAAGAATACATTAACCATCAAAAGCTCATTAAATACATTTTTTGGAAAGAAATTTTTCGGTGGCTTGGGCGAATGTACCAATGGTTCATTAGCCACTGAAAAGCCTGGCTTTCGGCAGCTTGCGAATTAAACCCTAGATTCTCTTAACCACCAAAAAGGCCAAAAAAGGACAATGGTCGTCTGTCCATCAAAATCAAGCTCGTCAGCATGAGGCATGTCATAATATAGCTATTTAAACCATCAAAACTACCGGGGGACTGCAGTAAATCATGAATTGGTGGCTAAAAGGTTGTTATGGATCTGAAATGACTGATGGAAATCAAAACCCTAGCTTGCCCTCCATCTATCCCACGACCGCAGCAAAACCTCCATGAAGCATCAAGTCCCAGTTGGAAATGATTAATAGGTCGACGATCTCGTGGTTATCACTAGAATCCACCATCATCTTACTCAAGTACCAATCGAGTGGTTAACGCCTCAAAATCAGCATCATATCTTCAGTACATTCCACATTCTCTGCATTTATTCTTACCATTCGAGGCCATCCCTAAAACCAATGCGCTAAATTCCTTCATAGAATTTGAATTTTGGTTTTTTGCAGGTACAAAGAAGCACAACTCAGAGATGAAAAAGGGAGGAGGACCTGATCTCAGACATGAACTATTGGACATTAGCTATCTTGAGTCACATCCAAAATTCTACCAATTCTTCAAGGATGCAGGCTGTTACAGGTTATATGAAAAAATCCAGGGTTCACAGCAGTAAGTGGCAGAAGCATTTGCCCTTTCTTTTGATGGCTCTAAGGCGCTGATAGGCAAGGAGGAGTTCCTAGTGGATGAAATCCTAATTGAAGAAGTGACAGAACTCCCAAGAACTGGGGAGAAATGGTTTAAGACCACCATTACTAAAAATGTGGAGTTCATATCATATTTAAAACCTGAACACAGAGATGTAGTATGGAAGAAAAGTGTTCCATCCACCTGGCTAGAGGAGAGGTGGCAACAATTATTGAAAGCAATCTTGGTTTACATAACCTGTGAAGGAAGGTATAAGAGGGTGAGGATTTATCACTTTAAATTAATGAATCATTTTACAGTAAGAAGCCCTTTAAACCTACCCTTCTACCTCCACAAGAGCTTAACCAATATGGCACATCTGGTCAAGGCCCATCCCACTAAAATCGCAAGAAGGTTATCTCACCATGGCCTGATACAACTCATAGTTCAAGAATTGCTGCAAAGGAGAAATATAGAATGGGAATATTTTTTTATTCTAGAATGAGTTTGAAATAGGCCTACAGTCAGAAGATAAAGGAAAGTCACCTTCAAAGAAATCCACCACCCCCTGGAGTGGAAAAAGGAAGAGGAGGGCTATCTCACGAGTAAGAGTGGATCAACCTTCTCCCACTTCTAAAACTAACCAAGCTAAAAGAAACCTGGACTTTAGTGAAAAGGAGAAGGAGGCCCCAGCACAAAGTGGAAATATTCTGAACTTACCTTACTCAGACTCAGAAGAAGAAAGGGAGAAAGAAGTTGACCTAACAGAGCAGGTTGCAGCAGAAAATGAAGAGTTTCCATCACCCACACCAAAAGAAGACCAGGGTGAACCAGTGGAAAAGGATTCCTCTAGAAAGCCTAGGTTACAAAGAGTCAACCAATTGTTGAGGGAAGTATATCAACTAGAAGTTTTAGAGAGAGAGATAAAAAGAACTAATGCAGCGTTAACCAAGAAAAACACTCAATTGAATAATTCCTTGCTAGAAATGAAAGGTATGTATTTTTTGTTGCAAAAAAGGAATCTGAGGTTTATGAAGGAAAACACCAGGATTTACATGATGATCGAACTCTAAGGCTACAGGTGAAGAATTCCAACTCAAACCCTAGCTCTCAAACTCACTTTGTACTAGAAACCCTAGCAGCAGCAACACCAAGCTTTGAGGATCTTGAGGCAGTCCATGATGCTACTACTCAGTCAAACCCTAGGAAAATGGAAGAATTACCAGAAAGACAGAGGTGAAAGCTGTTGAAGATTGATCTAAAGGCTAATAAAATTTTGCAGAAAATAGAGCTTTTGGTGGCTTAGGTGAACCCAACAGCTGTTCATTAGCCACTGAAAGCAGAGCTTTCGACAGCTAACAGACCCAGGATTCTGCTTCCTTAACCATTGAAAGCGCAAAAGGGGGAAGAATGATATGTTTACACACAAAACCTATTTTGATGGGTACAAACACCTCAGTGGTGAATGATTAAGCTCAAAATTGATAAAAAGCACCAGTGGAGGGGGTCTATTCCAGTTTTGAGGGTGCGATCAAGGAGAAATGGGTCACAAACCCTACCTATTTTTGACCAATAGTGGATTATCTATCAAAGGACAGGTCACAGCTCTACTTCAGTAATCACTGCAGTTATCAAAGAGTTCAATGAGTGAACAAGTGTTAGAGTTAAATAGACTAGTACTTAAATTAGGGTTTTTTGACCTAATTTTGCAAAAAACATTTATTTTATCTATTTTTAGTAAATCAGATCCAACTTTTCAGGATCTAAATATTTTTGTAAAGGCTATAAAGATTAGGATTAAATTGAAGCAAAGGTTCGACTTTAGAGACCTTTAGACCCTTATTGTTATCAACCTTCTCATGTTATTCATCATTTAATATAAGCTTTTTTGCTATTATATGTTCAACTTCCATATCTTCTCTATTCTGTACTTGTGCTTGAATTTCTGATTCAGGTTTATTCATTTTATCTAATATCTGATAGCTGTCATCATATATGCATGTTTATGAGTTGAATTACTAGTACTTTTCCTTGTTATGTTTAGCCATTCATATGTGATTGCTTTATATATGAATCTACCATCATAGTAAGTTCTCAATTTATCCACCTTATTATCAAACCTCTGAACATTGGTAGTTAAAATCCTTATCTATGTGATTGGGTTCTATGCATGTCTTGAGTGAATTAGGTCTTGTAGGTCATCTGACTTGATCCATTTAGAAAAACGATTAAAAACAGTTAAGTTACCAGGCATCCTCCAGCTGCAACCTAGAGGAGTTTCCTGGAGTGATAACAGACTCCATATTGTATTGTGTCTTTGGATTTGGAGTGTGTGGCCTGGTTCCTTACCTTCTACTTGTATAATTCCTTATGGAATGGATGTGTAGCTTGTGTCATTGGATTACCTTCCTTTAGTCTTCAAAGAAATTTGTTACTTCAATCATTACAAAAATCAATATGAATGCTTGATCTATATTGAAATGCTAGCCAAAATGCTAATGAAATGAAATGTGAATATACCTGATGAAATCTACAAATAGTTGTGCTTTTAAGCGCATGTAAAATCATAAGAGGGTTACAAATGTAATCAAAGGCCAATTCAAAGCAATGGTTAAATAAATGCTAAATCTAAAGAGTGCTGGCCATGTTTTGTGATGATAAATTCCTCATGGAGCCCACAGGTTTTGATGTGAGATGGAGCAAGGGACAACTAATTCTAAGTGACCCCTAGGATCTCTTATACTACATTTGCTTATGTACTCAATGCAAGGGCACTAGAAAAGATTGTCATGGAGCTTGAGTCAAGCTTGGATGCGAGTTGAAGGAAACTTTGTTAGAGCCTATTGGAAACCTTCTAAGCACTCTACCAATATGTGAGACACCCTCATTCCCTATTGTCTTATGTCCTTCATATGTTTAAGTGGATTCCTTTTTTCCTCATTGTTAGAAAGATCACTATGTCAAGGTTAATAAGTCAAGACCCTTTGTCCTAGACTTTTTTCATTCACCTCACCCATCATAGCAATTTGACTAAGTTTGTAAGTGAGCATGTATGAAGGAATTCATGAAAAATCATTTATTTATTCTAACACAAGTCTTATTTTTGTTGGATTTATTGATCTATCACCATTATCATGTTGATATTGTTATAGTTGGCTAATAATATGAATAAGAGAGTTGTCTTTTATCCCTTGTATACATTGGATTGATCATATTATAGTTCATTCATTAGATTGGTTATTTTGACTTGGTCGACACAAGTCCCAGAGCAGACGTTGCTACAGTGTTTCTAGATTGGTTATTTGTCACCTATATGCATCCAATATACCATTTTCATACTTGTTTTGATGATTATTGGTCATTATTCAGGATTATTATGATTTACTATTATTATTATGACCGTATTTTATTATTGGACATGGTTTTGGATTTCATAGGCATATCCAGATGGATTCATGGTGTATTTGTAGTCATTATTAGTGGATTTGACATCTCTAATTCCATTGGCACACACAAATCATGTTTTTGGGCAAAGGAAATGATGTTATGGGCATTTTTATTTTCTAGCATAGATTATCAGTGTTTTTATTCATAAAAAATGGATTATGGCTACCTTAAGGAAATCAATTTGGCTAATCTATGGCTAGGAAATGACATTGGATGATTTATTATGATGTGTCTTGGCTCTACATATCATTTTCAATCATTATTTACCAGCATAGGGTCCATAGTTATTTTTTGGGATATCTTGTGAGGATGTCTCCCTTGTTGGGGCGCCCCTCAACTTGGCATTTGATGTATTATCATGTTATATATTGATATTATGTATTAAATTTGATCCCTAGGGATAATTGCGTCCCTAAGGTGACCCCCATCATATACCACATTGCTATATTATTTCATTATGATGTATTTTGTCGTTCCTAGCGCATAATTAGAAAAAGTGTGCCCCCTCTTTTTGGGTGATCCATGTAAGAGATGTAAAATGTAATCTCCACTGTTAATGATGTTATAATCTCAATCACAAAATTGATTTGGTTAGAATGTGGAAACCACTCTCAATATATTTAAGGGAGATGCTTCCACCATTGTAAGGGGCCTTTTGACTCTTGGCTATTGGTAGAGAAAATTCTTTTCTGACAAATACTTGTGTTATTGTGGATTGAATGTTTGTAATTGTGATTGAAACTAATTTTGATTTGCATTGAAATATATTTGTGGAGAATATTGTATTATTCTTGTGAATTATATTTTTACTACAGATAGAGAGATAATTTGGGAGGGGCGCACCATGTGGGGAAACCCATCATTGTTTCTCCTTCGTCTTTGGGTAATACAAGTAGTGATTTTTTCTACGATCAATAATTTATCTCATAATTTTTTTCTCATTTGTAGTAACTCATTTTCTTATCGATCTAATTGATTTCCTTGGCTTGGTAGGAAAAGGGGCACACTTGTCCACTTAGGCGTTTGGAACAAGTTGTATCTTCACCAAATATTTCATTTGATCTTTGCGGAAGTAATACTCACTATTATGGCATTCATATATTGTATCTAGGTATGCATAATAGGGTCATTTTCTATTTTAGTACTCCATCCATTTGTCATTCTTTAAAACCCTATTTTGTAGTAACCATACAAATTCATGGGCTTCAAACCACTTGGAATTTAAAATTTTTGGCATTTGGGTATATTTTCATCCATATTGAAAAACCCCAAGAACCTCCTAGGTGTCTTCATTGGACTACATATTCCCATTTATATTAGGAATTGTCCCTAAGGTTATTCACTCTCCTTGCTTGATTGGTCATTCTGTGAGTTTTGTGTCTAGTCTTGCTTGTGCTTCTAGATATTGTCAAATTATTCATCAAGTAATTTACCTAAGGTGTTAAGAGGTATTAATCATCAGTTAAATAATATCTCTATGAATTTCCCTAAATTACATATCAAATCCCCCAGGGTCTTGACTTGGTTGTTATAAATATAACACCTTCAACCCGGATCAATATAATTATCTAAGGTAGCGAGAAAGCATTTTCTTGGGATCATTTTTCATTGTATTTAAACATTGTCCTGTCTCCTGAATTATTTCTTGCCACCTATCTCAAGGATATAGCGTTTACAAATCAAGTCCCTTGAATTCCATATCATTTATCTTTCGTAGGTGTCTTTTTTTTCCACTAGTACTCATAGGTTATCTAGGGTCTCCCCCTTTGCTACACAAAAGCATAAAGTGACAAGAATATATTTTTATGTTACAACCATCTTACCTTATGGTGAAAGGGAATCTTTAAGTGTTATCGATTTATCTTCCCTTCCTCTACTGTTTTGAATAGGATATATTTTGGTGGATGCTATGACTTTGGTGATAACATGATCTTCCTAGTTATTTTCATGGGAAAATAGAGGTTTAAATCCATTTTTAGACGGGAAAAATTGTTTAACTTGGAAACTCTTTTTAAATTTGATGGGAATAACTTCATATTCATTAAACATAAATAAATAAAATGTGGGATAATCATACCTAATGGGTGTTTAATAAAAAATTATCCCATTAAAAATTTAAAACCCCTAAATTTAGCCCATGGGATAAGATTAGTCCCTAAAATTTTCCATGATGTGCAAGTGCATAAATATACAACATAGTGGAAAATAAATCTATCTACACATACATCATGCATACATAAGTATATTCATCACAACAAGAAAATAAAATAATTTCACATTCATAGACAAAGAACATACTTATCTTTTAACACAAAATATCCAAGTAACTAGTTGTGTAAGAGCTTGTTTCCACCCAAACATAGGCATCAGTTGTAGATATCACCCCCAAGCACAGGATATGAGTCCATCTAGGTGAAGGAAACTCTTACATGCTTCTCTCTCTTATCCCACAACCCATTTACTCTCATGGTCAAGCAAAATATCCACCTCTAAGAATTTACAAGGATATCACTCATCCATCCTAGCCATGTCACTCTTTTATATTCCGCTACACAACATAAGGCATTTTGATTTAGTACTTCATAATTCCCTAAGGAAATCCAACCTTTACAATGCTTACTAGTGTGTGTAGAAAGAGCCAAATCTGCTGTATGTTGTTGGAGAACCTCCTATAAAATTAATTCATGGATTCTTAAGCATTCCAGAGTAGAATAAAAAAACAATGGGAAAAGTTCCTATATTTCCTAACCTTTGTGTTCACCTACAACCATAATCATTCCTCTAATGTTTTCAATTTCTCTTCACAATTCAAATTCCTAGTCATTCTCATAGTCCTGTAATTGGTAAAAATGGAGAGAACATCATGAAAACTCTACGTAGTGTAAACAATATGCATGAGAATGAGTGGTGGACTCTAAAGGATATGAGAGAATGGTGAAAAGACAACTACCATAACTTATGACCATATAAGAAATTACTCTTACAACTGTCATAGAAGTAAATTAATCCCATGCTTCCATAACTACATGAGAAAACATTTTCCACAAACCTCACATGTGCATTTAATGATTCAATTTAATAGTCAAAGGGAAGTAAATTGGATCATTTAAGGAACATGGAAGCAACATGATCAGTTCTAAGGTTGACACTTGGTAAATATGATTTAATATCTCATAGGATCCCTTTCCTCTTCCTCTCTAGTGGAATCATAGCCCCTCTACTACTATTTACATAACCATCTTGGACCATTTAATTATTTTTCCAACATATTATTTACATATTTTTTGACTTAGCATAACAATCCAACCACATGGTCTATATAGAGATATTTGCATTATACATGCCTAATCATTCACTAGTCAGGCCTTGGCCTTGAGCTCCACATTAGGATTCCATGCTAGCATATACATTATTTACATGGTTTGATTTAGTACATTCCAAGACAAAAATGGGGGTATTACAATCCCCACCGCCTCACTATTTTCTCAAAATAAAAACAAAAATGGATATGCATCTCTCATGGCATCCTCCATTTCCATTGTAGTCTCATCGAGACGAAAGTGCTTCCACTGCACCTCTATTTGTCCGATGGTTCGGTTCTAGAGGAATGTTACCTTCTTGCCAAGGAGTCATAATGGATTTGTTTGTAACTCTCCCTCAGTTTCCACATGGATTACATCCTAATAAATCACATGGTTAAAATCAT
Organism: Pseudotsuga menziesii; assembly: GCA_001517045.1. Classification (NCBI taxonomy): domain Eukaryota; kingdom Viridiplantae; phylum Streptophyta; class Pinopsida; order Pinales; family Pinaceae; genus Pseudotsuga; species Pseudotsuga menziesii. The sequence goes on from LPNX010233314.1 coordinate 27,509, forward strand.
GTACATATTTCTTAAGTAAAGATACTTGAAAAACATTATGATCTATAGTGTTAGTAGGAAATGCAATTATATATACAACTGGTCCTATCCTCTCAAGCAGTTCTAATGGTACACAATATCTTGGTGATAATTTGGAACAACTTTCAAGATTGAAGGAATTTTTCCTTGGCCTCACTTGGAGGTAAACATGATCCCTGCTATTGAATTCCCTATCCACTCTATTCTTATATGCATAATTTTTATGTTTATCTTGGGACACCTTTAAATTCTACCTAGTCTTTGCAACCTCTTATTTCATTTCCTTAAGCATTTCTATCCCAAGCACAATTAAATTCACTAAATTATCCCAACTCACTAGTGTCCTACACTTTTTTCCATACACGGCTTCAAATGGATTCATTTCTAACAATACTTATTGCCCATTGTTATATGCAAAATTCTACCAAGTGTAGGTAATCTTTCCACTTTGATGGTTTTTCCATCACATACACATGAATCATGTCTTGAATCACTTGATTTACTCTTTCTTTTTTTCCATTTGTTTGTGGATGATAGGCAACACTAAAGTTCAACCGTGTACCCAAATATGCAAAAATACTTTTCCAAAAGATAGAAGTGAATTTTGTATCTTAGTCATATGCAATTACTTTAGGTAACCCCTACAATTTTCATACTTCTTTCTTGAATATTCTAGCTTTCTCATTAGCCTTGTAAGTAGATTTAACAAGAATAAAACACATTTCCTTAGATAGTTTATCCACCATAACCATGATGGAATCATGATTTCTTGAAGTACTTGGAAATCTGATAATAAAATCCATAGTTACAACTTCCCATTCCATTCCAGAATTAGAAAATACTACAATAAACCTCTTGGGTGTTGATGTTCACCCTTCACTTGCTGACATTTAATAAATCTAAAAATATACTCAACAATGTCTTTCTTCATTGTCAGCCAAAAATATTGCTTCCTTTTGTAGAAATTGTTTTTGTGTATCTTTAGTGATTGGAATATGGCATTTTATAGATTTCATCCATAACAATTCTCCTCAAATCTGCAACATTATGAATATACATTCTATTTTTATAAGCAAGAAGTCAATATCCTCCAAATGCTAGTCTTCATACCCCCTTTTCAAGTTCTGTTGTTGTAATTTGTTTTTCAATTGCACATAATGCTAATGTTCAACAAGAGAGTCACTAATATTTTTCCTCAAATTTGATTGGAAAATGCTAATGGTAGCCACACAGATTACATGCATTTTTCTATTGAGTGAAAAAAGAATCCACATAAAAATTCCAACCATCTAGATTTCCTTGCATTTAGTGTTGGTTTCTCAAACAAATATTTCATACCACAGTGGTCTGTCCTAAGCTCAAATTATCTTCCCATCAAACTGTACCTCCACATTTTCAAATCCTGCACTGTGACACCAAGCTCTAAATCATGGGTAACATAATTATTTGTGTGTTCCTTTAGATTTATTGACTCATAACATACCACATGATTCTCTTGCCTAATAACTCCTCCAATTACTTATCTACATGTATTGGCACATGTCAAAATATCCTTTTTTTGGATCTGTAATTTTCGAAATTGGAGCATTTGTAAGAAGATTCTTCAACAACTGAAAGCTTTCTTCCCATTTTTGTGATCACTCGAATGTTATTCCCTTATTTTGCAAAGATTCAGTGATGGGGTGTGCCATGTGGGAGAATCCTTTAATGAACCTTCTATAATAACTAGCAAGACCCATAAAATATCTCACCTCTATCATATTCTTTGGAGTTGACGAATTCATAATGGAATCAATCTTTTATGGATCCACTGATATTCCTTCCATTGAAATAACGTGACCCAAATAATGAATTTTATTTTGATAGAAATCATAGATCTTAATTTAGGTTTAGTTAAAATAATCAACTTACAAGCTCAATATATTAAAAATAAAGATCCAAAATGGCTAATATGATTTTCCAACATATTATCCTATGTTTTCTCTTTTTGACAACTTTTGAATCATCTAAATTTAGTCTTCCAGACAAAAGTTATGTTAATTTCAAGATAACATACCTTTTAAAATCCTAACTTGAAAATTGTCTTGTTAGCTGACCTTCCACCCAAAGATGCAACTTTGAAATTATTTGTGTAGTATCATAATGTTTCTTCTCTACAATTCCACAACATTGAATAATTTTTTATGTTCCAAGAGAAATGTATGGTAACTTTCCCAATACTAATTTTTTATCTCTTTCAGGAGAGTGAACTTGTACGACCTACCACATCTCTGATATTTTTCGTATATGCTTCTAAATTTTTTACCAAAATTACTATGGTCCATATTCTTTTAGATGCAATTGTTGACACTCAAGTTGAATCTCAAAAGAAAAACCATGATAGTTTTATCAATAACTTATTTGAGACTAATTTTTGGACTAGAAAAAATCTTGGCTTCCATAGATTATAACTACGAACTTATGCGAACCATAACTTGATATTTTAAACACATATACACTTCCATATGCTTACACAGGTCCTTGATTTTTTTTTTCTATTTGAGACTTCCCATAAAAAAATATAGTCAAAATTCACAGATGACTCTTTTTGAAAGAGGCCACCCAATTTCGATCTTATGCTTTGATACCAAATGTTATGAACCAATTATTTTCGATGGCATAATATAAAAAAGTACACACCATGTACATAAATTTAAATGTGGAGAAAAACTCCAATATATATAAGACCCCCCTACAGAATATGATAACCTCCTCCAATTACCCCAATACATTGAAATATTCATTTCGCATGTGCCCACAAGAATGACTACATTACCTCTATTTATACCTATTCACTCAATGCACTAGTATATATACTTTTACTTATTTACATATACATTTATCCTCATTTATGCTCCCTTAGGTTCATATCATATACATTTAACCCCATATATGCCCCCATCAAAATCATATCATATATTTATTATTTGTCATGGAGTAATTTCATCAAATCCATTTATTTTATCAATTCCATAATATATTTTGATATATGCATTTTATAGAACTAAAATACAAATATAGTTTTTAAGAGTGTCTTCTTATTACCTTTCCTAATTTTTCTCAAACTCAAGGAATAAAAAATGTATCTCCATATAAGATGAAGATAATTTCAATAAAGTTTAATTTGACCACCTATAACTATTTGAACCTATAATAAATGGTGATGCCTATTGGGTGTATTATAATGTCTAAATTAATCCACCTATTCTTTAATTATCAACCGGAGGTGTTAAGCTTAGAGTTGACACAAAATATATGCGAAGGAAGAGGGTGTCGTGTAAATATTTTAACAAACAAAAGATCGAAAGATCTTTCAAAATGAAAAGTGAGTCAAACTCCTAAAAATGCAATTATTCAAGTAATTAAACTGAGACAAAATAATAAACTAAATAATTGATAATAAACTTTAAACTGAAATACAATCAACAATTAACTATTCAAATGGAAAACTAGGGTACAAGGAGAACTTAACTTATAAGCAACTAGAAAACTTAATAAGAGAATCAAGTAGAAAACTTAATAAAAGAAATATCTTTAGGTTATGTCCTACAACTTCTTTCAACAATAACAAAACATAAATTAGACAACCTAAAAACATGCTAAAGGAAACACATATAACACTCAATCTCACATGCAAACGAATAAACAAATCTAAAAAGCATAAACACAAAATAATACAGTATTAAAACAAAATCAGCAATAACATTCAAGAAACAAAAACAACTTGACACACATTCAAGCAAAAAGAAATAAGGGAAATAATAAAACTTTAATAAATAACCTAAAACAATTAAACTTCAACTTTAATGTGAAACAAAAATAACACCTAACTATTACAGTCAAAACATAATTCAGACATTAACAAAACAAAACTAAAAACAATCTCAAAATACATAAAAAACACTAAAAATAGAACAAGGCCTGAATGATAGACTGAACTGTGGGTCTGAAAGGGGTGGTTGAATAACAGACTAAACAGGTTGTCCGAATGACAGGCTGCACAATTAAAATGGTAAAAACTAACATAAATGAACTAATCTTCAGCTGAAGCCATGCAGATGTAATTCTAATGCATAAAACAATAAACAAACCTACTTACTAAGCAAATCTAACAGTAAAATAAACATAAGCAAATTCATAAACATAAGCATAAAGAAATCATTGCATATTAATAAACTAAAATGTAAATTGCATAAACTGATAATTAATAGAAATGAAATAGATAGAATTAAATCTACTTAATTTGATAAACAACAATCTATTTTATCTAACTTGCAAATAAATTGAACAATAGACTGAAAATGAAATGAATGAAAGAAAAATATCGAATCAAACTATGCGTACAGTTAACTATCTAATTGAGAAATCAAATTGCATTACAGAAATAAGATAGACTGTGAATTAAACTAGCTACAACAAAAATGAAATAAATAAACAAGAAAAGAAACTTCTGGTTGATGAGGGGCCCTCTCAACAATCAGGGGTGATACCTAGCTAACTTCTACTTAAACGCAATCTTCAACATCAACACATACAACTCTTTATTTAGATGGTGGAACATAAATACAATGTTCAAGAGTAAATCACAATAGGAACTCTTCTCCTAATTCTGCTAACTGACTGATTTTTCTAGCTAACTCGAGCCCTCTCACAGAGGCTGCTATATATAATGATTTACAGTGATGAGAAATTCAATGCTTTAGTGGTCGGCTGCTCTCTAAATTTAGTCGATCTTAAAGGCGTTTAACTGATCACGGGCCAACGCGTAGGAATCTCCCTTCTTTAGCATGAACAAACTTCAGAGGTGGCGCACAGGTTTCTCTTCAGCGTGAATGATCTGCAGAGGTGGTGCACAGGTTCCTTTCTGAGTGCAACATGTGACTTGGATGGAGAGCTGAACGAGAGGCTGCGCCATGAGCTAGATACGTTGGGCGTCGATCTAGGGTGAACGGAGTGTCTGTCTACTGGAATGCTTCAGGGTTGCAGTCTACAACAACACATTTCAACATCTGGAAAACCACCAACAAGTTTCACGCAATGGGCTGGATGACGAGCTAGACGTCGAGCAGGACATGCTGTGCAAAAGGCAGGATGAATGCGTTCTGCTTATTAATTTAGCCCAAAAAGATTATAAAGTTTGCAAACAAATATATAAATAAGTCAATATATCAAATTCACTTTAATAATGCTATTTTTAATTAATAAAACCATAAAAAATGATAAATAAAAATATTTCATATAAACCTTAAATACACTGATACCCAAGGTTGAATAATGATATGTGTGTCATAAAATATACAAAAGATAATAAAATATGGGTTTAAATGAGTGATTTAACTTGCAAAAATGAGAACAAATCTAAGATCAACATTCCCCCAAATCGGGGAAATGCTAGGTCTCACTGGGCAAAAAGAAAGAAAAACAGTTTAAGAAGAAGGCGAATTAGCAGCTGCCTTCAACTTGGTATATAAAGAAGGTAATTTAAACTTCACTCTTTTAACTTGTAAAATAACAGATCTTTCATGTCACACATTGTATGAAAATTAAAAATGAACTTATTGGGTTTTCAACAGTTCTTAATTTAACAGTTTTCAGGTTCAAAATAATTTTAGCGTTTATAAGGTTTAAAATTAATTCAACCATGTCCAAACTAAAAATTTGGGCAGGTTGAACATATAACACAAAAAAATAGATTTCATTTTAAATAACAAAAAGATTGATCATTTTTATGCATGACTGGGTAAGAGAATATAATTATTAACAGTGAAATGGGAGTAAAAACTGTTTTCCCAAAAACAAAATTTAGTTAGCAAATTTGATCATAAGTACTATAATATCACCATTTTACCAGATCGCTATTTGATATTTCATTTGCCTTCATTCGATTCTTCATATGTTAAGGCCATATTGAATTTTGTTGTAAAATATGCTTCAAGCTATAACCAAATTCCATTGTTTACATTCCTGAAAATACTTATCATTTGTTAGAGATAAATAGATTTGTCATAAAATAAAAATAATCTAATTTTTTACAAGTCAAATTCATCTTCCCCCAAACCAAAGAGATGGTGTGTCCTCAAGCCATAGAGAGAGAAGAATTGATTGTTCCAGAAAAATAGAAAGAGTGCGGGTAAGCGGTTAATTATTATTTAAAAAAAAACTAACTAGTAAATGGAAATGGTTCAAAAATGTTTATTCATGAAAAATAAAACAATGCTTAGAAAGACTATGTAAATGAGAATAATATAATTAAAAGAATACCATAGGAAAAACTAGCCATCCATGCCTAATTGTAAAGATATCCTGTCATCGTCAAGTATTTTAAGTGTACCCCGGAGTGTGTGAGATTTACAACTATGGGTCCCATTTCTAAGATAATGGCATCTTAGATATATGTGGAATGAGATGGTGGAGGCAAATTCAACTTAGAGCCATTCTCAAATGACATTATAAACAATTGGCCATGACATATTTTTTTTGAAGAATTTTTAATATTATTTTACGAACTATATGCATAGCGGTGTATTAACCAGATATTGCCCCACTTCCAGCAGGCCTGTTCAGTACCCCGACGGGTTTATCTTGGTACCATGCAAGCATAGCCCCGCTTCCAATGAGCCTGTTCAGTACCTCGACGGGTTTACATGCATTTATATAGCTTCTTGTTGTAAGGTTTTTACTTAGCATTGACCCGCTGCCAGCAGGCCTGTTCAGTACCCCAGTGGGTTTGCCTTGTATAATGATATTAAATATATGGAAGTTGATTGGTACTAGAGCGTGTTAAATCCTTCTAAACAAATAATTGAATTGTTTTCAAAATAAAGTTATAAGTAATTTCATAATGGCCAGACTCATAAAACATGTCAAAAGAGAATAACTGAAAGTTGTTCTTTAACCTAACAATCCTTCTTCTTTATAAAGTAAAGTAATGTTCCCCACAGATAAAGTAAAGGCATTTGATCAGATGACGTAGGTCTACCCATTCTTTGGAAACTATCACATCCTTTAACATATTTGGAAGCATCCTTAAAAATGTTTGGCCAATAATAACCAGAATGTAAGACTTTATATGCCGTCCTCTTATTAGAAAAATGTCCTCCACATGGTCCATCATGGCATGCATGGAGGATGTCTGTCATTTCACCCTCCCGCACACATCGTCAAAGAATAAGATCGGGACTAGTGCGGAAGAGATTGTTATCAACCGAAGAATAATCAGAACTCTAAACTATAATATGACGCTTCTCATGTGGAGAGAAATGGTTTGGTATTTTCCTAGTTGCTAGATAATTGGAAATATCTGCAAACCAAGGGGTTTGAATAGATACAACAAATAGATGTTCATCAGGAAAAGTGTCGTCAACTGGTTTAGTACGTCTTCATGTTGAATGACGGTAACGTTAAATTCTTGCAATAAAAGAAGCCACCGGGTCACTCTACCATTGGTAATTGGTTTATTCATTATAAATCTAATGGCAGAGTGATCGGTATGCACAAAGACTTCATAACCTATGATATAATGACGAATTTTATTAATAGAATAAACTACTGCCAAAAATTCTTTTTCAGTAACAGTATAATTTAATTCGGAAGGGGTCGGATTTTTGCTAATAAAATAAATGGCATAAGGTGCTTGTCCTTCTTTTTGGCCGAGGACTCCTCCTATGGCCATATGAGAGGCATTGGTATATATGTGAAAAGGGAGGGACCAATCAGGACCCCTAAGTATTGGTGCCACCGATAGTTTAACTTTTAGGATTTCAAAAGCATTTTGACAAGATTCAGTCCATTGGAATTCTGAGTCCTTTGTAAGCAACTTAAACATTGGTGTAGCTATTTTAGTGAAATTTTCAATAAAACGAAGCTTCTTACCTCTTTCTGAGTTTTGGGAGAGGGAAGGCCAACAATTACTTCAATCTTTGTAGGGTCTACCTGAATTCCTTGGGAAGAAACATGGTTTCCCAAGACTATACCTTATGTCAGTAACATTCTACATTTTTCATGATTGAGAGATAGATTCGTTTCTTGACATCGGATCAAGACCTTATAGAGATTGTCAAGGGCTTCTTGAAAAGTATTACCATAGGCCGTAAATTCATCCATGTATACCCCCACATAGTCATATATAAGATCAGAAAATATTCCTAAGACTGCTCATTGGAAAGTGGTAGGTGCATTACATAAGCCAAATGGAAAAACTTGATAAGCATATGTTCCCCAAGGGCATGCAAAAGTGGTTTTGTCTTGATCTTCCAGTGCTATTAAAATATGGTTATAACCACTATACCCGTCAAGAAAGGAAAAATATTGTTTACCTGACAGAGTATCTAATACTTGATCGATAAAAGGTAAAGGAAAGTAGCCTTTAAGTGTAGCTTTGTTTAGCTCTCTAAAATCAACACAAATACGCCATTTCCCTGTGACTTTCTTTGGAACTACTACTAAGGGAGATACCCATTTACTATCGGATATATGATAGATGAAACCAACAATGAAGAGTTTTTCTAATTCTTCTTTTAGTATATCCTTTAGAGCAAGATTCATCCTCCTCTGTGGCTGCCTTACATGTGACATGCTTGGATCCATATAAATATGGTGAATACAGGTATTAGGGTGTATACCCTTCATATCGGTGTATTCCCATGCAAATGCTCCAGCTTTTTTATTAAGAGCTTTAAGCAGCTGTGCTTGTTGGTTTTCACTTAATCCTGCGTTTATATGTAAGAATTTTTCAGGGCCAACCTCACAAGGTATGGTATATGGTCCTGTATGCTCTTCAATTGTGAAGACACAAGGTGTTTCTGTAAACATTAAGAGAGCTATATTATCTTGAGAATCATCTCCAAAAAACTGATCAAATTGAGCAAAGGACTGAGGGAAATTTGTACAGGTTGTCTAAGAAACAAACTGGTTTAATACATTCTCAGTGGTCTGCTCCTGAAGTGCTAAAGAAAAATCACTAGGAAGGGAGAGATCATCAAAGTTTTATCCCCAAAAGAAAAATTTAACCACCATGAATTTTCAGTTATTGGTTGTGCTGAGGGGTATAAAATAAGTCTTTGTGTGGACAACACATTGGAAATAGTCATCTCTCCATCCCTACACCCTATAAAAGCATTTGCCGTAGCTAACCATGGTCTTCCCAAAATAATAGGATGTCCTTTAGAAGGATCCTTTGATTCTACGACCATAAAGTCAACAGGGTATTCCCATGAAGCTACTGATACAATAATTTCATCCAAGACTCCAACAGGTTTTACCATAGTGCGATCTGTTAGTTCTAGGATGGAAGGAGTAGGCCGAAGAAATTGTCCTAACTATAAAAATTCTAAAACTGCGGTGGTCATCATGTTGATAGAGGATACTAAATTGATTAATGTATTTTCTATGGTGGTGTTGTTTATAATTACAGTCACTACTGGGGCTCCTGGATTGGTATATTTTGCAATCCGGGACCGACCTATCATACATTTAGACTTTTCTCCTATGACATGAATTGTAAGAGGGTCCTTTTGCTTCTTTCCTGGGAATTTAATACATAGCTCCTTTATTACCTTACTATAGATTGGTATATCTTTGATAGCTTGTAATAGAGGGATTTTAATACAGATCTTCTTTAATTCATTCAAAATGTTATACTCCGGATGAACTACAGGTTTTTCTATTATGAGTCTCTCCGGAAATGGAGGAATTCTTTGCTCCTGAATAGTTTCTTGTGGAGGATGGGTGTGTACTGGAACCTTTGGAATGTTCACATCCTCCAAAATAGCATCATTCATGGGTTCACTTGAATTTTCTTCTTCTTCATTTGGTTCCTGAATGACGACTGATGACTTGGATTTATTATTCACAACTCTTCTCGATCGTAATTGAATTTCATGTACAGGTACAGTCGAAATAAGGTATGATGGAAGATTTTGCAACTCAATGTTTTTAAGAGCTTGAGTTGGTTTATTATTAGGGTTAGGTATAGGCTGTGCAGGTAATAATGTCGGTTGAGGAGGATTTTCATTCTGAAAGTGATGAGGTTGTGTGATAAAAGGAATCGGAGGTACAAATCCAGGAGACATTTGCTGGAAATTTGTTTGATTCTGAGGATAAGGATGATTAGGTGTAGGGATAGGTTGTGGCCGAGGATATGGTTGTCCTGTCCATCCTTGTGACCAATATTGCTGTTGTGGAAATTGAGGAGGAGGATACTAGGGTGGCCAATTCTGCCAACTAGAATTGTTCCATTGTTGAGGTGGTTGATATGGAGGATAATAGAGTGGAGGTTGTGGTGGAAAGTTTGAATATGCTGGTTGGTCTCTAGGTTTCCAAGGAGGCCTCCTAGATGTTTAAGCTACATCCCCACTCTTATAGATGGCTTGCAATCTAGGTAAGGATGGGAAATTATCTGTTGGATACTCTTCTGTATAGATGTGACATACAAAGATGTTGTTTAATGGACATTCCCTTTGGGGATGTTTAGTTCTACATATTGGACAGAAGATACTCATTGCTGCTCATTATTCATCTTTCCTCTTCTTGGCTTGTAAAGCATCTAGTTGAGAACACATTGCTCCTAGGATATCAGTCTTAAAATTCTCCAACATGTTTCCTATCTCTACTCTTGTAATTCCTCCTGAACTAGGAACATTTCCTCTTATATTTCTACTAAAAGGCTCTCGAATTATTTTTCGCAACTTCCCTTGTACTCCTAGAATAATTTTTACACATCTCACCAATCTATGCAAAAGTTTTATGAGAAATATCGCCAGCTGCCATGAGATTAAGACTTTCTAACAAGTCCTCGGAGATCCCCTTAAGGAAAAGTGTACGTACCGCATCTTCTTGGAGGTCATTATATTTAGACTTATGTAATGTCTAAATGAACCTCTCGAGATAGTCCTTGAGGCTCTCATCTTCAAGTTGTTGTATCTTGAATATATCATGTCGAGAGTCCTTAGGTTTGCAGTATTCTTGATATTTTCGCAAGAATGAGGTTTTCATATCATCCCAAGTCATTATAGTAGATTCTCCTAATCCCATGAGCCATCTTAAGGCGGAATCCTTTAGTGTAGTGAGAAAGAGTTTTAGTTTGTGAGCATCTTGTAGATAATTGTAACTCCTACAAAGGATATCAAACTCGAACAAGAATGTGTCTGGGTCCTCATTGCTTTTTCCATAGAAAGTAGGTAAGGAGGAAGGAGGGATGTTTTTCATAGTTACATCCTGCATTGTATCTAAGATAGGGAACCCAAAGGTAGCCTCAGTTTGATTTTCCCCTTCTCCTTCTTCATTTCTAACTTCATCACGGTCTTCATTTTCTCCCCGTCTCTCCATATAAGCTGGATTCTTAACGTAAATATATCTAGGAGGCTCCTTTTGAGGCGATAATGGAGCGTCCCAACGTTCTTTTTCGGGAGAGATCTTCCTCTTATCAACCATGTTTTTATGGAATCCTAGAAGGATAGTAGGTTCTACAGTAGAAGTTTCAATTTGCGAGATAACTGGATCTACTGAGGTTCCAAAGAGAGATTTTACTTGAGCAGGATCAACAAAGTCAACGAAATTCGGATCTCCTACTAGTGAGAAAGTTGTGTTAATTGGATTTGAAACTAGTGGAGGGATAGGGGTTTCTAATGGATGATCCTCTTGAACTTCCTCAGGAATGGGGTCCTTAGGACCTTCTTCCAAGGTTCCTTCTCCTTCCATGGCTTCTCCAGTAAGATATTCTAAGAGAGACTCCTTAGGTTTCAGGGTAGAACTACTTCCTATAGGTGTCTTTCGATACCTTTCTGGTGAGTTAGTAGTTGGGGAATTACGTCCCCTACAATAGTTAGTAGAGATTTCAATAATTTTTTCGCTCTTGATAAATCTACCCTGAGGATGTCTAATTCTACTCATGAAAGACTTCTAAACTAAAGAAAACCTATGCTAGTAATGTTTCTAGATTTGGGGGCACTTGTTATAACAGATGCGCAGGTTCTTACCTCTTGTCTTACCGCTCCCCTGCTACCAACTTATTGCTAAAATTCATAAAGAGTTCTATTATACCTTATAGAACAAATCCCCGACAATGACGCCAAAAGTGTTGGGTGTATTATAATGTCTAAATTGATCCACCTATTCTTTAATTATCAACCGAGGTTGGTAAGCTTAGAGTTGACACAAAATATATGCGAAGGTAGAGGGTGTCGTGTAAATATTTTAACAAACAAAAGATCGAAATATCTTTCAAAATGAAAAACTGAGTCAAACTCCTAAAAATGCAATTATTAAAGTAATTAAATTGAGATAGAATAATAAAGTAAATAATTGATAATAAACTTTAAATTGAAATACAATCAACAATTAACTATTCAAATGGAAAACTAGGGTACAAGGAGAACTTAACTTATAAGCAACTAGAAAACTTAATAAGAGAAACAAGTAGAAAACTTAATAAAGAAAACTTGATAAAAGAAACAAGTATAAAACTTAATAAAAGAAATATCTTTAGGTTTTGTCCTACAAATTCTTTCAACAATAACACAACATAAAAGAGACAACCTAAAAACATACTAAAGGAAACACATATAACACTCAATCTCACATGCAAATGAATAAACCAATCTAAAAAGCATAAACACAAAATAATACACTATTAAAACAAAATCAGCAATTACATTCAAGAAACAAAAACAACTTGACACACATTCAAGCAAAAACAAATAAAGAAAATAATAAAACTTTAATAAATAACCTAAAACAATTAAACTTTAACTTTAATGTTAAACAAAACTAACACCGAACTATTACAGTCAAAACATAATTTAGACATTAACAAAACTAAACTAAAAACAATCTCAAAATACATAAAAAACACTAAAAACAGAAGTAAGGGCTGAATGGCAGATTGAACTGTGGGTCTGAAAGGGGTGGCTGAATAGCAGACCGAACAGGCTGTCCGAATGACAGGTTGCATAGTTAAAATGGTAAAAGCTAACCTAAATGAACTAATCTTTAGCTGAAGCCATGTAGATGTAATTCTAATGCATAAAGCAATAAACAAACCTACTTACTAAGCAAATCTAACAGTAAAATAAAGTTAAGCAAATTCATAAACATAAGCATAAATAAACCATTGCATATTAATAAATTGAAATGTAAATTGCATAAACTGATAATTAACAGAAATGAAATAGACAGAATTAAATCTACTTAATTTGATAAGCATCAATCTATTTTATCTAACTTGCAAATAAACTGAACAATAGGCTGAAAATGAAATGATTGAAAGAAAAAGCTTGAAACAAACTATGCACGCAGTTAACTATCTAATTCAGAAATCAAATTGCATTATAGAAATAAAATAGACTGTGAATTAAACTAGCTACAACAAAAATGAAAGAAATAAACAAGAAAAGAAACCTCTGGTTGATGAGGAGCCCTCTCAGCAATCAGGGGTGATGCCAGGCTAACTTCTACTTAAACGCAATCTTCAACAGCAACACATACAACTCTTTATTCAGATGGTGGAACATAAATACAATGTTTAAGAGTAAATCACAGCAGGAACTCTTCTCCTAATTCTGCTAACTGACTGATTTTTCTAGATAACTCCAGCTCTCTTACAGAGGCTGCTATATATAATGATTTACAAGGATGAGCAAGTCGACCCTTTAGTGGTCGACAAATCTCTAAATTTAGTTGATCTTAAAGGCGTTTAACTGATCATAGGCCAACGCGCAGGCATCTCCCTTCTTCAGCGCGAATGTTCTTCAGAGGTGGCACACAGGTTTCTCTTCAACGTGAACGATCTGCAGAGGTGGCGCACAGGTTCCTTTCTGAGCGCAGCAGGTGACTGATGGCAAACAGAGGAGAGTGTAGTGGCGAATCTTCTAGAGCGTGGGTTGAATGCATCAATCAAGTGCATGGATGGTTGGTGTGGTGGTGAGAAAAGGAGAGTACAGGCTGGAAAACATCTAGAACACAACTTCATCACCCAGATGCGTGGATAACAGTTCTTTTGTAGCTATTTCACATTTTAAATGCCCGGAATTAATTCTGAACAACGCGTAGTCTGATGGGCGATATGAACGGAGAGCTGAACAGGAGATTGGGCCATGAGCTGGATATGTCGTGCATCGATCTAGGGCGAACAGAGTGTCTGTCTGCTGGCATGCTTCAGGGTTGTAGTCTACAACAACACATTTCAACATCTGGAAAACCATCAGCGAGTTTCACGCAACGGGCTAGATGATGAGCCGGACGTCGAGCTGGACATGTTGTGCGAAAGGCAGGCTAAATGCATTCTGTTTATTAATTTAGCCCAAAAAGATTATAAAGTATGCAAACAAATATATAAATCAGTTAATATATCAAATGCACTTTAATAATGTTATTTTTAATTAATAAAACCATAAAAAATGATAAATAAAAAGATTTCATATAAACCTTAAATACATTCATACCTGAGGTTGAATAATGATCTGCGTGTCATAAAATATACAAAATATAATAAAATATGGGTTTAAATGAATAATTTAACTGCAAAAAATGATAACAAATCTAGGATCAACAACACCGATGCAGCAACAACTGGGGATGGATTTGTTATCTTTTGGCATTTTGTTGAACATACACTACTGAAGATTATGGATATAACATCCACAATATTTACATTTTTGTTGTTGAAATCAAAGAGTTCATTATCACAAGGAAATAATTTGTGAAGAAGGATCCTCGCGTTTTTTTTGAAACCAACATTTCAGACTACCAAATAATTGAGTCCATCGTTAGAGCGGAAACTCAAAATAGGAGAAAGAAATTAAGGATAAATGGCTTCTAAGCAATAAATAGATGGTTGAGGAAGATTAAGCAATTGAAACTGACCTATATTTTCCAATTCTTTTTATTTTTATTAATCAAAGGTTTACAAGTATTACTTAACTTTAAACCATCATAGTTTTTTAAATTATTATTCATTTTTTCTATTTCTACAGCCTCTCTTTCCCCCCTCTTGTTATAGTTGTCTTCCCTAGCAATAAGAGAATTTTTTTCAATGCAAACTTGATGATAAGTATTGTGCAAATGGTCTGCTAATGCAAACTTGTTTGTTTGTCCATGGATAATATCAACACAATGTTCCTTGAGACAGGTCTTTAAAGAACGCCCCGTTTCACCAATATAAACCTTACCACATGAACAAGGAACTTCATACACTCCTTTTTATTGTCTCTGGTCTAGTGCGTCTTTAGCAGAATCAACAAACCTTTTGATAGAGTTCGGGGGGGAATGCTTCTCAATGACCACTCATGCATTCCATGATTAAAATCACACGAGTTAATTTATTTTCTATACAATTTATTAGTATAATCTGTGGCCAAGGATTAGTGATCTCTCAGTGGTCAGAAGTTGATATTGAAAGGTTTTTAAGTTAGACTTATTTAAGCACCCCATGATCATATCAATAAACCCAAAAGTAAGCAAAGTGGTTCTCCAAAGCAATGGTAAGATATTTGTTTCCCCTTATCTGAAAGGAATTAACGAGTTCATAGAAAGTCTTGAATACTTATGATGATGAAAAACTTATGAAAAAAAATTACATAGCCTCATAGGGATTTTCTCAAATATGTATAATTGAAAAAAAATATGTAAAAAATAAGTAAACACAAAAAATACATTTTAATCTTTGTGAAAAACCAATAAAAACATTCTACTCGCTTACATCCAAGAAATACATTTGGATCCTTGTGAAAAATCAATGAAGACATTCTACTTGCTTACATCCCAGAAGAAACCCCCCAAAAATGTAACCATATAATACATTTATCTCTAAATGCACAAAACATATGTAATAATCTTCATTTCAAAGTGTCATATTTCCTATACATTTTCAAATTCTATTATACCCTTATAAGTTATTATACCTGCCGCAGGCAGTGTATATTGTAATCGGCTGCAAGTCAAACTCTTTTGACTTTGTATTAGTTGCTCTCTATCAAAAAAATTAAAATCTATTTTGCAAAGTATAACTTAGGGATTTGTAAAATATTGTTTTTAATTTTGTTAAAAAACTATTTTGTAAACAACTTATTGGTGGATAGAAGATGATGTAAACTTTGGAATTTGGTATCTGGATTTGAGTTGACATGTGGCAACAATGACATCATAATAATAAAATTAAAAAAATAAAAATTATATCCCATTTCCATCTGTTATAGAAAGTGGTACCATCGGAGCTAGCTGTTCTGGTTTTTTTCGTCTAACAACTCCGAAGAAACCAAATCTCTCGTCTATTTCTACCATCAAAAGTGTATCGAGTATTTCCATATGGGCGAAGCCATAGCGGGGATTGCAGAAAGTCCAAAATATTTCCAACCAGATGTTGATTTCATAGGACCTGTAGTGATAAAAAACTCAGGCAGACGACATGGCAGAGGATTGTTCACGACGGAGTTTGTGAAATCTGGGACAGTATTGCTTATTTGCAGGGCTTTGGCCAGGTGCCTTGATTACAGTCATCAACTCATGTACGCTCCCATGTCTAACAAACTCGTTCCGAATGTAGTAAATGCGATCAACAAGAAAGGAGATCACGTACGGCTGTTATTCCGTTCCCTCGACCCTTCAAGTGACAACGAATTAAAAACATACTGTCCTGCATTGCCAGACTTCGCCTTTGAATGCCTGCCTTATTTGGCGAAGAAGACTATCCGTCGAGAATATGAGAACCTGTGCACTGAATCTATCCTTCGTATCGTAAGCACTATCGCGTTTGATGATATGTCTCCAGAAAACATAAATAATTGGAAGAATGCTGACGAAATGAGGCGTTACTACGGAATTTGGCTGATTCCGTCTTTCATAAACCACTCTTGCATTCCGAACGCCTCCAGAATCAACTTCGGCGATATGATGAGTATTCATGTGACCAAGGACATCAATAATGGTGAAGAGATCACCATCCCCTATTTCAACGTTCTTCTTCCAAGCCAAATTCGTAAGATTGCTTGCAGGCCATGGGGATTCATCTGTGTATGTGAAAGATGCCAGTTAGAAGATAGTTGTGAAAAGTTACTCTCAGCCTTTTTGAAACACATTTTGGCTTCTGGGAAAAATAGTATAGTCAACTTTTATGAGAAACTGGATGGCTGGTTGGGATCTGTGGGAGCGGCATTGGGAGAACGAAATTCAATGTGGATACAGTCTTCCTTTTTTCTCCACTATCTTTCCCGGCTCCAACACCAAAATTTATGTCAATGCGATCACCTTAAATATGAAGAAAACGCTTACATAAACTATATGAATAATCTAACAGTTGTCAAAGAAGCACTTCTCGCAACTTCTCCTGGTGATATTCGACGTCTTCTTTTGGATTGCAGTAGCATGGCGACCTACAAAAAGATTGCGGCCATCCAATCTGAGTATGAGGGGTTTTATCAACGCATCTTTAATATCAAGAAATCTTGCGATGCTGTATACGGTTGCCAGAAGCCAAGTATAGTTAATATTCTTCTTCGTAAGCTTTCGAATAGGTCTTTCTTGTGACACCGGTTGTTATTTCACTCATTGGTTCTTTATTTTTACTTTAGCATTCTGCAGAAGTTCACTGTTTTTTACTAGAATACCGTTACCAATCAGGAATCAATGTTCTCTTGCTTTTCCAAGATATCACGTATTAAACAGAGTTTATTGACCGTCTTTGTGCTTATATTTGTATTGAACAGTTGATTAAACATATAACTGAGGTTGTTCTTTTCTGCACTGGAGTTTATACCAACCTTCAACCAAAATTACTGAAGGGTATCAATTAATATAACTAAGACAAAGTATCTGGATGTTAGGACAGTATCACTTGAGCATCTGAATCTTTCTTTCACGTTAGTCGGTTATTTCTTAGCTACTGGGAACACCATTAAGTGATGAAATATGGTATTGATATCTCGTTGTAATTTATGTTTGAGGACAAAACACTACACATTTGGAATGCACAGGGAAATATTGGCATGAGTTTTACACAACAAAAGAAGCTGTCAAATATTTAAAATGACTTTCTGAGTGCACAGGTGGCATGACTCATGCAATACATGATTTCAACAATAAGCAAAAGATGGTTGAAGAGAGGGTTGAATAACTTTAGCATTTAATTCCTTTTTAGTATTGAATGCCTTTAGAGTCTGGTAGGATATTATCTAATATATTTTTGTTTCAACATTATATTTCTAGGATTGGGTTGAGTTACTTCTTGCATTTTCTTAAAATCCTTTTTATATTTGTTAATATTTCGATATATTTTATAAAAGAATTAACTTGTATCTTTACATTTCTTTGAAATAATTTAGTTAAGAGATTTAGAGAATATAACATTTGTGTTCTTACTATTTATTGGGTTTCTTTTTATATTTATCTAGTTTATCTATAAATTTATTTATTATTTATTATTTATTATTTTTTATGTTTTTATTTTTTAAATTTGAATTTGACTTGTTTTTGTAAAAAAATAAAAATAAAAAATGCCCTTATAAATGCTTAGAAAATTTGTTCATTAAAAAAAACATAATTCATAATTACTGAACTTTGTAATTCCTTTATTTCAATTCACTTTTTTATTTCTAATATTTACTTCTTAAACCAATCTTATTATGTATATGACAAGGGGATATATCTGAATAGCATTGGAGTAATTTTTAAAAACATGGAATTTAGATCAAAGTTGTGTAATATTTAAAAATATATATTTATTTTTTTTAATTGTCTAATTTTTTAGATTATTATTGGTCTCGTGGAGATGGTGTTGCGCTCTCTTTCCTTGGTTCCTATGCCTCGTGACCGAGTTGCGTCGCTGATATCAACAATGCTATAATTATCCTTCTATTAGTTGCCACCACTGTTTTCTAAAGTTAAACTTTAGAGTTTGCAAAAAAATATTTTAAATTTTAATAAAAATATTTGTATTTGCTATTTTGTAAACTTCTAATTGGCCAATCAGAAATGATGTCATTCTTGGAGTTTGGTATCTGGTTTTCACTTGACACATGGCAATGATGACATCAGCATTTAGTATGGGTCAATTAATCCACCTCCTCATTATTACTTTTTCCAAACTGTTCTTAAGCGGCAGGTGCTAAGCGACTTCGTTGCTTATTCAACTTGTTTTTATAAACAAATAGCGTTTCAAATACTCTCGAAAGAATTAATAACTCTGAACGCGAGTGATGACATGGAATATCTAAGACAAGAATTCATAAATTCCATCTCGGTTTTTGTCTCATTTCAAGATAAGCTGCCCATAACAAGTCTACAAAATTCATTGCAAGATATATTGATTCATAATTCTACAACACATACCATCATATCATATTGTTAAATATTATAAGCTATTTTATCAAACAAATAGCATTTCAAGTACTCTTGAAAGATTTAACGAGTCTTAGCTCGAGTGATGATATGGAATATCTAAAACAATAATCCATAAATTTCATCTCGGGCTTAGTCTCATTTCCTATAAGCTGTCTATAACAAGTCTATAAAATTCATTGCAAGTGATATTAATTAATAATTTTACAATATACCATCATATCATATTGTTAAATATTTTCAAGATAAATGGATAAATATTAATATAATTGTGTGGGTTTTTCTATCTAAATTTTTTTGGAATTTAATGAAGAACATGGTGTTCCTACAAGGAAAAAGAAAAAATGGTTATTATAGTAGAAGGAAAAATATATGAGAAAAATTTAATCAATACCACTTATAATTACCTAATTTGTGTAAAAAATGTGTTATTAAATACAAGTAAAACAAACGATATAGTATTACTTCTCCATAGATATCATATATTGATAACTATACTAATGCTCTATATCAATCCTAATACCAATCGTAGAGAATATATATACCAATGCTAATGACTCTTTGCACTTAAGTTCTTTATAGACACCTCCTTACACAACAACAATAATAGGTATAATTCCATGGAATCCTTGGAAAATCTTAATCATTTATTTTTTATAAGTAATCATTAAAATAACGTAATAGAAGATGCATTGTCTTCATTGGCTCTATTAATAATCAAATGTAAATTTTCATATGGCTTTACATATTTTTCAAGGGGTTTCTATAAAAATATATTTCATATTCCATAATGATTATATTCTCCTTAAGCACATGTAGCATTGGTTTCTTTATTGGGTTTTAGGACGAAAACATGAAGTTGAATAAATCTAAGGAACATCATAAAGAGAAGCTAACTTGGAGCAATTATATATCATCACCCTTTATTTATAATGTGAATGTATTTCAAACTCATGTAGCATTGGTTTTTTTATTAGGTCTTAGGACGAAAACATGAAGTTGAATAAATCTAAGGAACATCATAAAGAGAAGATAACTTAGGGCAATTACACATCATCACCCTTTATTTATAATGTTAATGTATTTCAAGATCATGTAGCATTGGTTTCTTTATTGGGTCTTAGGACGGAAACACGAAGTTGAGTAAATCTAAGGAACAAATCATAAAGAGAAGCTAACTTGGAGCAATTACACATCATCACCCTTTATTCATAATGTGAATGTATTTCAAGCTCATGTAGCATTGGTTTCTTTATTGGGTCTTGGGACGAAAACATGAAGTTGAGTAAATCTAAGGAACATCATAAAGAGAAGCTAACGTGGAGCAATTACACATCATCACCCTTTATTTATAATGTGAATGTATCTGTGATTAATTAATATTCATTTTATAAGCATCAATGGATTCTTAAAACCTAATTGAAGAGATCATGATTTCTACATACTAGTTATCAAGTAATAACCTAGACTTTACAAATGGGAAAGCTCATAAATGGTGTAATGTGGAAATCATTCTAGGAAGTGGAGATTAAAGATGAATATCACAGATTCCAATTTATTTCTAATTCAAGTATTTTATTTGATGAATTCACATCAAAGTTTGTCATGAATATTCATATCTTAATTTGTTTTTTTTTGGGTTTAAGGAACTTCGTTCCTGAAAAATGGTGCGTGTTTACATAGTTAAGACTCGTTCACCTAGAATTAGAGACAATGAGCACGGTTGAGGAATATAAACTTCTTGGTTTTGAAGTGTTTGATGGAAAGAAAAAGCGATAACAATCGAGGAGCAGGGATTTATGTGCTAGGTATCTTTAGTATAACTATGTGTAGGTTTCTTCTCTAAAATTTGTGGTTGTTTAAGTTTGTTTTTAAATCTCCTATGTTTTTAATGGTTTTCTTAGGGTTTCTTTCTACATATCTCCTATATATTTTTATGGTTTACTTAGTTTTTTATGAGTTTTTATTAATTCTTTTATGCTTTTCTTAATAGTTTTTTCTATACTTACAAATCACACTTCACCACCCAGTATTGAATGAGGTGATGCTCAACTTTGTTGGTAGCATGGTCATACAAAGTTTCTTCAATTCTTTATAATTTTTATTTAAATTAACTAACCATTTAAATCTAATGCTTTTGTTTATTCCAATCTTAACACTTTCATTTCATTCTTGACACTTTCATTTCATTTTCTTAGATCATTGTTAAACCTACTTTGTACATGTATCTCTCTTTATCCCAATAATCCAAAATATTAAAAATCTTTGCAAAAATATTTATCTCATATTTTTATGGCATGCAACTATATAAGGTAATTTGCAACTTAGTCGAATCAATGTTTGAAACTAATCGATAAAGTACTCTCAAAACAACTAGTGTTGATTTTCATAAGATGCACATGTTATTTTGTTCGTGAATGTTTACAAGAGTATGAAAAATGATGAAAATGAAAAAAATGTATCAAATGACTAGAGATAGTCATTTTAAGGTTTCATGATTAATTGTTGTGATATTTATCCTCATTATAATACTCGAGAGAATAAATCAATTCATTGAATCACTAGGATTTTTGATTAAGTGAGTCATGTTTGGACATCTATGCCTATTTTAGATTGAAGATAAAAAAAAATCAACACTAGTATGAGGATGAGGATGCACTTGGATCTTGCTAAGGTGTATTGTATTTTTTCAATGTTATACATATGTAGACTAGGGTTAAAACCAGAACTATTATAGATTGATTTTTAGTAATTATGGTGATCTCACAAGTGAACAATTGAAGCCTAATCATGGCATTAGAATTACATGAGATACATTATTTTGATCTCATATGTGTACCTAAACATGGCATTAGACTTAGATGAGATACATTATTTTGATCTCATATGTGTAGCTTATGATTGAAGTCTTTAGAAGGGCCATGAAGTGAAATATAATGCATGCCACCTTTTCAGTATTCTCTTTTAGAGAAGAGAACCTTTGAGTGGGTGAATTTTTAATTTAGTTTAATACTAATTCCCATATTCTATCCCTTAGTAGACATTGTCTAATTATCTCCATACAAGGCACCTTATTGAGTGCTCCCATAAAATTTCCATGTCAGAAGAAGGTGTTGATAAATAACGCTACACAAGAGCTTCTAATATCACCATGAAGGCCACTAGGAAACTCAAGCGTGGCTATTTTGTCTCCCATATGTGATAGCATTCGATCTACATCTCACTCTCACACCCTTTGTTGCCACGCTACATCATATGGAAGTTTGGGAGATGAAAATTATGAAGACAAATTAATATCCATTGGCTATGTTGGCAAGAATGTCTCAATTGTGTCCTCATTTCTACGGTCTCCTTGATGATATATCTAACTGAAACATTCCCACAAAGAATTTGGTCTCTTGTTGAAGGACTACAAGGCACTTTTTCGATCATGATGACACTTCCAAAGAGGTTATAAAAATCAAATATTTTAAAGACTAGATGACAACATACCTTCCTACTTTCTATAATGCAACAGAGATGGGTGAGATAGTTGTTCTTTTGG
This sequence comes from Pseudotsuga menziesii, assembly GCA_001517045.1. Taxonomy (NCBI): domain Eukaryota; kingdom Viridiplantae; phylum Streptophyta; class Pinopsida; order Pinales; family Pinaceae; genus Pseudotsuga; species Pseudotsuga menziesii. The sequence continues at coordinate 50,436 of LPNX010233314.1, forward strand.
GCATGATGCCTAGTCACAACATTATTAATTTCCTTTAGGATCCTGCATATAGTAGTTGAAAGCCGATGTTGTTTAGTACCAAAAGTGGTACACCAATATTTTTCAGTACCATAGTTGGTTCCTTCGTTTAAAGAGCTACAATAGAATATGTGCTAGGATTAATAAGCAACAAAGTTGACTCAATGGCGAGTCAACCCTTATGTTTGGGGCCCATTGGCTCCTTCATTTTTGGAGAGGACCACAAAAGGCAGAAGAAGAAAGGATCAAAGGACAAGGTAAAGGAGAAAGAGTTGTGAAAAAGATGCTAACGGTCGCAACTATTTTGGACTTGCCCCCACAAGTATAAAAGGAAGTGAAAGATAAGTGGAAAGAGAGAGAGATAGACATGAGAGGATAACAATAGTAAAGAGAGATTTGAATGCTCCAAAGAAGAGAAAAGCAATAATAAACAGAGACAATCAAATTAAGAATAGAGTCTAATGTATCTGGGTTTTGGGTAGATGGGTTTTTCTTCCATGTTTTGCATATGTTGTGACGATTAATTCTGCGGTGATTGTAAGGTCGCAGAGCCATGATGTAATGGAGTTTATCTTCTATAACGAAGAAGGATATTTGGTCCCCTCAATTTTCTGTATTGAATATGTTTATCTTTCACGTGTTTAATAATTTACATGTTAATGTTGTGATGCTTTGAGATAATGTTGCGGTAGCCTAGATGAATATTGATGCAATTGGAATAATAAGAATTGTAACAAACCACATCCTTGTAGTTAACCAATCCCTATACTACATTGGTCTTGGTTGTGCTTTGGGTGAGGCCTTCTCCTTTGAAGGATTGAAAATTCTAGCACACTATACTATAACAGTTCCTTTGTTGTCCCATGCATAAGAACCCAGTCTCAATTTTGTGACAACAAATGGTTATGTTGTTAGGACTTGGTTTTTAATGCGACGACGTTAACTGTATGGATACTTATGTGAAAAAAAGTTAGATTAATCTATAGTGGGATAAGAATATTGACAATTCTGTAAAATAGGAAGCCAAATTATGAGGGTGGGAAGTATCCAAGTTTAGACAATATCTTTTCTATGGAGGAACACCACTAGATCAATACAAAGTCTTGTGGGTTGAAATTCGAGTAACCCTAGTAGAATGGTTATGCAGAATTGCAAAAGTGCTTCAATATTGCAACCGACAAATAAGGACTATCCAATGGACTAAAAAAGACATGATTAATTGAATCACCTGGACTCACCACTAGCCAAAGATATTGGTTTCTCGGTAGAAAGTACCCTCACTAGTTATATTCTAGAATTTGCAGTCGAAAACAACCAATTAGTGCCTAAATCCGAAGACGAACTCATAAGAGGAGCAAGGGAAAAAATTTTGAAAGAATTTCTGCTGTGGATTAAGACCGGGATGGTTGAATTTGGGTTTCCCCCTCTACACTGGATTAGAATGGAGGAGTAAAACCCTTGCGCTCAGGGGGGGAAGTCAAGGTCATGATAATACATTGTAGAAGGTAGGAAATATCGTCAATGGAGGGGGTTGAAAGTAAAGAATCCAGGGATGAAAGAGGAAAAAGGAGTGGAAATCCGTGAACAATGGTGGAAAGTGAAAATGAGAAAGGCATGAAGAAGAAGCATGGAACTAGAAAAACAAATGCAAAATGGGGAAAAGAATGAATAACATCAAAGAGAGTTATGGTAGATGAAGTGAAGAGAGGGACTAACTAGCTCCAAACTAAGAGAAATAGGTATGGAAGTGTTGGACAACCTAGTAAGAGGGAGCTAGGGAGAAGGCCTAAGTGGAAAGGGATATGGAACTTAGACACCAAGTATTTGAACACTAGATTAGTCACTAGAAACAACCCTAGATGCAGTTGCAAAACATCAAGAACTATCAGGACCTACATAAAATAGAAGTACCCTAGAAGATGAACCCCCATTATCGAGGAAGTAGTTACCAAAAGCAATGGATGTAGCACTCCTATCACCAACCCCTAGGAACCCTTGCAAAATATGGTAACAAACTTTAAAATTTTTGTTTTACAATTACCTTGGCATAGTCAGATGAATACCAATACCAATAATTCAGAAAGCAGTTCATTAGTAGGAGGAAGTAGTAGCGGTAGTACTCAACAAACTAGTAGTAACATTGTAGCAAAACCAATACCATAATAGTTTGTATTGGTACACTCCAACTGTGATAATGGAAGAGGTACTAGTAGAGCCTCCTCTAAAATGTCCAAATTTTTTGGGGAAATGAAGGGAAGATGACGCAACACAACACTAGTTCCTATGTGAAGCAACATGGAATTCCAAAGAAACCCCAACAACAACTAAATTAGTAAAATTCTAGATAAATTTATGAGGAAATGCCTTACAATGGTACATGAATTTAATTGAGATGCGTGGACCACCATGTTCTACCTTAGCAGAGACAAATAAACCATTCTTAAATGAATTTACACAACCTAAGTTCAAGCAACAAGGTGTTTTAGAATTAATAGAAATCTGATAAATGAATGGGGAATCTACCTAAGCATATACACAACTTTTTAGGGATGCAATGACCAAACCAACATCCTCGATACATGAAGCCCACCATAAGGAGTGGTTTATTCAAGGTTTATTTCCATTAAAAAGGATACCTCTTTCACAATAGGTGATTGACTCGCCTAGAACCGTGTTAGAGCAAGTAATTAATATTGAGGCCATGGATGGCTATTTGAACACTATTGCAATAGGAGCTTCATCATCTTCAGGATAAATGGCATATGTGCATTAATAAATTGGCAGAAATAATTGAAAGAATTCAACACCCGAATATACCAAAACTAGCCCGACTGTAGGTATGGTGTATTGGTTTCATGATAGAAGGACAACATGTTTCAGAATGCCCTAGGAAATATGGAACAAGACATCCTAAACAAGATATATTATTTGGCAACATGGAAAGGAGATGATTATGTAAATCCAATGGTAGAGGGATTTGTAAGCTAGATGAGCATTCAGTCCTTTGACAATGCTTTTGAGGAGGCTTGGGACAACTAGAAAAATCAGAGACAAGATCTCTCATAAAGACATTGCACAATTTTAAAATCACTTTGTTGGATCAGAGTATAAGTGCATCGTTCACTAATATATGATGGAACCAATATCCTAGACCATTTCCTTTAGCAAATGGAAACAGTCACACATGAATATTGTATGGATGTCCTAGATACCATGCTTAGAGGGACTCCCATAATATGGTGGGTGATAGACAAATGTTGGGCCTTGGAAATGTCTCTATTTTACACTACATTTTCCCTAGTTTTAATCCCTTCTTGCATTCTCATGACCTTGTATTAATGCTCCTTAATCCCTTTTTATGCTTATTTACGGGGTTTATACCTAAGGTGGTTTCCATTTGAATTTCATTAGCATTTCATGTGAATTATGATTAAACATTGGAAAAATAACATATTTTCACTTATCTTTCAAACATGGATGAGTTTGATGATTTTTGAAGAACCAGCTTAAGGCCAATTTCCGTTACTCTAGGACATTTGTCGCAACTCATTTAGTTGAAGATCAATGAAAGTGGATACTTGATATTTTTTATATGATGGGTTATTAAGTCATTACTACTACTGTTACTCATGTTGTTACTGTTGCTGATACTCCATGAGGCCACCATGGAGGAATATATTCATTAGGGGTGATGGATTTTTATAAATCCATTATTTCTATTCTTCTTATATGTCTCAAATTATGATGTTAAATTATTTGAAGATAAAAGGGGCAAGTTGGTGGTGGATGAGAGTGCATATTTGGTTTATTTACAAAGATTTGAATACCTCCATGTAATATATGACAGACACAACAAGTTAAATACTATTAGGAGTCACTTAGGATGAGTTTTGGGCATGTTATCATGACTCCCATCTATAAATTTGAATTTGACTTCAAAGGCATCCTAAATAGCATGAAGATTAGCAAAGGATTTGGGATTAGTTTTGAGTTGATTTTGAGATCCAATTTATTAGTAATTTGGTGAGGATATTTTATATCTTCATTTATTATTTGTTATGGAAAACTCATGTATAAATAAGAGTTCCCTCTCCATTCGAAGGGGACAAGTCTTAGAGCAACAAGTCCAATTTGTGATTGAATAATAATTATATTTTTTTATTATCTCTTTTGTAATATAGATTGTAATTCTTTATTTTCTTTCTCTTTTGTTGATGAGATTGTAGTTCTTTCACTTTCATAATTTGTAATTAGACTAACTCATTCTTATTGTTTAGCATAGAATGTATTTTACTTTGATTCATTTAGTTTTGTAGATGTAATTTTAATTCAAGTTTCTTTATTTGTGCAAGTGTGTTAGATTCATAGATTAGCATGCTTGCAACCATAGTGTGAGTGTGATTTACTTTACTACAAGTGTGAGTGTGTTTCAATCATGCAAGAGTGGGTGTGAATTTATTTTTCCGTACAGTATGGATTTATTTTTAGTATTTAATTTTTGCAATTTACTTTTATGTTGTGTGATTTATTTTACTACAATGCATATTAGATTACTGATGCTAGAAGAGGAAATTGTGGTCTGCATAGACTTTGCATGATAACCTTGAAATAAAAAGGCATTACCCTGGATTGACAATTTAGTTTGTGAATTGATTGTGTTAATAAGAAATTAATCCTCCGAACATTTTGGTGTCGTTTCGGGGGAGGTAATCAAAGGTGCAAAAGTACAAACGAGCATTGGTTTTAGTTGCATTTCTTGGTAGATGTGTTCCTGATCCTGAGGGGTCAGGGTGGCAAGACATAGTGAATAGCTACACATCGTTTGACAGACTATAACAAGATTAGCCTCATAATGGTCAAGGCATGTATATTGTTTGATTACTTTTCATTTGATTGATTTTGATTTAAGTGATGTTTCTCTTTCCTTACATTTAAGTTTCATTTCATTTTTGGTGCATCATTCCCCCCTAGTGGTGCGGTAAGAGCCACCTGTATTATTAACCTCTCTTTTGTAGGAAATTGATAAGAGGAAGGAAGCATTGGTGAATGAATATTACATTGGAGGAGGATCCAAACGAGTATAGAAGCCTTCAAGCTTGATACTTGTGCGATCATCATGGTATGTGGTTATTTTTACACATACTTTATTTTAAAAATCATATAAATTTTTAGGAGTTGCAGTAGCTACTGAAACACACTATGTAAGTCAATCTAAGTACTAAATGCTTGAAAATTTTTATATAGGGATTTATTCTGTTGAAAGTTATATGATTACAAGCATTCACACTTATTTGGGTCACTTTTTGGGAGCCATATTTTTTTTTTGAATTTTGTGGCATTTTGGCTTATTGGGATTCATTGAAACACAATCGGGAAAGTACTATTTTGATGGACCATATGGACTTAATTTTAAAACCAGTTTCTACCCAAAGTATCCATTTGAGTCTAGTTTCCAATCCAATTTTAATTTTTAATTTGGTTTTCAAACGAAAAAGATACGATCAGAACACTGACCGAAGGTAGAGTAGGCAACTCAAGAACATAGTTGGGATAGTCATATTTTGGGAGACCTAATGGACACATTTAAAAAAAATGTTTATATGGGATGTTATCCTTTGAATCTATTTTACAATATAATTTGAATCATTCAAGTTTGATATTGCACGAAGGAGATTTTCCCAAAATACTAACCACCCGCCATAAATTTGCACTCTGAAAACTATGCTTTTTCGGTTGTTCATTGGCATATTTGACCCATAAATTGTTATTGTATTCAAAACTTGTTTCTATTGGAGATACATACATTAATCTACTTTTACCTCCAATTGGAGTCACTTCAATCCGTTATCAAACAAAAAGTTGTGCCTAAATATGTGACTGTTGGTCTAACCGAAATTCGAAAAAGCACCTTGTCATGCAGGTTGTTACTGAGAAAATATGACATATCACCTCATGGAATTTTTAAAAATTGTTTCTAATGGATGTATACCTATTAATACACTTTCATTTTGCTTTGGAATCATTCAAATCATGCATGAAACGAAGAAGTTATTATCAAAACACTATCAGGTAGTCTACGCCAACCACTACTTGTCAATAGGTATAAAGTGAATTTGGCTTTGTTTATTTTTCTTTATATTTATTTTATAAGCACTACTTTTTTTTTCTTTTGCAAAAGTATTGGATGAAGAGAGATTGCACACCTCTCTTCTTCTATGATCTCATGTTTTATTGTAGGTACGTACTTGTTTTGTTTTGCAGGTCCTCGGAGGATCAAAGAAGGGAAATACATGCATGAGTGATTCTTGAAGACAAAATTTCATGCCATATGGAAATACCCTCCAGATATTCAAGATTTGATATGTTCTAGTTTTTTACTACTTAGAAAATTACTTTTTCTTGGATTGAGCACATAATAAATGAAGAATTGATGTGTAGACCATATGAAGACCAATGTTTCAGAAGGCAAGTCCCATTGTTATATCACCATCCCACTGCTACCAAATCCTTCAAGAATACCTCATGATTACCATGCCCATTCACCAACACTATGGTATGCATATGCATTTTTGTTTTCCCATTTTTACATATATGCATGCTGAATATATCATTTGCTTATGTGGTAAATCTTTTTCACTACAATCTCATTCATATAACCACTACATTCAGTTAAATTTTAACCTCCACTCCTCCACTTCCATGCCTTCCTGCTCCACACAACCTTAACCCACACCATAAAGATATATTGGCTCACTTAGAATTCCAAGTCTACCCATTTTCCTACCCCAGTTCCAAATGAAAGTTGATGGTGAAAACCTATCTCAGGTCCCCATTAGACCTTGGAATGCTTAAAAACCAGCTTGCTAGCGGGTATTCCTCGGGAACAATAAAATTCTATCTATGAAAACCATTTGCACGTAGTCAGACAAATCTTGTTTTAAAACTAGCTTTCCGGCTGACAAGATTTGCAAATAAAATAAGAAATACGTACTTCCATCCAAGTTTCTCTCTGAATAAATATTTCCAAGTTCCTCTCTGAATAAGGTTTCAGGATTCATTTCTACATAACATTCCAGATCTACATGATGCTACACGTCAAGAATCCACACTGCTCCATCTTCCAAATATTTACATCATTGTGGACATATCAGATCTCTTTCCTTTCAAATGCTGCTACATATATCAAGGACTTCATAGTTAGGTGCACGTATACTTGTTTTTCCTTTATTTAATCATAGTTCTTTGAATGTTTTGGATTTGTATTTGGAAAATAACTTGAGCCTTTTTCCATATTTCCTCCTTATTTTCCAAGTGTACAAAAATCCTACAGTTTGGGGGGGAACACCATCATCTAGCATCACTCTTACACCATCCATTCAATGTGAACCATTCAACCCTTCCTTTGAATTGTGCCATCCTTGTCTCTACTTCCATACTCAAGTCCATTCCCACACCTACCCAACTTTCCAAGCATGAAAAGAATCAAAATAAACCTTATTGTTGTCACACAAGAACCAACAATAGGAAGTCTTATTGTTGTCACACAAGAACCAACAATAGGAAGTCTTACTGTTGTCACACAAGAACCACCACTAAGAAAAGTAAAGAAGCAGTTTATGCTAATGGACAAGATTAGAAAACTATTGGAAGAAAGGAATGTGTTGTTGCCACACAAGAACAAACAAAAAGAGAGGAAAGAAATAAATTATCTCAAGGAAACCCTGCTGCTGCTACACAAGAACCAGTAGTAAGAAAGGAGATATGGATAAGATAAAGAAACTATGGGGAGAGAAATATGTGTTGCTGCCACACAAGAACCGGTAGTAAGGAGATAATTTGATACACATGCACAAGTCAAGGCCACTACTGAAAGATAGGAATAGGCTCCATAATAACCTATAGCATAAAAATTTGATGTAGAATCCATTCCTTCACAAGAGTATGGTATCATATAAGCAAGGTGGAAAACATAGGTATGATTTCTTTGATTTGTTTACTTGGTTTACTGGTACATATGATTGTTCACATCTTCAAAAGTCAGCTAAGATTTAAGAGCCACATTTTATATGGTATATGGATTGTCCACCCATTTTATACATACAGTAAAGGCATTTGATGGGTTGGCACACTCAAAGTTCATGGATTTATTCTCAAATATGCAAATAACATTAATATGCCAACTAATAAAAATTTGCATCTACAACATTTATGGATAGCTTTACATCTTGTGAATGCATCATTGGTAACAATTTTAAGGAATCTCGCACCAAAAAACCATATTATCTCTTCTTTTCCCAGAGGGTAGGTAAAATTCTTCATTTTGGGGGAGATGGACTGTTGTGCACTTCATGGTATTTTCATATCATTGCATTCTTTTTCCTATTTATACACATTTTCTAATACAAAAATGCATAAATTGATTCAAGGATATATTGCAAATGGTAAATTGGTTCTTTATGAAATTTTGAGGGGAGAAGAATTACATCAGTAAGAATAAACTCATAAAGTTTCAGCTAAATCTAGTGCATGGATTTCGAGAAAATGGATATAATCACCTCAACCATTTTGCATTTTTCTCGATATCCGTGATGTGGGTTTTTTTTCTTCTTCTGATTTTTGGTGTGGATATGCATGTGACTAATAAAAAATTGCTTGCAAAATTTCAGCCAAACCAATTTTGTATTTTGTGAGAAATTGGTTCAGGAAGGTTGCTGAAACAACTGCTGATACACTTGCAAAATTTGCTGATACAGACCTGTAGTGACTTATTTGCTCATATCTTCAAATTGGTAAGTTGGATTTATGTGGTTTTTGGTACGGTGAAGCATGGTATTAATATAAATATGCCTACAAAATTTCAACAAAATCGACTTTGTACTTTGCGAGAAAATGTGGTGTTTCAACATTGTTTCAACAGAGTTTTAACAGTGTTTCAACATCACTTGAGAACTTATTTTAGAAGTTTGTAGGATATGAAAACTAAGCATATTATTGCTATGATGATATACATGACCTTGTATTGAGCAATTATTAGTTTTGGTGTTCTTGGTTTGCTAATGATGACATGTTTTAAGAGTGTCCTTTCATGAGAAGTGCAACAACCATTGTTTTTAAATAGATTAAAGGTTCTGAGAATTATCAGTTGGACAAGCATAGAATCGTTACATAAATATTTTTTAGTTAGCATGCATTGAAAAATGGGACCTTTACAACTTGGTTGATACGAAGGTATTCGGTTGCATGAGACCTTTGTCATCCTTTGTGAAATGGGGAAGAGTTCGTCTGTCAAATCCATATGGAATTTGTTTTCCTTCTACATTTTGTTGTCCAACACAAGTAGTCATTTATGAGATGTTAATAAAAAAATTCCTTTTGACCTAGATGTAACGTTTTCCTTCAAATTATTACTCTCCGATAAAACAATTTTAGCACTAATTCCTGCATCATCACGGGCCTTGTTAAACACCTGCATTAGTAAAATAAGATACACTACTGAGAGGTAGAAAATAATAAATCCCGGAGAACAAAAATATCTGTAATAGATTCAAGAGTACCTGATTGACTCTGTTTCAAAGGACTCCATCATTGTACAGCCAGGTTCTGCCTCTTATTATTTCTCCTAATCAGCCTTAATAAGTTGCTTGAGTTCATTCTTTGCTTTTGATATTGTGTCATTGATAACCTCCATGGTTGCAGAATTGACAATTGTGTCTCCTATACCAATACTGAAACCATGTTGTAGCAACAGTAGTTAACAATCCATTGTGTGTGACCTAGGAATTTATGAGAAGCATATGGACTCTAGCTCATATTATTACAAAATGTGACAAGCATTACAATTTTGAACAAATACTACAATATTTATTGAAACTTATTACTAATCGTGTGATTGCAATTATAATGTTAATATTCTATCATCATTCTTTTTCTTGTTTAATGTTCTTCCTCTGGTATTGCATTTATGAACTGGTATATTAGTTAAACACGTGTGTGATCAACATATTACTTTCCTTTAATTGGCAGGAATATAATGTTTTATTTACAACTGTTGAGCGTCCTTTTGATGCCTCTATACCTAATTTACCAACCTGTAACTTATCTCAAGTTCTTCCATAGGTATGCTAGTCTCATGACCTATAATACAATTGGTACAACTATTTTGAACGATGTAGCCAATAGAATGGAAAGAATATTTTTTGAGCCATATATAATTGGCAGAGAGGATAAAAAGTTTCCTTTTGATGCCCACATAAGGAAGCATTTGATGTCTTTCCTCTTTCCTTCTGCTTTGTCTGGTTATTCATTTATTTCCTTCAACATATTTTATTTCAATGAGACATCCTTTCAATAAGATTGGGAGTTGTAATTCCGAATGATAAATGTTTAATATGTTGAAATTTGAGATATCTAGTTAGTTCCATGACAAAATATATTCTAAAGGATTTGATCTCTCTATACAATTTGATTATCTCATGATAAATTTCCAAACAGCAGAAGAACCTAGAAACAGGACCACTGTATTCCAAATTTCTAATAAGTACTCTTTAACCCATAGTAGAATGTCTATCTGGTGCTATTCTTAGGTAAATTTAAAGAAAATTGTAATCCTTGTCAAATTGTGGCCGAGCTGAATTGATTGTTTATGGCTATTATTATTGTGTATATGTCCTAATTTTTCTTTATGTACTTAGATTTGCTGATGTTAATTAATGTTTTGTACCAAATTGTTTTAGTTAATTGGATGACTCTCTTCTCGGTTTAATGTTAATTTTCACCAATTCCACTTTTATATGCTGAATTGTGGCATGTTTACTGTGGATGCATTGTTTTGGAAAATATAATGTGCAGTAAGTTTAAGATATGGAATACAGTAATTTCCTTGTGTAACACGAATTTTAATAGCATAGGTGTTATGTGCATGTGAATGTCAATTTATTGAATGGGTGACCATGGTTCGTGATGTATGATTGTTTTCAATTGCTGACAGTGGGGAAATGTATTTCTCTTACACTTTGATTTGTGAAGCTTATTTTTTGACTGCGTTTATTTCTTTTAATGTCTAGTGGTTGAAAACTTTAGCTGGAAGGAGGAGACAAGTGAAATTATGGATAAAAAACATCCCATATCCTCTAAAATACCAACAACTAGATATTCAATAACAAGCATTGAAACTCACTTCTAACAAGTTTATGCTCTCTTCTCATTTTAAAGTCATACCACCTTTACATTGATGTTCTTTCCAAGATTTATTGGTGAGGTCACTTGAAGTTGTCAAGTTCAATGTTTTCACATACTGTATATTTCAGTATGTATGGCTACTTAGGATTCACAAACTCAAGATTTTATGCAAAGTACTTCCTGCTTTGAGCTATTGGGATTTCACAGCAAAATATACGAGTGAAGTATGAATTGTCTGTGGAGGGACGAGAGATCTTACAGAGTACTGTAGACCTTGTTCAAAACCACCTAAATCTTGAGGTCAGACAAGTTTGTCTTTTCTTAATGTTTTCAACATTCCTGGATGTCCTGAGTATTACTGAAATTTTCTCATAATGAAATATTATGGATTTTTTTTGAATTTGGACCCAATCCATATAGCAGTTGTCTATTTCACTTTTTTCTGTAGCATATCTATGCTATTTTAAATTTAAATTTGATTTTTTTTTCTAAAATTTGTAATAATTTCTAGAGGTTTCTAGGGTGATCTACACAAGGAAGAATTTGTTTTCCTCAATTTCCATGTAATGTAATTGATTTTCTTATTATATCATATAGATAAAGGAGTTAAAAAATTACAAGGAAATATTAAGGTTTGGATTTTCCCTACATTGGGAGGACCATGTATCCATCATTTGTGATTTGTGTCTTTTCCTCACTTTATTGTATAAATAAGAGGTTTCTAAGGTGATCTAATTAAGGAGGAATCTGTTTTCCTCAATTTCCATGTAATGTAATGGATTTGCTTATTATAGCATATAGATAAAGGAGTTGAACAATTATAGGGACAGACTAAGATTTGGATTTTCCTATGTTGCCAGGGTATCTGTACCTGGGGGTAGGGTACATGTACCCGTACCAGGTACTTAGGACATACTCGTAGGGTACATCTCCTGCCATACCCCATACTGGGTCCATGTACCCGAGACTCCATTATAAAAAAAGGGGTACTTATAGGCGAAATGGTACGTCGTACCCCATGTTTGGGTACTACGGGGGTACAACCGACTCAATAAAATGCAATTAATTGGGGAAAATATAATGACCCCCCACCAAATCTGAACTAATTTTTTGCTAACTACGCATGGAGTCTGGATGAGGACTTATGTCAAACACTTTGCAACACTATTCAAATTCCACTGAATATTGTCCAAATCTAGTAGATTGATTTTACATTGATTTACAATGAATGTTTTTATGGTTTTGTGTTCAACACTCATGGAACATAATTTGACTACCAAATTTGCACATAAAAATTATACATATGTATTTAATATTGAGAAATACACTCACATCAACGCAGGAATATATTTGGCAATTTTCAATTTTTTACTGCCTGTAACGACAGTACAAATGGGTGTTTAAATAAGATTTCAAGTGTACTTTCATGTCTAAGTTTGATTCTCTGTTATAGCTTCCTGGTATAATGATTTATCAAATTTTATGTAACTTCTAGTATTCTAATTGATATCTATTCAGTCTATGATTTATCAAATTGTGTGTTTCAAATTTTCAATATGAATGTTCATTGTTCAAATAATCAAATGTTCATTCAAATAATCATCGAATTTATAATTATGAATCATGATTCATAATTTATGAAGAAATCTATATGCATGTATGATGTGACTCTGACTATGACATACATATACATATACATATACATATATATATATATATATACATATACATACATATACATATACATATACATATACATATATACATATACATATATACATATACATATACATATACTTATACATATACATATACATATATACACACACACACACATATATATACACATATACATATATATATATATGTATATACACACACAGATATATATATGTATATACATTATATATATATACATTATACATATTATATATATATAATGTATAATGTGTGTATATATATACACACAGTACCCTCGACGTACCCAAGTACCCTTTTTCAAAAAGTGGCGTCCCCGTACCCGTCCCCATCCCTGTACTTGTACCCAAGTTTCCCAGCAACTTAGGGATTTTCCCTACATTGGGAAGATATGAATCCATTATTTGTGATTCGTGCCATTTCCTCACTTTATTTTATAAATAAACCTTTTGCAATGTGAAAATGTAGTTGGAGGTAGAGTAGAGTAACTTAAGCAGATAATTTGTGCATATGAGAAGTGTACAGAGGCAGAGGAGTGCTCTTAAGATTCTGTAATGTCCAGAGAAATATGTCACATATTTACATAGAGATTAATAAAATTGCTCAGCCATTATCTCTATATTCCAGAATTATGTGTTCACATTTGGAGATTAATTTTGTGTATTAATCCCTTGTTTAATTAGTAAACACATTCATTGGGGGGATCAATTCTGTAAATTCATAGATTGCATTTTAGATCGAACCTGTAAATAAGAAAATCATGTTCCAGATTTGAGGAAGAGAGGAAGATAACCTGTGTTGAGGTTGATCGTGGCTTGTAATGCCTAGAAGACGAGGTGAATCACACAAGGTATGGGCCTGTACCGGTTGGATGAGAGGAGACAAATCGTTACCATCTAGGAGGTCGTGGATTAGAGTGGTCTGAGTGGTGGATTCCTTGGAGGTAGTAGAATTGAGTTGTGTTTTCCTTTAAACTGTGTTTTGAGACTCAAGAGGTATGGTAATTACCTCAACTGGAGACTTCAATCAAGAGTCAGAATTCCTATAGAAAGATTGTATTTGTGAAGAAAAAAGGGCTTGTTTTTTTGGTTGAATATGCTATTCTTACTTCAAATGGATATGCTTTGTTTTGATCTTTAGTTCTAGGCTCTCCAAGTATGCTATTTATCTTCAAAGGTCCAATACTTTCTTTGAGTCTTGGCAGTTGTGCCATAACAATTTACAACTCAACTCATCATGTCTGCCCACAATATTGAGAAAATATGATTTTTTTGCAGCCCTTATGACAGTCAAATGTAATATTCAAAACACTTGTTCAACTGCTTATAATAGTTTATTAAATAGTCTTTCAAGTGATGGTCTAGTGGTTCATCCTCTCAGCATATTCTATGCAGTCCCAAGCTCAGTCTTATCAACAATACTTGTACAGTCAATGATTTCCTATTAAAAGTCCTCAAGCAGCCCTTAAGACCAGTTTTTAACATGTCCATTTTACCTCTTCAAAATGATCTTGTAATAAATTATTGCTCAGTGCTTTGATATTCTCAAGCCTTTAAGCGGTTCACAACTAGTCCAAGACTTGTGACAAAATATTTCTAAAACAAGTCCAACTTTGATCCTAAAACCAAGTCTGAATATGGTTTATCAAAATATTACAAACAGTACCAAAAATGTACTTACAAAGGATTGGTATGGCTCCTTTATCATCCTTGTTCTGTAGCCTTCATTTCCTCCCCTTAATTCTCCTTTTTTCTTCCTCACATCTCCACTGCTAGGTTTCCTGCCTCATACTTGTCCTCTTCACCTTTGCTAGCCCTTAGTCTAGACTTGTCCTCTTCAACATGTGGCTCTTCAAACTGATTCGTGATTCTTGATGACTGAGTTATGCTTTTGAGTATGTGTTCATTGACATATTGTTTGCATCAAACATTGAATGCCATATAAACAACAAATTCGGTCTTTTATCTTGTCTTGTTAACACAGTTATACTTACTAAGTTAAAGATTTCTCTGTCATGAAACCGAATTTTTGGGTTTCAATGGATATCACCAAGGGATCATATTTCATAGACCTCAATACTCTCCAATAGTCTTTGTCTGTTTAAACAAAACCAATCATTTTTGCAGTTGCATAATTCATTATTGCATACTTCTTTTACTTTTTTCCACCAACACATTATTTGCAATGCCTCGATTCCATAGATCCTCTATAATCCATGTTCATAGTTTGTTTATACCAAATGGTTTTGATCCTTCAAGGTTGGAATCTTCTCCACAATCATTCAAAGACTAGTTTGACATCTATGATCCCATTTGACATCAATGACAACACAATGAACACATTCTCAACATTCTTCTCCTAGTTCCCTCTAGACCTGATTATCCCTCCTCCTGAGCATGAGATATTTGATTTATCTCCATCTCTTGGAATGAGGAACCCCCCTTTTGTAGTATTCATTTTATTTCATATGTGCAGTAGTTTAGTGACAAGAAAGGCTACATGGCCCTTTCCTCCTTTTTGTTTTACTTTTAATTTCTAATTATTCTTTTATGAAATAATAATAACACAAGACACGAGTATGCCAAATCTGTTACAAACCCGAGAACCATATTTTACCGCAGAAAAACATAACAAAATGTAGGATTCAGTATATATACTATAATGTATGGTGTCCCCCAAAAATAAAATTTTGGGTGGGGTTGAAGGCATGCATCAACATACTCCTAGTATTATTTTTCGAATGTTATTAACTCCAACAAATCTAACTGGAATGAAACACCTTCAAGTGTTTATCAGTTTTGTAATTTGATACATATGATTGTATCATGATTCATAGTACAATGCAACAATGCTTGAGGTTGATGATAAAGGTTTAACCGTTTCTATGTAGAATTAGTATATCTTTCAATTATATAACATTTTACATTGAATTTGAGCTGTCCAAAACGGCCATATCTTGCATTTTTTTTCAGTTTCTTCCTAGCCTACTAAAATGATAGTGCTATCTCCTAACTTCTTGTTTCTCATTTTCAGGTATTCCAGTTTTTCCATTCCGAGTGTCATAAGAATTTCAAAATGAAACATTACCCTTGAAAGGTGAAGTGGACTAAAGCATACAAAAATCTACATGGAAAAGAACTTACTAAGGTATCTTTTGTGTGCCCATGACACATGTTGACATGTTTTCTCATGTTTTCCCATGTTGTGCCACAATTTTCATCCAAACTTGCAATATAGATGATTACTTATTTGGGTCTATCTCTTTGCACTTAGATAGTTTCCAGAACAAACTTCGAGATTAGTCAATTTTTGCAACAATAGTAATTTTTTTTAACATTTTTGAAGAATGCAAGGAAATCCATTTCATTTTTTATGCCATACCAAATTATTAAGGCCATGTTTGGATGTGGATGGAGTTAATTTGATGACATTATTAGACATGCAAAATTTTCAGTTAATATTGTTTCTTTGAAAGAAATAGGACACAGCATTTGAGTTTGAGAGAAGAAGAAACATGCCTCAGAGATATGGTAGAAATGTTGTTCAAAATACTTTGAAGGCCATTAAGAAGATTGAGGAAGTTCGCGTAAGTAGGGAGGCTCATTTATGGGAGAACATGTTTGTCTCATCCTTTTCAACTTTCCTTGTAAAAGAGTCAAGGGATAATAACTAAAAATTATCTTATTGGTTATATTCTAATTGTTGTTCCTTATAGAACATGTGTGTCCAAATACAATAGAACCAGCATACAACATTTGTCTGTTCTCAAATCTTACCTTCATTGTGGTGATTTTTTTCTTGTCTTTATTACTTTTCCTATGGTGCACTTATGGAGTGCCCTTGGTTCTGATAATTCTTAGTAACTTATTATTCCATTGGTTCTAATGTTTCCTTTCATTATGCCCCTAACATGGCCAAATGCATAATATTTCTTAGCGGTCTCTACCATTAGCCTCGTTTCTAGTATCTACTCTCCTAGGAGGGGTCTCATCTATGTCACTACAACTGCCTAGAAGAGGGCCTCTAATGGAGCCCTGCTTATAGAGAAAGGCAACACCCCCCAATGGGAAACCCATTGTCTGAGGTGGTCCAGTTCCATAACCACATTATGTACTTGGAATTTAATTTGCAAGGACATAGTTTTTATAATCACTCAGTTAGAGAGAAATCAATGTTAGTTGATTGGATACCAAAATAATGTTACACCTTTTCAAAAAAGAAAAAAATTGAATAGTATGCCAGCATTTAGTGAAGTTGATAATGAGCGTTTTTCCAGGAAACAGGGGAGGATGTAAAATGGCCTTACAAGGATTAATCCCTCTTCTAGGCCACTTGAGATTTGTTACAGAACTAAAAAATGTGCTTTGTTACACTCCAAGATACCATGAAATACCTAAGGAGGTGCAATAACCCCTGTCCTTAAATGAGAGAGAAGACGATCCAACGAAAAACCATCATAGACTAAAGAATAGGTTAAGAAAATTTTCTTGATTTTGAGAGTGACCTTCCAAATCATTTTAAGTTATTGACACCAAATTAAGAGTATGGATTTAATTTTCCAGTCTTTGTTAAGTTTTCAAACCATCCTAAGAGTGTTGCTTAACCTTTGATAAACATCCACTAGTTGAGTATCCTAGCAACATTCAAGCCCAAGAGTGAAATGTGTGTGCTTAAATTGTTGAAAGGAATGGGTCAGTGTCTCAAACTCCCGTGTTATCTATACATGATGGGAATCATTCAGAAGAAACCACTAGTTCATTGATTTCAAGCGTCATGGAACAAGGTGAATTGAAAGAAAGAGCTGAACATACTGTAGAATATTCCAAAACTAGGGAAAGGAGGGAACATGTGCTTGATGACTTAGAACAGTTGATGCATGAAATGGCATGCATGCGTGAAAACTTGAGATTGATGCCAGACCCCCTTAGAAAGGAGATGGCTGGAAGGATAGCCATGAAAATGGCTTCTATATTTTCAGATGATGAAGAAAATGAAGATTTGTATTGAAGGGTTTGTTAGTCTTGTATGTTTGTGTTTGTGAATCAAAATTTTAGTTTAAACCTTGGGAAAAAGTCATAGAGGAAAAGTGAGGAAATGCTGATGTTGTAAACATCTGCATCACATTATGTTTTGGTTGTATATAAGTGGATATATATTATATACGTCCATTCACGGTATTACTTCTCATTTCTTTTTAAGGACAGGGATACATTGTACATTGCAACAATACTGATCTTTTTACCAGATATCTGGATAGGTCGTAATTGTGTGTTAAATGCATTTTGTGTAAGCTCTTCTTTAAAGGTTGAAAACAACCCTAAATCAACAAATATGTGCAAGAATCAGTCGCATAAAACAGAAGTATGTTAATTTAAAACCTTGATATTAGGTGAGGCAATGCCCTAGAAGCATATTTTTATTGTTGTCTAGCCTTCATTCCTTGCACAAAAGTTCTTGTTTTATAGACCAATCTGCCCATATTTTATTTTGACCCTTCTTACTGTAGCTACGAAGGGTAAGACAATACAGATAATGACAGAAATTGATTCAATGTTTCCCAGAATTAGTGATTAGGTGTTTCTTCATGGGAAATACTTTGTCAAGTGTTACATGGAGAATCCTGTAGTGATCCTCACCCAAAGTTTTGGGATTACGGTATTGATCGAAGTGAAGTTTGTAGCTTGTTGAATGAGGATGATAAGACTTCAGAGGAGATACAGAGGTCTTGTATTGAATGGTGCAATGAAAATAACATCGAATATATTGAAGCGTGTACAATAAATGATGTATTTGATAATTGCTTGTCAAAAAATCGGGATTCACAAGGAATAAATCGCATTTAGGAAGCTCTTACTACTCATATGTGGCCTGGCATGGTAATAAATTCATAAAGCAAATCCACTGGCATGCTTGTATCACCATAGAAACAAGAGTTTTTTTATGATGATTCTGAATATGAAATTGAATATGAGCTATTATCTAATGGCTTAGCTAAACATTGGGATGGGGTAGAGGATCCTTGGGTAGCTGTTAATAATGGTACACAAGATATTCATATAACAAATGAAAGAGAAAATATACATGAGTCTTAGAATGTACTTGTTGAGCATCCTAGCAACATTCAATCCCAAGAGAAAAATGTGTGTGCTTCAATTGTTGAAAGGAATGGGTCAGTATCTCAAACTCTTGTGTTGTCTATACATGATGGGAATCATTAAGAACCAACCACTTCATTGATTTCAGGTGTCACAAAACAAGGTGAATTGGAAGAAAGAGGTCAAGATAGTGTAGAAGATTCTGAAACTAGGGAAAGGAGGGAACATGCCTTTGATAACATAGAACAGTTGATGCATGTTATGGCATGCATGCATGAAAACTTGAGATTGATGCCAGAACCCATTAAAAAGGATATGGATGGTAGGCTAGATATGAAAATGAAGATTTGGATTGAAGGGTGTGTTAGTCTTGTATGTTTATGTTTGTGAATCAAAATTTTAGTTTAAACCTTGGAAAAAAATCATAGAGGAAAGGTGAGGAAATGTTGATGTTCTAGATATCTACAACACATTATGTTTTGGTCGTATATAAGTGGATATATATTATATATGGCCATTCATGGTATTACCTCTCATTTCTTTCTCAGGAGAGGGATACATTGTACATTGAAACGATACTGATCTTTTTACCATAGATATGGATAGGTTGTAATTGTGTGTTAAATGCATTTTGTGTAAGCTCTTCTTTAAAGGATAAAACAATCCTAAATCAACAAATAGGTGCATGGATCAGTACCAAAAAGAAAAAAGTATGTTAATTTCACACCTTGATATTAGGTGAGGCAATGCCCTAGACACATATTTTTATTGTTGTCCAGCCTTCATTCCTTTCCCAAAAATGCTTGTTTTATAGACCAATCTGCCCATATTTGATTTTGGCCCTTCTTACTGCAGCTATGAAGGGTAGGACAGTCTAGATAATGGCAGAAATTGATTCAATGTTGCCCAAAATTACTGATTAGGTGTTGTTTCATGGGAAATACTTTGTCAAGTGTTGCATGGAGAATATTACAGTGATCCTCACCCAGAGTTTTGGGATTACATTATTGATCGAAATGAAGGTTGCAGCTTGTTGAATGAGGATGATGAGACTTCTTAGGAGATATATAGGTCTTGTATTAAATGGTGCAATCAAAATAACATCGAATATATTGAAGTGTGTGCAATCAATGATTACTTTGATAAATTCTTTTCAATCAACGGGGATTCACAAGGAATAAATCGCATTCAAGAATATCTTACTAGTCATATGTGGCTTGGCATGGTAATAAAGTCACAAAGAAAATCCACTTGCATGCCTGTATCGCCAAAGAAACAAGAGCTTTCTGATGATGATTCTAAATATGAGCTATTATCTAATGGCTCATCTAAACCTTGGGATGGGGTAGAGGATCCTTGGGTAGCTGTTAATAATGGTACACAAGATATTCATATAACAAATGAAAGAGAAAATATACATGAGCCTTAGAATGTACCTGTTGAGAAGCCTAGCAACATTCAAGCCCAAGAGTACAAAGTGTGTGCTTCAATTATTGAAAGGAATGGGTCAGTGTCTCAAACTCCTGTGTTGTTTATACATGATAGGAATCATTCAGAAGCAGCCACTTCATTGATTTCAGGCATCACAGAACAAAGCGAATTGGAAGAAAGAGTTGAACATAGTGTAGGAGATTCTGAAACTAGGGGAAGGAGATAACATTCCTTTGATGACTTGGAACAATTGATGCATGAAATGACACACATCCATGAAAACTTGAGATTGATGCCAGATCCCATTCAAAAGGAGATGGTTGGCAAGATAGCCATGAAAATGGCTTCTATATTTTCAGATCATGAAGAAAATGAAGATTTGGATTGAAGGGTGTGTTAGCCTTGTATGTTTGTGTTTGTGAATCAAAATTTCAGTTTCAACCTTGGAAATAAAGCTTATAGGAAAAGTGAGTAAATGTTGATGTTCTAAACATCTACAACACATTATGTTTTGGTTGTATATAAGTGGATATATATTATATATGGCCATTCACAGTATCACTTCTCATTTCTTTTTCAGGGAAGGGATACATTGTACATTACAACGATACTGATATTTTTACCAGAGATCTGGATAGGTTGTAATTGTGTGTTAAATGCATTTTGTGTAAGATCTTCTTTAAAGGTTGAAACCAACCCTAAATCAACAAATATGTGCATGAATTAGTAGCAAAAAACAAAAGTATGTTAATTTCACACCTTGATATTAGGTGAGGCAATTCCCTAGAAGCATATTTTTATTGTTGTCCAACCTTCATTCCTCGCCCAAAAATGATTTTTTTATAAACCAATCTTCCCATATTTGATTTTGACCCTTCTTACTGCAGCTATGAAGGGTAGGACAATCAAGATAATGGTTGAAATTGATTCATTGTTTCCCATAAATACTAATTAGGTGTTTCTTCATGGGAAATAATTTGTCAAGTGTTGCATGGAGAATCCTCCGGTGATCCTCACCCAAAGTTTTGGCATTACGGTATTGATCGAAGTGAAGGTTGCAGCTTGTTGAATGAGGATGATGAGAACTCAGAGGAGATACATAGGTCTTGTATTGAATGGTGCAGTCAAAATAACATCAAATATATTGAAGCATGTGCAATAGATAATGGATTCATTAAATGCTTGTCAGTCAATGGGGTTCACAAGGAATAAATCGCATTCAAGAATCTCTTACTACTCATATGTGGCCTAGCATGGTAAAAAATTCACAAAGAAAATACACTGGCATGCCTATATTGCCAAAGAAATAGGAGTTTTCTGATGATGATTCTGAATATGAAATTGAATATGAGCTATTATCTAATGGCTCAGCTGAACCTTGGGATGTGGTCGAGGATCCTTGGGTATCTCTTAATAATGGTCCACAAGATATTCATATAACAGATGAAAGATAAAATATACAAGAGCCTCAGAATGTACCAGTTGAGCAGCCTAACAACATTCAAGAGCAAGAGCAGAATGTTTGTGCATCAATTCTTGAAAGGAATGGGTTCGTGTCTCAAACTCTTGTGTTGTCTATACATGATGGGAATCATTCAGAAGCAACCACTTCATTGATTTC
Source organism: Pseudotsuga menziesii (assembly GCA_001517045.1). NCBI lineage: Eukaryota > Viridiplantae > Streptophyta > Pinopsida > Pinales > Pinaceae > Pseudotsuga > Pseudotsuga menziesii. The sequence continues at coordinate 72,477 of LPNX010233314.1, forward strand.
GGGGATCATATAACAAGGTGAATTGGAAGAAAGAGCTGAATATAGTGTAGAAGATTCTAAAACTAGGGAAAGGAGGGAACATGCCTTTGATGACTTAGAATAGTTGATGCATGAAAACTTGAGATTGATTCTAGGCCCCCTTGGAAAGGAGATGGCTAGCAGGCTAGCCATGAAAATTGATTCTATATTTTCAGATGATCAAGAAAATGAAGATTTGGATTGAAGCATGTGTTAGTCTTGTATGTTTGTGTTTGTGAATCAAGATTCCAGTTTAAACCTTGGAAAAAAATCATAGAGGAAAAGTGAGGAAATGTTGATGTTCTAAACATCTACAACACATTATGTTTGGTTGTATATAAGTGGATATATATTATTTATGGCCATTCACGATATTGTTTCTTGTTTCTTTTTCAAGATAGGGTTAGATTGTACATTACAACGATATTAATCTTTTTACCAGAGATCTGGATAGGTTGTAATTGTGTGTTAAATTCATTTTGTGTAAGCTCTTCTTCAAAGGATAAAAAAACCCTAAATCAACAAATATGTGCATAAATCAGTAGAAAAAATCAAAAGTATGTTAATTTCACACCTTGATATTGGCTGAGGCAATGCCCTAGAAGCATATTTTTATTGTTGTCTAGCCTTCAGTCCTTGCCCAAAAATGCTTGTTTTATAGACCGATCTATCCATATTTGATTTTGACCCTTCTTACTGCAACTATGAAGGGTAGAACAATCCAGATAATGAAAAAAATTGATTCAATGTTTCCCATAATTATTGATTAGGTGTTTCTTCATGGGAAATACTTTGTCAAGTGTTGCGTGCAGAATTCTCCAATGATCCTCACCCAGAGTTTTGGGATTATGGTATTGATCAAAGTGAAGGTTGCATCTTGTTGAATGAGGATGATGAGACTTTAGAGGAGATACAAATGTCTTGTATTGAAGGGTGCAATCAAAATAACATCAAATATATTGAAGCGTGTGCAATCAATGATGGATTTGATAAATTCCTATCAAACAATGGGGATTCACAAGGAATGAATCGTATTCAGGAAGCTCTTACTGCTCATATGTTGCATGGCATGTTAATAAATTCACAAGAAAACTCGAAGGTATTGTTGCTAATATTTCATCTCATTTCATTTCCATTTATCTAGTAACTAAGAGTACTTAGAGATGATGCCCATTCTTCTTGATGTGAAATGGTATTAGTTGTATATTTCTTTTTAGTATTCTATATACATTTTGGGTGATGAGTTGCTCCATTTTCTCATCCTTAACTTCTATATGAACTAAAATTATCCTTTCCATGACATCATCCACCACTATCTTCAAGTTACTTATGATTTTTTATTCAAATTCAGATATCTTGGCATGACTCTAGATGACTTGGTAGATAGTTTAACATTGGACACATGCTTGTCATTCCTATAAATTTCTGGGATTTTTGCATTTTGGATCATTAAACCATACAAAATAATGATTATCAAGTTACTATAGATACATAATGGCTTACCTTATAATAGTCCTTGAATTCTTTCAAATGCATTTATTAAGTGCAAGAAGGACTTCAAGGACTAGTGCAAGGCAAGCCATTATGGATATATAGTAACTTGATAATCATTATTTTGTATGCTTGAATGAAGCAAAATTTGTTTGAATATCATCATTATCAAGTAATACCAACTTATTAAAGGGTTCTATCTCAATGGTAGAGCACCTTCCTAATTATAAGCAGGAGGTTGGTGGCTCGATTCCTCTGTTCCCTATCATATATTTGTGACTACAAAAACGACTAAATTCACATATATAGTAGCTAATTTTCCGTATCTTATAGCATGGCTAACGTTTATTCGTATTTAGCTTAGTCATTAATATGTTATCATCTAGTAGTTTATTTAGTCGTATATTTGGTCATCAATTGTTGCAATCGGTGACTAAATCGGTGACTAAATTCGTGACTAAATCAATGACTAATAAATCAAGATATTAATGACTAAGTGATATACGACTAAGTTATTCAAGATATAAGATAGTGGAAATTAGCTACTATTAGCCGTCGACTCAAAAATAGTCGTTTATAGCCTAATTTTAGTCATTAATTTCTCATTTTGTACTAGTGTTAGGTAGTTAGATTTTTCTTTGATGTTTTGTATATGTCGTGATGGGAAATTATGTGGTGATTTCAAGGTCATAGAGCCACTATGTAATGGATTTTATTTGCTATAATGAAGAAGTATTTTTGGGCCCCTTAATTTTCTGTATCGAATCTGTTTATCTTTCACATGTTTAATCATTTACATGTTAATGTTGTGATTCTTTGATATAGATAATGTTGTGGTATCTTAGATGAATATTGTTGTGATTTGAATAATAAGGACAATTACAATCCACATCCTTACAGATAACTAATCCCTATCCTAGGCCGGTCTTGGTTGTCCTTTGGGTGAGACCTTTTCCTTTAGGGGATTGAAAATTATAGAACACTAGAATACAACGGTGCCTTTTTTTGGTCCATGTGTAAGAACTCAGTCTCAATTTTGTGCCAAAAAACCTATAACCTCTATACCGCTTTAAGGATGCATTCATCATTGATTAACAAAGGGCCATCATTTCCACATAATTATCGACACCTAACCTCAAACATGCTTTTACATAGAGTAAGTTTGAATCAATTAGGTAAAGTAAATCACCTGTCCCACATTTTTTTCCCATTTCCTTGACAAGCCCCATCAAACAAATACCATGGGATAGCATTATCAATTTGGAGTGCCTCCACTTGCCAAGGATTTTTTGAAATGTTTTCCTTAATTAATAATTGAAATATAACAGATAATTGAGGATTAATGTGAACAAGTAGGATACATATTTGATAAAAAAGAGGTAATTTTAGGCTAACCAAACCCCCACAAGGCTAGAATTAGAATGGATTTGTATGATTTTAATCCTTTTGTTTGAAACCAAATAATAAAGCAATAATTAATACAATCCCCAGTCCAAACCCCACATAATTGTAGGTTTGACTTATGAATTACCAAAGATGAGTAGCATAAGTACAATGAGTAGACATGTCAATGATTTTCTCATAAATTTTTTTACATAACACACACATATTGGGACCTTTTACTTGTCTTTTCTGGAATAAATCCCAGGTGAGAACTCAATTACTTAAAGATAAAAACATATGGATGATAGAATTTTTTGGGGCCTTTATATTCCATATTTTTTCCCACCACCACATGGGGTATTGAATCTTCATTTTTCTCATGGCCCTATAGCCTAGCTTATCATTATAAGTACCCCCAATTTTGTTCATGAACTTCCCTAAAAAATCCATTTCCTCCATGAATCAAATATTTCCTCTTTTTAACACATACACATAGTGTGTCCAATTATGAGTAGGATTCTTTGGTAACACAATATACTACACAAAAAACCAACCCTAATGCCATATATCTCTTGAAAACATGTTAGCAACCCAATGCGAATGAAAATTTCCCTTGTCATGCAAAGCTTGAATCAAAATTGTAGGTAGTATTTTTCCTTCCCCAACATCGAAAAATTACATCATAACTAATGTGAAGAATTATACCACTTCCAACCCTCCATGCTAGAAACCTCCCTATAATATGGAAAATGTGATACCAATGCTTTCTAATGATTTGACACATTGTTTTCCCTATATGTTCTTATATATCCCAAAAGAGACCCAAGGGAGATATATTTATTCATAATTATGTGCTTCCAAAGACTTTACATGTTGATTATATTCCATAGAATCTTACTACCAAACTCATACATAAAATGGTGAGTATGATTTATCCCTCATCCTATATCAATTTTTGTTCGTTCTAAAGTTTTCCATCTAACCAGATGGTAACCTCCCTAATACAATACCTTTCTATAGGAACTAAATGCAAATATTACTTATTCGTTCCAGAACACCTTTTTGAATATGTGCTAAGGAGTGTCAATACATAGGTATGGACTACTAGACACATTTAACAAGGGTCAACCTCCCACCTTGATACAACCACCTATTACACCAAAAACCAATATTCTTCTCAAATTTTCCAATCATCTAGGACCGATGTCACTTAGAATAACCATTAGGATTCAGATTGTAACCCAATACATAGGTATGGACTACAAGACACATTTGACAAGGGTCAACCTCCCACCTTGAGACAACCACCTATTACACCAAAAACCAATATTCTTCTCAAATTTTCCAATCATCCAGGACCAATGTCGCTTAGAATAACCATTAGGATTCAGATTGTAACCCAAATATTCCATACCTACATCTAAATAACGAATTGTCAAAGGAAACACATCCCTCAAAACTTGAAGTATCTCCTCTCCCAATTCATCATAACTTATCTAAGAATTATTATAGTTTATATCCATGCTTGTGGATTTACAATATAGTTTCATGTTTTCTTGAATAATTTGACCTTTAAACGTAGACCCATTAGTAAAAAGTAAGAAATCATCTGCAAATAATACACGAGTAAGATATTCACGATATCCCACTTAAATCCTTTCATTGTTGTTTTATTTTCCTCTTATATGGCTCTATTAATGCCCTTAACCACTACCAAAAAAAAATAGGATGATAAAGGGGAGCCCTTCCTTAAATGCCTTAAGGTTCAAATAAAGAAGAAACATAACTACTAGTGAGAAGTACACAAGAGACAAAGGTTAGACAACCTATAATCTAGTTTACTGCATTCAAATTAAAACCAATATGTATCCTCAATAACCTTAGATAGAGACAACAAGTCCCATCATAGGATTTAGATAGATATAATTTAACCATAGTCATATAATGAAACTTTTTAGTTCTAATAGAAACTAACCCTTATTGCACAAAACCTATGGATTTGTGTATCTTATTTCCCTGTAAGAAACCAAATTGCTTAAGTGATATAATGTCATAGACTAATTTATTCAATATTATAGCAACAAATGTAGAAATAATGCTGTACATGCAATTACATAATGATATGGCTCTGAACTCCTCACACGGTGTAGGCTTGTCCACCTTCACGATCAAGTCTCCAAAAGTGTAATTGAAATATTTCAACACTTTAACAGTAAGCCTAACCTCCTCCACCACACTAAGGAGATGATCTCTCAGAAAATAAAAAAAAATGAAGAAAATTTCCACAGCCTAGCCATCTAGGCCTAGACTCTTACTCTTTTAAAATAATAGATTACATTCAATAATTCTTCAAAACCTATATTTTTAATAAATATTCTAGTTGTCATTTTTTAGATACTAATATAGGAAAGAAAGATGCAAGCTTAATGATTTTTGTAATATTAGAACATTCCAATTTCTAATAGATCCTCCCAAAATGTCTCACACTTAACTCTTCCAAGTCACTGAAACATTCTCTATTCCTCGGATTTTGTTGGTATTCCTCCTAATTATTGAAAAAGTTATGAAATTACTTGTTTTTCTCACCCCCAATGTCCAACCAAGTTGCCATTTTTCTCAACCTCCAATCTACCTCTCTGTCTCTTAGAAGATTGATTTTCTTTTGTCCCAACATTTTAAGTATTGAAAGTTCTTCTTCTTCAAAAATCCTTTTTTGTTTTTGTTTTTGGTGAGAAACTCATTGATTTCACATTTAGTTTCTTTGAGGGTCTTATCTCTATTTCTATACCTCTCACTAACCCATGCTACAACTTTTCCTTTGCAAATTGTTCACTAGTTGTTTCTCTTAAATTGGGATTATATTTCCTTCTAAAATTCCTTACCATGTCTTGAAATTCATCCTCTTACAACCAAATTGAATTGAAATTAAAAGGACTACTAGGATTTTCATCATTTGTATCAATTTAGAAAATTTGGACAATGATCAAGCAATCTTCCCACCTCAATTCAAGATCTATACATTTCCATTTTCTATAATAAGGAGGAAAATAATAAAAACCTATCCAGCCATTTTGAGACCACGTCCCTTCTAGACCTATTATTCCTCCAAGTAGGCTTGATAGAGATAAGTTCTATGTCCACTAGATGAGTAGACTCAATTTGGTGAGAGAAAAAGTTTCCAGTATTTCCATCGTGCCACTTTCACCTCAAACTTCCATTCTATTAAAAGTAAAGTTTGAATTACCCCCAATAATTGATTTTCCATCTCTAATGACCTATGAACTTAATAGTTTCCCCCAAAAGGATTAATTATAACCAAATGGACCATACACATTGAGTACGATAAAATTTTGTTTTGGAATTCTAATATAAATCTCTATGCACAAACTTGAAATAAAAACACAAGAGATAATTAAAATTAGATTTGTGTTCCACCATAAAATTAGTCCACCTAATAGACCATCAAAGTCAAAATATGTAACTTCCATCCCTTATAGGATTTTTTTAGGTAATCCAAAATGGCTTCACCACTACTTATAGTTTCCTAATGTAAAAATATATTAGCCTCCTATCCTACATGATTTTTGCTTAAGCGAATTTTTTGGTATTACTACCCAAACCCCTAATGTTTGTAGATATGATCTACATGATAAAACACATTTCAGTTGTTTATTCTCTTTATGAATCCCAATTATGGGTCATTTATGAGATTTTTTTATTTCCTTTTTCTTCCTTGTCTCATGCATGAAAGAGATACATTTTTTATCATCATGAGAAGATTTTTCATCCTTGTTTTGATTTGACACTAGTCCCCTTATCACCATCATGACAAGGTATTTTCTTATGAAAAATGTCATAGCAACATTTTCCTTGGTACTCCATAAAGGATGTGGTATCCTTAGAATTTTTTACATATAGCTCAAAATTCAGTCCTTACTACCATAACTATTCTCAGGTTGTAAGAAATGTGCTACCTCAAGACCAACTCCTTCAATAAAAGAAACATATTTGCATTGTTTTTATTTTTAGAGAAAGCACCAAGTACTTCAGAGACCTTGACTAGAGTTTGATAGAGATATTCTCTCATGGAACTAAATACGTGGTTTATAGGCTTGGAAGATTATGTATACTTATTTTTAATGTACACACCAACTTGGTAAGTACTAAATTGGGTAGCTTCCTTCACTTGTCTCATTTCATTTTGTTTGCTTAGCTCTTTGAATACAATAATGGGAGAAGAAACCCTTGGTATGTGTATCTGACCCTACAAATGATCTCGATTGCAACATATGGTTACTTTCCTCCCACCTCCACGAGTCAAATCAGGTACTATGTAATGGTTGGTAGTTTGTGTTATCGAGCTTGTATAATGGTTTTTATAGCACACACATTTCCTAAATGGAATAAGACAATCCTGAGAAATATGGCCATACAAGTGTCATCTAATGCATCTCAATGGCACATTTTAGTATTTTAAAACCTATAAAATACCCTGTAGCCATGTATTATCTCCACACTCTCATAGATTCCAATTTTTATGTCAATCTCAACTAGCACTCAAGGAATATTTTGTCTCTACTCCATTTTAAAATGTTGATACACCATAATTAATTTCCTATGTTTATTTCCTAGACTAGTAATGATTTATTTTGTCCAAAACTCCATAGGAAGGATTGGTAATTTAACCTATATTGATAAGGATATGCCCACATATGCATTCAAATCAAAGTGTGGATGCCAAAGTCTTATCTTTAAGAAACATGTGCCCCAAAATTAGTTTCCCTTGAGAATCTTAGTCATATCTTCCTCTAAATGAAATGCAAAACCAATCCATCCCTAAGAGTGTAATATTTTGGAATGCACAACATCACAAAAAAATTTATGAGTCATGTGGCATTCCATCCTAAATCTAGATAGCAAAAAAAATCTCACTTGGAATTATTTGCACAGAGAGATAACAAGAATAGAGAAGAAATATTGGATAGAAAACTAGACGAAAATCACTCTAATGGGAATTTTTCCACTCTGATATTATTCATTAACATGAGTACAATATATAGGAATTATTACATGCAATACCTTGGGAAATACCATGGGAAACCAAATACCATGGTGTTAGAAAAAATAGGATCACATGGAAATAAAAATTATAGAATTAAATAATTAAACAATATGCAAATATTAAACACATTACAAGAGAGACACAGATATAACGTGGTTCATCCAAGATGGGCTATGTCCACACAAAAATTGTTATTCCTTTATTATTATACCATCCAGGAAAATTAAGGGATACAACCTACAACAAACCCACTGCACTTCCTCTTCACACTCTTAGATTCTCTCTCACACAATCACAAATATTGTTTACAATACTACAATACAATACACAATCGTATTACAATGATTTCCTTTTATAGGGGAAATACCATGGAAAACTACTACCGGTCACGCAATATCATGGGTCTGCAAACTGTTGGCCAAAAAACATCCCAAAAAAATTATTTCAGGGGATTCGCCCCTGAACCCCTGTTGGCCCCCACACCCCCCAAATAGGACATGTGTATAATAAAATTGAGGTACAAACATAGTTTAATAATAACATCTCTGAATCTGGAAGATCAGGCTCCACACCCAACAATATCCCACTTGGATACTAATCACAACACCACAACTATTGCTGCACTTGTTGGACTATCCTGTAAACCTTGGACTTGGAAAATTTCTCATTTTCACCTTCATGCTTGAAGGCCAACAAAAACTGAGCAGGAACTCAGTTTCGCTCTGCTTACTACCTTTGTCAACATGTTCTCAGGTGGCTTTTTAGCTTTTTTCTTTCTTTTCCAACTTTAACAGTTCATCTTCCAGAACATATCTTATGAAATGGTACTTGAGATGTATATGTTTAGTCTTCGAATGAAAGGTTTATTTCTTTGCAAGGTGAATGGAAATCTGGTTGTAACTGTACAACCTTCTATTCTCCTTCTTCTTACCCAATTCCTCCATGAACCACTGCAACCAAATCATCTCTTTACTAGCCTATATAGAAGAAACATACTCTGCTTCTGTTGTTGAAAGTGCAACAACATTTTGCAGTTTCAAAATCCAACTTACTGTTGTTCCACCCATAGTAAAGACATACCCTATGGTGCTCCTCCTTCTATCTTTATCACCAACCATATCTACATCAACATATCCCTGTAGAACAATGTTTGAACCTCCAAAACATAATGCATGAGAAGTGGTACCTCTCAAATACCTGAGAATCCATTGTACTTCCTTCTAATTCTCTTTACCTAGATTGTTCATATACCTACTCACAACTCCCACTGCATGTGCAATATTTGATCTTGTGCACACCATGGAGTACATCAAGCTACCAACTATTGATGAATATGAAACCTTGAACATGTATTTTATTTATTTTTGTGTCTTGGGACGCATCTCCTTACTTAGATTGAAATGGTTGGACACAGGCATACTAACTGGTTTTTTATTCTTCATTCTAAACCTCTCCAACACCTTTTCTATGTACTCATGTCGAGACAATGTCAATTTGTGATTTTTCTTGTAGGCTTGTTATTCTCATACCAAGGATTTGATTTACAGCACCCAAACCCTTCATCACAAATGATTTAGCTAGTTTTCTTTTGAGAACATTTATTTCATGTATGTTACAAAAAGCATGTCATCCATATACAATAAAAAGATAATATATATTCCATTATCTACCCTCTTGAAATAAACACAATGGCCATAATGGCATCTACTATAACCATGTTCTTTCATAAACTTATCAAATTTTAAATGTCACTGCCTTGGAGCTTGCTTCGAACCATACAAGCTCTTCTTCAACATGGAAACCAAATTATCCTTCCCTTTGACCTCATACCCCTGTGGATGCTGCATATAAATCTCTTACTGCAAATTCCCATGGAGAAAGGTTTTTTTTTACATCTAACTATTCTAGATGCAAATCTTCTACTGCCACTAGAATTAAAATAGTCCTAATTGAATTCATTTTAATAATAGGAGAAAATATTTCATCAAATTATATACCTTTCTTTTGTACAAACCCCTTTACAACAAGTCTAGCCTTGTACCGCTTCTTGCCGCCATCTTCTTCCTTCAACCTATAAACCCATTTATTTTGCAATTCCCTTTTTCCTACAAGAAACTCAACCAAATCCCAAGTTTGATTTCTTACCAATGAGTCCATTTCCTCATTCATGCCTTGATCCCACTTCTTTTTAGTTTCTACATGCATTGCCTCTTCATAAGATTCTGGTTCACCAGAATCAATCAAAAATAAATAATACAATGAAGGAGTCAATCGTTCAGGGGGTCTACTTAACCTAGTAGATCTTCTTACCTTTGCAGGAGTTTGAGGTACCTGTTGCTACTCTTGATTTTGTTGTGCCTTTGGAACTTCATTTTCTTTTATTTCATCAAGCACTATGTACTCCGTGTTTTTATTTTCCTCTTTCTTTCCTTGCAACTAATCTTTGTACATAACCTTTTCATTGAATACTATATCTCTACTCCTTAAATGATTTTGTGTTTTTCATAATCCCATAAGCGATAAACAAAATCATCAACCCCATATCCAATAAAGGTACATTTATTGGATTTAGCCTCAAGCTTTGTTCTATTTTCTTTATCAATATGGACAAATGCTTCACAACCAAAATCTCTTAGAAATGAGTAGTTTACCTTTTTTTCTACCCATTCCTCCTCTAGAATTCCACCATCCAAAGCGCTTGAAGCCCCTCTGTTTATTAAATAAACAACAGTATATACAATATCATCCCAAAACTGTAAGGAAACCTGTTGGTGAAAAGTATTAAATGATTAATAAACTATCCAAGGATGTAAATTATCAACCTGAGGAAAGCGTAAACTTGTGAGGTACATGAAAAATATATGCAGGGTCATAGTAACACTAACTTAATCTAATATTCCATGCGACTGAAATTGAACCTAGTTTACGAAAGTAGGAAATGACATGAAAATAAATCTAATCTACGAAAGCATGAAATTGCGTAAAATGATTTTAATTAAGAAAGCATAAAATTGCATGAAATAAAATAATCCACAAAAATCAACATTTGACATGTGGGTTCACATAAAATCAACACTACTAACTCATAATAAATAAATCAAAATCAATATGGAGAAATGAAAATATTTATTATAAAACATCAAGTCCATTACAAAGGATCAAATCCATGACTTACTCTCAAAAATATAAACTATCTCTCTTTCTCTATTTCTAGAGAGGCCTCCACTCCTCCCAAATGAAGAGAGAGCACTCTTATTTATACACGAGTTGCTTTGAAAAGAGGGTAAATGTAGATCAAATTTTCTCTCAACTTATTTTCCATAATTCCAAAATATTTATCCCTTCAAATCCTCACAAATCCTCTCAAATCTTCTCACAAATCCTTAATATCTTTGAAAATAAATTCCATCCATATCTTCATGTTTTTCCTCCTTTGAATATGCTTGAATAATTATCTTCAAATCTCCTCCATATCTCCACATGTTGGAGAAAATATTTGAGGGGCTTGAATAATTCTTTTGTTGAAAACTTCACATACTCCTATACATTGCAAAACTCATCCAATTTTGAGATATAAATGAAAATATGTCGATTTTCTAATATTTAATCACAAATTCTCTCAAAATACATAAAATAAATGATTTGGAAAATACTAGATCTAAACCCATATTTAATTATGAAAATGGTATTAATGAATGGTTTATAGAGTGATGGAATATTGATAATGTGAAAAATGGTGGAAGGAAAAGAGGATAAAAGTGTGATAATCTGGAAGACAAACAAAATCCTACAGGAAATCACATACACCTTGCACGCTCCATGATCGTTCTATCCATCCTTTCTGACACACCATTTTATTGTAGTGTTACAGGGATTGTCTTCTCTCTACGAATCCCATTGTGTGAATGGTAACTATCAAAATCCTTGCTGCAGAGTTCACCTCCATTATCAGATTTGAGACATTTCAACCTTTTTCCTATCTCATTCTCAACCAAAGCTTTCCAAATCTTAAAAGTAACAAATACATCATATTTTTGTCTAATGCAATAAACCCAAGTTTTTTTAGTTGCATCATCAATAAAAAGTAACATAATAATGAGATCCACCAAGAGATTGTACTTGAGTTGGTCCCCATACATCAATATGCACAAGCTCTAACTTTTCACTCTTCTTCTGTTTCCCAACCCTAAGAAATATAACTCTCTTTAATTTTCCATAAACACAGTTCTCACAGAATTCCAAACTTATTAGCTTCAGATCTGGAAGCAATTTCCTTGAGTGGAGAATTGGATCCCCTTCTCACTCATGTGGCCAAGCCTGCGATGCCACAACGCTGCACCTGTTTTTGTGGAAGCTACAGATATAGAATAATCAATATTATGAGTACATAAATACAACGTACTTATCGTATCTCCTTTTGTTATTACCAGTGCTCATTTAGTCATCTTCCACCACGTTTTTCCAAACATAGACAAACAACCGCTATCTCCCAACTTCCTTATTGAGATCAGATTTATTTTCATAGAAGGAATATTCCTTACATCTTTTAGCATCCATTCATTTCCATTATTTAACTTAATCCATACCTTACCCATTCCAACAATTTTACATGGTTCATCATCCCCCAATCAAACAAGTCCAAAATCACCTGGAACATAATCATGAAAGAATTTCTGATGGGGTGTAGCATGGCAAGAAGCCCTTGAACCTACTACCCATTAGTCACTAGTATTATCTAATGCATGAATCAAAGCATATTGTAACACAACACCTGCTACATTTTCTACCTAAGTAGTCTCTGGATTCTCGTCCCCTTTTTTCTTTGGAGCTCTGCAGTCTTTCTTCAAATGTCCTTTCTTACCACAGTTCCAACACTCTATCTTTCCAAATCTAGACTTGGATCTTCCCTTTATAGACTTGTTGTGATTACCTGGGCTCCTTCCTCTCTCCTTTTGTCTTCCCCTACTCTCCATGGTCAACGCATTACTTGATGTCTCACCTGTTCTTTTTCTTCACATTTTCTCGCTAAGAATAACACCAACAACATCATTAAATTTAAAAATGTTTGAACTAGGGACATAGTTACTTATAGCCATGACCAAGCTATTCCAGCTTTCTGGTAATGGGCACAAGATTAGAATATTCATAACCTCATCATCAAAGTTCACTTTTACAGAACTTAGTTGACTAGTAAGCGTATTAAATTCATTTAAATGGTAAGCAACAGATCCACCTTCTGACAAATTCATATTAAATAAACGCTTCATTAAAAATACCTTGTTGGAAGCCGAGGGTTTTTTCATAGAGCTTAGCCAATGCGCTAATTACACCCTATGTTGTCTTTTCTTTTTAGATATTGAAAACCACCAATGAAGCTAGGCACAGTCGTATTGTTCCCAGTGCCTTTCTGTCAAGAACCTCCCATTCTTCATCCTTCATAGTCTCTGGTTGTTTTGTTTTTCTGTCCAATGATAGGCATAGATCCTTCTGGTACAGATAGTCCTCCATTTGCATCTTCCATATATGGTAGTTTTGGCCGTTAAATTTATCAACCCTAAAATTTATTTCTTCTACCATTGCTCCCACTCGAACCAAGAACCCTTATTTCCTGCAAGTTTACCAGCCAAATAGATCTTTTGGCTCTGATACCAAATGTTAAAAAAAATAAGATCACAAAGAAATAACAATTATACAATTAAATAATTAAACAAGATGCAATTATTAAACACATTAGAAGAGAGACACGTATATAAGGTGGTTCACCCAAGATGGGCTACGTCCACACATAAATTTCCAGTCCTTTATTATTATACCATCCATCAAAATAAAGGGATACAACTTACAACCACCCCGTTGCACTTCCTCTTCACACTATCACAGTCTCTCACACAATCACAGAGATTGTTTACAATACTAAAATACAATACACAAACGTATTACACTACTTTCTTTTTATAGGGGAATTACCATGGGAAAATACTACAGGTCACCCAATATCATGGGTCCGCAAACTGTATGCCAACAAACATCCCCAAAAATTTATTTTGGGGGCTTCACCCCCGCACACCCCAGATGGGAGGAGTGTATAGTAAAATTAGGGTACAAACACAATTAAACAATAACATCTCTGAATTTGTAATATTAGGCTCCACAACGAACACATGGGTCCAACAAACCATATGAGTAACTCACATTAACACTGGCTTATCTTGACTAATTCCCCCAAACTATGGCGTTATGCCAAGTGTAACCCCAAGTAGTGGCCATAATGTGGTGAAATGAAACTAGATGGACCATGAAGTGGTTGGGCTATTAAAAAATTGTGAAAGGAACCACGACGAGGGTGCTAGAGGTGGTTTAGTAGCTTGGTTTTGGACCATTAATGAGAAAATTGACCAAACCCTGAAGAAGGTGCACCTAATCTCCTTAAAATAGGGAAGTGCAATAAATACCTCATAAATGAAGCATAGAGGGGCGCATTGACTCCATATAACAAGGAAAAAGTGGGAAAGTGGAGAAACAAGCGTTTATGGCATAACCACTAGTCTAAGTGGGTCAAATGTGGACAAACTAGGATCCAAGGCACTAGACTAGGAACTAGAAACATTTTCACATGGAACAACTTACACTAAACACTTAGAACCTTATGCAAGATTACTAACCAAGGTCTATATGGGAAATATGTTCCAACAAAGAGAAAAATGGAAGGTCAAATCATAACATAACAAAGAAAACCATTTACATTATAACCAATATTTTAGGATCTCTTTAGCCATGTATCACCATAGAAACTTCCCAACAATATTTTTTTCGTGAATACTCTAAAATTTGGTTCATTTGAATGTCCTCTCCAACTATCATACTAACCCGCCCTTCTCTCTTCACAGGGACTTTATTACTTTTCCCGCTGGGTAGAGAAACTTGAAACCCCAAATCCTTTGAATCCCCCACACTTTTGCCTACTAGACACTACATATCCAAATTACCACCAACAAGGCTACTACCTCTTAGACCCCAATCCTTCTCCCCTACAAACACAAATTTTCCATATATGATATCATCCAATATTCTAAAGGGTAAGTTGAGAAACCCTTACCCTTTTCATAATGAAATATCAAGAATTTGTGAGATTACATAAGAAGATGAAACTATAGTGAAACGATAGTGGATCAATTACTAATAGCATTAACATTAACTCCATCTACAACAATTGTATAGGAGTCGCCCACCACCTCGACATATGATTTATTGTCATTGAAATCATTCTCATAGAGTACCATTGGCTCACAAAAGTCCTCATTACCATTATTCCCCAAAAGAAACATTTTTCTTGGAGACAAACCTCCTTTGGATCCTCTTGACGGGGATAGGGATTTAGGTTCCGTAGAAACCTTGTATGAAACAAAACCTGAATACTCAAAATATCTACCCCTTTCTTCATTGGAGTAAACCACTAGTTGTATATCTTCATCATTGCTATTTAGGGTTTCCATAATCTTTAACCATAAATTCCAGTCTATATATGACTAGCATGACCACATAATCAAACATAGTTAATATACACTAATCAACATCATTTCCATTATTTTTAATAATGCAATGATTTCAATCTACATTGATTACATGGTTATGCCACTTCAATCATCAACCACAAATTTAGCTATTCTACTATGTATCCTATATAAACATATTATTATGTAATAATAAATCATAAATTTTTGAACTATTTTTATTTATAAAATTAAGTATTTATTTAACTACCCATTATGGTTTGCCACACAATGCACATATAAATATATCAATGTTTTCTCTATATCAACCACCCCTGCATACCAAAATTACTTAATAGTGTCAAATTGGTTTCCATTTAGACTTTAACGACATGTGATAAAATACATTTGCTTTGTTTATTTTTTAAAGGAATAATTTTAATGGAACAAGTTATATTATACCACCATTCAACTACTATTCAGCTAGAGGTAACGACTAATCCCATTGGGAGTACAATGGCTTACAATTAAAATCCATTTGACTTTTGGAATCATTAACAAAATACGAATAGTTAGTTTGGTCTGACTCCAAGAGATAAAACTCTCATAATTTTAGTCCCGAGGGTTAGCTCAATTGGTAAGACGTGCACACACTCTCTCAGTTCGGGGAGAAGTCACGGGTTCGAGCCTTGAGTCCTTTAGGGTTAGGCCTTTTGCGAGGATAGCCAACGGTTTACCACCTCTACCATCCATTAAAGTGGGAAAGTATTGTTGGATTTCACGTGGATCTTTCCATCTGAAAAGATATATATTAAAAAAAAAAAAAAACTCTTATAATTTCGACTTCGACTTCGACTTGACCAATATACTCGTGCTTTGAATCCATTCAAATGATTGAAATCCCAACTTCAATAATATAATATGATTTTAGATATTTTCAAATATTTAAGTTTTTTAATGTTAAAACTAAGTTAAAAGGAGGTAATATGAGTATTTAATATATAATATTGTAATAAACTTAAATTTTGTATATGAGTATCTTGTGTATAATATAATATAATGAATATTTTGTATATTATACTTAATGGAACATCATGATGAGTTTCAACACTAATGTTCGTTATGGGGAAATATATTTTCCGAGTTCTAAAACGAAAATTTATTATTAAATCCCGGTCTATGGAATATATACATTTTTCCTATCGCACTATGAACTACCAAAGAGAGAATACCTCTCATTTACCACTAAGTAGGTGAGAGATTGCATGAAATATTATAGAGAAGAGCAAGTGCTCTTAGCTCTACCGGCCTAGTGTGTTTTAACGTTTATGGTTCACTTTGAATGTTTTCCTTACTATGAGTTAGCTTTGGTATTATGACATGGGGAGTGACAAATTGGTATATTTAGAATATCTTTTAAAAGTTTGAAGAATTAATTAAGTTTAAGTAATTTATTTTGATGAATTGTATAATTTATAATTAAAAAATTAATAACATTTATGTAGAGATTGTGTATATAGAAATATGATGATGAATGCATATATGTATGTATATATATATATATATATATATATGTATGTATATATATATATGTATATGTATATGTATATGTATATGTATATATATATATATATATGTTATGTGTAATTGGTATTTAATGATATGAAATAATGTTATGATGTTTATCTAATTGCTATGTTTATATGAGGATGCATGTTATGATGTTTATTTGATTGACTCTGTTTATTTGGGAATTCATGTTAGAATGTTATGAATCTATGGTGTGAACTCATTTGATTCATATGCATCTAGTAGATTATTGAAATATGCATGACATTTAATCTAAGTCAAAATGTTTCATTTCACAAGTAATTTTGAATAGGTCTAATTGTTAGACTCCAGATTTGAAATTTTTCTATACATTCCACATTATTCAAGGGATTGTACTCATGCCTGACTAATATAAGATAAATCATAACATAATATACATGCATATGAATAAGTACATCATAATTCAAATATCATCATATGTGATCAATGCCAAAATTTACTTTCACAATATCTTTGCAATAGTTCATTGTGATCATGCAATTATGTTTACATTACATTCCAATGGTTGTATAGCATTAGTTAAGGGTGGCAAGGTAGAAAAATAGTTGTAGGATGGAGTAGTAGTTGCAGGGTGGTGCGGTAAGGCCAAAGACAAATGACATCTAATTTAAATCAAAATGTTTAATTTCAATAAAATGTTTAACAAGACCAACACTATAGTTTAATTTTGTGAGGAGTAAATCTTAAGAACTTATCTAGCAAAGAAACCATGTTATGATGTTTATTTGAATGCTATGATTTCTATGTTTATATGAGAATGCATGTTAAGATGTTATGACATGATGTTCATATATAGAAATGTGTATGAATACATACATGCATGCTACATGTAATTTGTATCTAATGTTGAGAACACATGTTATGATGTTTATCTAATTGCTATGGTTATATGAGAATGCATGCTAATATGTTATGAAATTATGTTCATCTATAAAAAAAAAGGTGTATGAATGCATACATGTATGCTACTTGTAATTGGTACATCTAATGATGAGAATGCATGTTATAATGTTTATTTAATTTCTATGTTTATATGGGAATGCATGTTAGATGTTACAAGTCTATGGTGTTCACTTGATTCATACACATCTAATAGGTTATCAAAATATGAATTTCATTTAATCTAAATCGAAATGTTTCATTTCAGAAGTTATTCTCTATAGGTCTATCTGTTAGACTCCAAACTTGAATAGTTTCTAGACATTCCACATTATTCAAGGGATTTTACTCATGTGTGAGTAAGATAGGTTAAATCATAACAAAATATGTATGCATATGAATATATACATCATGATTCAAATATCATTGTATAAAATCAATGCCAAATTTTTTTTTCACAATATCTTTGCATTATCTCATTGTGATCATGCAATTATGTTTGCATAACATTCCAATGGTTGTATAGCATCAATTAAGGGTGGGAAGGCAACAAAAAAATTGTAGGATGGTGTAATAGTTACATGTAGTGTAAGTTCTAGGGTGGTGCAGCAAGACCAAATAATTAATAATGACATGGCACAACAATTAGAATGCATATATGTAAAAATTATTCACATCATCATGTACCATAACTAAACATAACTAAAAAAAGTATGGACAAAATTGTTTTCAAGAAAGAGAATATTTAATAATTCAACAATCAATAATGCACGTTAAAAATCAACAATACACCAGTCCATCGAAAATCACTATGTTTGGTTATCACAATATAAATCCAATGAAGATGGAACACTACATATCCATTATATCTAATGCATGTGTTAAATATTGAAATGTAATGAAATTTAAAAACAACAATCGTAATGGAATGGCATCTTCAACTATTTGTTCATGATAAACTTTCATCGTTTTCCATCTTTCAGGTTTCATTTTTTCTTCGATGGAACTTCTATTAATTTTATCTTAGATGTGCATACCAAATGAGTATATTGGACGCCTATTGCATTGGGATGATAGTCTTAAAAGTGAATATACCTTTCAGTTTGATGGTTTTCTTGAAAAAAAACATTTCAATATAATGGATCCTATTTCATATATAAATCCTTTGTCATTATAGTCCTTTCATAACTTCATCTTTCTCTATGTGCATCACATCAAATAATATTTATCTTTTTCTTTATTATCTATGGATACAACCACAACGAAGACATCTCCTGTAGTCAAGATTTTTTCCCAAATTCATTTTTGTTAATAAGAACTTCAATGTCAGTGTGTAATTTACTATATATTATATACAATGCTCGAAGAAGATAACAAATTCTATCACCATCAACTAATACTGTAATGTCCTCTGATTCTACCTCCTCCAATCTTGCAAGTGGAAATTTCTTCTTTTGATTAATTTTGTATGTTTCCAAGGTTTGAGATAATTGTTCATTATGTTTTCACAAACCTTTATAGATTCAGTATCCTCTATGCAAATTGGAAAAAATTGTCATTTCTTTCTACTATCAAATGAAAACGCATTTTAGAAGGATTTTGTTTTTATTGAGTGCAAATTTCTAGTCCCGTGTATGGTTCTAGTGTCATATGGCATTGATCTATCTACATATTGGATTCCAGTAAAAAAAAATACTTGTGATGTTAACAATTTATGAAAGAAAACATTTAATGTTAGTGTACATGTGAAAGACAGTTTCAAGAATTATAAACATTCATTTTTAAAATTTAAAATTAATAAAAATATCAAGAACAAAGTATGTACATACATGTGCACATATTTTGATTGTTGAATGTATTCATGGATTAGGTTTGAATGACACCATTGAACAACTTGATCATCTGATTGGAAGTGATTGACATAGTGGTTCATCTACAACCTTCTAAGTGCTTTTTTTACACATGCTCTTGCATCATCACGCCCTCTTTTTCCACAACTAGTCTCAAAGAAATTCCAACAATGTTTAATGTTTGATTTTATATGAAGGTGACATAACCGAAATAATGGTCGTGGATATTTAAATTGTCTTGCACATCCATCTGACCATATCCAATGTTCATTAAATTCAAATTTACATTTTTTCAATGACTCATAGAATCCATCAAAACAATGTCAAAAAAATGTGCATCATGTACAATAATCATTGATATAAAAGTGTTCTTTTTTTATCACATGTCGATTTCCATTTGTTCTTTCTATGTTATTAATATTGTGTTGAACATGTCTATATAGAACTTGGACAAATATACAAACTTGGTTGAAATGACAATATTCACTTTGTATCTCTTTTCTGCAGCAAATGTGTAATTTTCTGCAAAATCAATCACCAACAAAATTGTCTCTAATGGAAAAAATTCACAAGATTGTTTGAATTGTAGGTCTTGGCATCATGCTCTATGTGAATGCTTGGTGTTTCTATAAATTTCTTTTTCAGATTTCTTCAAAAATTGTCACACATATTTTATCGTCTTGCAAATCAATTCTTTTGGAAAGAACATTTGTAGAACCTATAGAATTTGAAGCATAATTTATATATTCATATCTCTTCCAGTCAACAATTAGATTCAACAGTAGCTTATAATTATCAATATGCTATTTGGAGTAGAATAAACCTATATTTCCACAATGATTGCATTTTTTCCTCACTACAACAAATCCTGGAATTAGTGTCCCATTTAGCGTCCCTTTATAGTGTATTTTTTTTTACATTAAGTGGTTGAAGTAGACGCTAAATGGGACGTGTCATGTACAAAATGTAAAAAAATATCAAAAAACATCTTCTTTTGCTTCCTAGATAGCATCCATTTTGACGTCCAAAATCATGTCCATTTTTTTGCTTCCAGAATAGTGCCAAACTTTGCTTCCTAATCAATGTCAAGGTTTTCTTCCTAAATAATGTCTTATTTTGCTTTGTAGGGAGTGTCTGCTTTTGCTTCCTAAATGACGTCCCCATTAGCACCATATTTTGATCCTTAATAGAGACATGTTTTCATCTATGGCCATGCCATATTTTCATCCAAATTAGCATCTAATATTGCATCCATATGTGTTATCACTTTAGAATCCCATTTTGCACCATGTTTCACTTCTACGTATGCGCCAATTTTTTCTTCCAAATTTGCACCAGCTTTTTCTTCCTTTTTTGCATCGTGTTTTGCTACCAAAATGGCGCCAAATATTTATTCTATTGTTGCACCATATTTTTCTTCCTATGTAGCTCCATGTTTTGCATCCAAAGTAACATCTTATTTTGTTTCCATATCGTTTCCATGATTGGATTCGTCATTGAATCCTTTTTAATGCCTAGTTTTTCATCTCTATTGACGTCGACATTAGCACCATGCTTTGCTACCACTTTAGTTCCCAATTTATCGTCCATTTTTAGTCCCATACTAGTGCCACATTTTGTTTCCCATTTAGCTCCTTGGATTTCTTCTTATTTTGATTCCTTGTGAACGTCACACTTAGATTCTCATTTAGAATCCATTTTTTCTTCTTTGTTGACCACTAGTTTAGATTCTAGTTTGGCTTCTAGTTTGGCATCCAAAATAGCATCAAAATTGACTTCCAACTTAGCGTCAGGTTTTGCTTCCAATTTCGCTTCTAGATTTGTGACACAATGGGCTTTCGTTTTAGCTTCTAGTTTTTCTTCCTTATTAGCACCACGTTATACTTTCTATTTAACACCTACAACTATATATAAATGTGTGCTAATATATTTATTATATCAAATTATTATATGTATTCATTAATTTCAATAGTTCTCATATATCATTTATTTCATAGTTCTGAAATAGCATAATGAAACATTGAAATTAAGTCTAGATACCATTATTGGAATTAATTGCATAACATTTATGAAGAAATTAAACACAAACCAAAAATATTTATACAAACTAGTAATATCATCATATATATTGATTTTCTATGAAAAGATCATCAACAACTTCCAATATTTATAAATTTACAATATAATAATCATAACATCACCATTATCTTTAATCAAAAGAAGTGAAATTATAAAACATCATCACATAAATAACCTATCATATATATCATCATATTAAGGTTAAAAGAACAAGTGAACGATTAATATATTGAAAATACCAATATCACAAGAATATTTTTTTATATCCATATCTAGAAAAGTCAAAATGATCAAGAGTAACCAAAGTTTATATGTCAATATGAATCCACCATACAAATCAAAATGACCTTGAATTTAATATGAACTTGGATCATCAAAAAAATAACAATACATGCATAGTAGCATAGAGAAAGCAAAAAACATCCACCATCTCAATGTTAGCATCAATGGCTACCATCATAATCATCCTCCTCCTCCTCCTCCTCGTCATCCTCATCCATCCCAACATCAAATCCATCATCATTTTCATCTAATCCATTTGCATCATTATCAACAATATATTTCTCTAGTACATTGGTTACAACATAATATGGATCGTCATCTAAGCATCCATCTTCACCATTTTTCTGCAAATAACAAGAAATAATCAATTTAAAGCATTACTATTAATTTCATTACATAATGCATATTTTGTGTTATATTGCAAATATTAGTGTGATAATTTATGCAATCTCATGAGTTTTCCAACCATGAATATAAACATCATCTCATAAACAGATAGTAACCACATATATCAAGTGTATCCATAACCATGCACACACTCATGCATACACACACATGTACACCATAAATTTTCATATCACAATAGAACAAGACATAGAGGTAAGGATTAATATACATCCTAGTGATTATACATAAAGTGAAGAAAATAATGTTATCAAATACTATTTGCTTCGAACCATTTTTTTTCCCTAAAGTTGTTATATCACTAAATCTATATATAACATGTTATTCAATATATATTTAAGAGCATATTAACCATGGTTTTTATCTCTCAATCAAGTTTATGAATTGTCTACATTGTAATCAAGTAAATTTAATATAACATGTTTGATAATATCCCCTCATAAACATGACTAAAAGAATATTATCATATATATAGTTTTTAACATATTAATATATCATTGGTATAACAATTGCAAAGCTTACAAAGTTTCGTTGGAATCGTGTTAACCAAGTACCTGCAAGAGGTAACAAAACACAATTACGTTGCTTGGAATTCACCTGGTATCCATGAATGGCCATCAGAAGTGAGTTGAAATATGAAATAAATAAAAAAAACATAGGTTTATATAGAAAAACCGTCAGTTTTGATGGATTCCTGAGACTTGAGTACCGCTAGAAGCACCCCTATCCGGTGACTTCATGGACCAAACAATCTTTATTTTGATGGTTTTCTACACTTAGTGTTTTTATCAAAGACACACAATGCAATTTCTACATGAAATATTAATATGTTCTTAATTCATCGAGTGAGTGTGTGGGCATCATGGTCCTCTCCCCATTTCCCCAACACACCTACAAGAGGTAATGTAACTCAATTATATTGCCCGATTTGATTTTTATGCCTTCAATTGATATCATCATTTTCATATGATCCGTCTGCATCATTATCAACAATATATTTCTCTGGTACATTGGTGACAACATAATATGGATCGTCATCTAAGCAATCATCTTCGCCATTTTTCTACAAATAACATGAAATAATTAATTTAAATAATTAGTATTAATTTCATTACATAATGCATATTTTGTGTTATATTGCAAATATTAGTGTGATAGTTTATGCATTCTCATGAGTTTCCAACCATGAAAATAAACATCATTCGATCAATAGATTGTAACCACACATATCAAGTGTATCCACAACCATGCACACACTCATGCATACAAACACATGTACACCATAAATTCTAATATCACAATAGAACAAGACATAGAGGTAAGGAAAAATAGTCATCTCGATGATTATATATAAAGTGAAGAAAAATGTGATATCAAATACTATTTGCTTCGAACCATTTTTTTGTCTAAATTTATTATATCTTGTATATATATATATAACATTTTATTCAATATATATCTTTAAGAGCATATTAAATCTGAAATTCTGATTCACAACAAGATCTATAAGCTAATAGAATCCTCACAACTAAATAATTTGACAAAACAGGAGGAAACCAGTGTAAAAGAGAAATATTAACACATAGAGATGGTGTCAATAACTGTGTTTTCTATTACAATCCAACATGTAAATATGTCTGGAACATGATTATAATACAATAGGATAAAATCATTATCCTTTGGAGGAAAATTGGTGGCATATATGTGGCAGGATTAGATTGGACCTCAAACCCCCCTAGGTGGACCAATGAGCTCCCAAACCACCTCAAACGGTCACGACTGGCCATGTGAACATAGTTGAAGCATGCTTGGTCATAAATAAGGGTAGAATATGCGTGCTGGAGTGCATGGGTGAGTGGGAGTGGCTCTAGGAAGAATTTAATTGTCAAAAACAACCAAAAACACTCAAATACAGTGCATGAGCACCTCTGGTCAAACCAATTCCATGTTTTAAGGAGTGGGAATGCCCCAAGAGACAAAAATGTCATAAATGAGGGACATCATGCTCCTAAATTATCAAAATGTGGGAATTGGGTGTAATTAATGGCCCAAAATCCCCAATTACCTTAGGGAGTCAACATAACCAAAGTTTGGACTATGCAACACAAGTGAAAATAAGTGTAAGTATGTCCTAGTTTACAATCAGAAATTTTGAACTTCCATAATAGGTCTAAAGAATACTTTTATTTTTTGAAATTAGTACCTGCATCATATTTCTCAATCTCCAAGCCAAGGAATTATTTCAACAATCCTAGGTCAGTAATTGAAAACACAATGTGCAATGAAGACTTAATTGAACCTATATCAGCAATGCAACTTCCAGTGATCAAAATATAATCAACATAAAGTACTATTATCTTAATATGGTCAAATAAATGTTGTAAATACACATTAGTATCACAATTTCATCTTTCAAAGCCTTGTGAGAGAAGAAAGTTGTCCATCTTGGCATACCAAGCCTGGGAGGATTGCTTGAGGCCATAGAGAGAATTATTCAACCTGCAAACAAGTGAAGGATTATGAATGAATCCTTCAGGATTCTACATATAAATATCCTTATGAAGGTCACCATGAATAAAATCACTCTTCACATCCATATGGTGCACCTCCCATCGCTTAGATGGAGCAATGGCCAAAACTAGCCTGATAGAATCCATGTTTACAACCGGTGCAAATGTATCTGTATATTCCACTCCATGGACTTTAGAGAAGCCTTTGGAAACCAACATAGAATTATACTTCACATATAAACCATCATCATCCATATTGATCTTGTAAACCCACTTACATTGCACTAGTTTCCTCTTGGAAGGTAGAGGAACCAACACCCAAGTTTCATTGTCTTGCAAAGACTTGAACTCTTCTTGCATGGATGTTTTCCATATTGGATCATGTGACACTTCTTCATATGAATATTGATCAGATCCAACCATCATAAAAAACCTATCTATAATATTTGAATCACAAGTGGGGAAAGCATTGTGAAACTGAGATCTAGTCTTCCTAGAGTCTAGTGGATCTCCTACAAGATCACCAGCTCTTGTATGGTTTTCTTAGCCCATTTTGGACTTATGGGTGAGTCATGATCTTCATGAATGTCATCATATTAATTTTCTATATCATAATCTGAAAAATCATAGGAATAAACATCTCTTACGTCATCATTGAATGGAGGTTGTGAGCAATCCCCCTTTACTAGTTCGACCTCTTGCATGGGATCTTATTCGAACTGGACAGTTCTCTCGATGAAAGTTTTATGATATGAGAGATAAAAGAGCTTGTAGACCTTTGAATATTCAGTGTATCCAACCATTATGGACTCCTTTCTTTTAGGTTGTAATTCTTTTCTCTTCTCGGGAGGAATTATATCCCAAGCCTTTGAGCCAAAAGCCATGAAATGAGAAACATTGGGATTGTGACCTCTCCAAGCCTGAAATGGAGTTTCTCTTACAATTATTTATGTGTAACTCTGTTTTGAACATATTCAGCACAATTTATTGTTTCATACGATAGGTTAGTAGATAAATACTTAGCCTCCAACATGCTTGTGGCCATCTCCTTCAATGCTTTATTCTTGCGCTCTACCACACCATTTTATTGTGGTGTGTAAGGAATTGAATGTTGCATTTGAATGCCATTAGCTTAAAATAGATTATGTAGGTTATTATTGACATATTCCTTCCCATTATCAGTCCTTAATACCTTGATCCTTTTCCCACTCAATTTCTTAATCAAATCTTTGAAAACTTTGAAGATCTCATACACTTCAGATTTTTGCTTGAGAAAATACACCCAACAATACCTTGATAAATCATCTATGAATGTTAAGAAATACCTTGATTTTCCATAGGAGGGTGTGAGAATAGGTGTATCATATCTGAATGGATCAAATCAAGCACTTGTCCAACCCTTATTTCCTTCCCTTTGTCATACTTGCGCTCTACATGCTTCCCAACAATGCATCCCTTGCATGTGCCTTTGGAAAACTTGATGCTCGGAAGTCCTTCAACCATGTTTTATTTTCTCAAAGATTGAATATATATGTAGTTGAGGTGTCCAAACCTATCATGCATAGCTTTCTAGTCTCATTGGAATGTGACAGGAGCGCATTCCCTGAAGAGTAAGGAAGAAAGTGTGAAAACTTGTACATTTTGTACTCGTGATCTACAATACCCACTGTAACAACTTTACCTGTAGAAATTTATGAAATATCCACATCAACTTGAGTGAATTTCACTCTCTTGGATGAACCTATATGTTTCATTTGATAGACAGAGAGTAGATTTTCTGCAAGATCGGGAACACACAACACATTGTTGAAGTACCCATTATCAAGATGGATCTTTCCAATCCCTTTGGTTGGTAGCTCAGAGTCATCACCCATGAGGATGGATGGAACACAATATCACTATAGGGCCGAGAAGGAGTCCTGTACATAATACATGTGCCTTTAGGCACTTGAATCTATGATGAAGGAGCAAGAGACAGAATATCATCAACCAGTGCATGACATCTTTCCTTTTTTTCAGAATTTGAAGCCCCCTCTTTCTTCCTTGTGCCATATGGAAGAGGAATGTTGTTCTTACCAAGGATTCATGTCATCATGTCAATTGTTTTCTTCATGCATGCACTCTCTAGATGCCAACATTTGTGACAATAAGTGCATTTTTTCTTCTATTTCTTCTTTCATTTGTCCTTGCTTAGGATTCAAACCCCCATCAGAAGATTTGGGCTTCTCTTGCTTCTTCTTCTCTTGTTGCTTCGAATCCTTTGGCTTCTTCTTTCCCTTTCCTTAATTTGAAACATGTGCAACAAGGGATTGATCCTTGGTGTATTTTATGGTATACCCATTTGAACCAAATAATCTTGTTCTTGACTCAAAGACTCCATGAATTCTGCTAATGTTGGCATTCTCCAATTTCTAACTGTCAGCTTGCTTGAGTGGAATATCAAAACAAACACTGAATATTCAAGCCCTAGCTTCGAAAGAATTGACAAAATCAACTGCTCTTCCTTATTTTCGATGCCACAATGTTTTAGCTGAAGTACCAAGGATTTGAATTTGGTGAAGAAATCTTGGATCGTCTCAAAGTGAGTTGGATTCAAAATGATCAACTCATTTTCGAGTTGGTGTCCTCTCAACTCATCTTTCTTCCCAAAAACTGACTCAAGTTTGATATACACTTCATTTGGTGTTGAAATACTGTCAGCATGAAATAAGAGATCCCTCAAAATACTAAGACAAAGCATCCTGAATGCTTCATCCAATCTGTTGAAATGCTTAGACTTCTCAACAATTGAGTCGGGATCATTCTCTATTCCCATGGTTACTCTGTAGAGACCTTTAGACCTCAACTGGATCACTATTTTTTCCTTCCATTCAACATATTTGAATGGTGTGAGCAAACAGATATGAGACCATTCCATTCATTGTTGTGCACTAAGTGACAAAGAAAACTTCAACAACCTACAATGCAAACTCTCAAATATACTGGAGGAGACCCTAGATAGCAATTCAAACCCTATGAACTCTCTGAATTCAACTTGTATATCCAAAGAGCTATGATACCATGTGAAATTATGATTCACAACAAGATCTAGATGCTAAGAGAATCCTCACGGCTAAATAATTTGACAAAACATGAAGAAAACAGTGTAAAAAGCAATATTAACACATAGAGTTGGTGCCAATAGCTGAGTTTTCTATTACATCCCAAAAAATATTTCTAGAACATGATTGTAATACAATAGGAAAAAATCATTAGCCTTTGGAGGAAAATTGGTGGCATATATGTGGCAGGCTTAGATTGGACCTCAAACATCTCTAGGTGGACCAATGAGCTCCCAAACCACCTCAAACGGTCACAAATGACCATGTGAATGTAGGTGAAGCATGATTGGTCATAAATAAGGGTAGGATAGGTGTGTTGGAGTGAATGGGTGAGTGGGAGTGGATATGGGCAACATTTAATGGTCCAAAACAACAAAAAACACTCAAATACAATGCATGGGTGCCTCTGGTCAAACTGGTTCCCTGTTTTAAGGAGTGGGAGCACCCCAAGAGGCCAAAATACCATTAATGAGGGTGCACATGCTCCTAAATGATCAAAATGTGGGTGTTGGGTGTAATTAATGTTCCAAAACCCCCAATTACCTTAGGAAGTCAACATAACCTTATTTTGTACTATGCAACACAAGTGAAAATAAGTGCAAGTATGTCCTAGGTGGTATGTGACCATGGTACTAGGTGGTATGATGTTATAACATTAACCATGGTTTTCATCTCTCAATCAAGTTCATGAATTGTTTACATTGTAATCTAAAAGTAAATTTAATATAACATGCTTGATAATATCCCCTCATAAACATGGCTAAAAGAATAATATCATATATATAGTTTTTAACATATTAATCATATCATTGGTATAACAATTGCAAAGATTACAAATCTTCATTGGAATCATGTTATCCAAGTACCTGTATGAGGTAATGAAACACAATTTTGATGTTTGTAATTCGTTCGGTATCCTTGAATGGACATCAGAAGCGAGTTGAAATTTGCAATAAATCGATGATTGAGGTTCATATGGACAAGCCATTAATTTTTATTGATTCTTGACATCCTAGTACCACTAGAATCACCCTTGTCTAGTGACTTCATGGACCAAACATTATTTATTTTAAAGGTTTTCTACACTTAGGGTTTTTATCAGAGACACACATTGCAAATTTTTCATGATAGATTAAGATGTTCTAAATTTTTTGACTGAGTTTGTGGCCATCATGGTCCTCTCTCCATTTCCCAAACACACATACAAGAGATAAAAAAAACTCAATTCCATTGTTGGGTTTGATTTTTATGCCCTCGATTGAAATTTTCCTGGTGTCGCTGAATGGATTTGCGAAGTGAGATAAAATTAACCATAAATAAGAAAACGAGGTGTGAATGGAAAAACTGTCAGTTGCATTGAATTTGAGACATCTAAGTACTACTATAGACACCCCTAACTGGTGGTTTCATGGACTGAACATTGTCTATTTTGACAATTTTCTAAACTATGGTTCTACTCAAAGATGTGTAGTGCAATTTTTGTTAGATTTTTAACATTCTAGCTAGCATTATATTAGGATATTTAACTAAGAGAATAACAAGCACATCAATCAAACACAGGAGAAAATAGACACAAATTTTTTCCTCGGGGAAAACATAAAGGGGAAAACCCCGCAACTTCCTCAGAGATAGAATCAACACCAAAAGTAAAACCCCAAAACACTAAGATGATCTCCCGATAGCAGTAGTCTCTCTCTTGTCCCAACAACTTCTCTCTCACTCATACGCCCTAGTGAGTGAGTGTGTGTGTGATAAATAGAGAGTCTCACTCTCTATTTCTATTATTTTGTTCACTTAATGTCCACTCCAACATGTCGGCCTCAATTAACAATTACTTACTAGAGCCGACATCTCTAGGAGAGTCTAATAACCCTAGTGCCCCACAACTTGTGGGGGATTTTTCCCTTTGATCAACAAGGAGGGTTATCCTTAACACAATGGTGGGGACTATTGACCCAACTTACAATAAATCTCCTAGGGCCGACTTCTCTAGGATAGTCTAATAACCCTAGGGCCCCACAACTGTGGGGACTTTAACCCTTGAACAATAGGAGGGTTACCCACAATGACTTCACATGACTTTTTTACATTATAAACACTTCCCAGAATAAACATCGGGGTACAATATATGAAATATACAAGTGAATACATTCCAAAACTATAAATACATCAACACTCCCTCTTAACTAGGAAGGCATTCTCTCGACACAATTTATCAGCACAAGTATTCTTCCTTGTATCATCTGGATCATCATTGAGTTCTCATCATCTTCATCTTCAAGTCACCTTCATATGGATTTGGATCATCACTCGATCTGGATCATCATCACTAGATCTAGATCATCACTTGATCTGGACTATCATCACTGGATTTGGATCATCACTCGATCTGGATCATCACTGTTGGATCATCATCACTGGATTTGGATCATCACTCGACCTGGATCATCACTGCTAGATCATAATCATTGGATCTAGATCGTCACTTGATCTAAATCATTACCGTTGGATCATCATCACTGGATCATAATCACGGGTGCTATTTCTTGATTCTTCTCATCACAAGAAGTTCTACAGAGCTAGCCCTTTTTCATGCTGGTTGTAGTCCTAGTATTCATGTAGGTATTCTTCAGCACTTACATCTAACCCTAAGTCAGAATATCCCACCTAGCACTTACATTTGAACATGAGAGGAACACATCCAAAACCATGTTAGAAAGGCACACCCAGCACTCACATCTGACCATGCGGGAACACATCCCACAACCCTATCAAAAAGGCCCAACACTCACATCTGACCATGCGGGAACACATCCCACAACCCTGTCAAAAATTCCCAGCACTCACATATGACCATGCGGGAACACATCCCACAACCCTGTCAGAAAGGCCCAACACTCACATCTGACCATGCGGGAACACATCCCACAACCCTATCAGAAAGGATCAGCACTCATATCTGACCATGCGGGAACACATCCCACAACCCTATAAGAAAGGCTTAGCACTCACATCTGATCATGCGAGAACACATCCCACAACCCTATCAGAAAGGCCCAACACTCACATCTGACCATGCAAGAACACATCCCACAACCATGTCAGAAAGGCTCAACACTTATATCTATCCATGTGGGGAACACATCTCGTATCCATGCTAGAAGGGCTCAACACTTATATCTAGCCATGCAGGAACACATCCCGCAACCATGCTAGAAGGGCTCAGCACTTATATCTAATCATGTGGGAACACATCCCACAGTCTCCTCAGAAAGGCTCTACACTTACATCTGATCACTTGGGAACACATCCCACAATCCCCTCAGAATGGCCATGCACTTACATCTGATCATGTGGGAACACATCCCACAGTCCCCTCATAATGGCCCTACACTTACATCTGATCATGTGGGAACACATCCCATAATCACATCAGAATGGACCTTAGCCCTGGGCTGAGTATTCTTGGTAACTAACAAGGTGCCTCCATTCAGAGAATGGAATTCAACACTTATATTTGATCATGTAGGAACCAATCCTATAGTCACATCAGAATGGCTTAGCACTCACATCTAACATGGAAGGAACCAATCCTCTCACCATAATAGAATGGCTCAGCCCTTACATCTGACCATGGAAGGAACCAATCCTCTCACCATGTCAGAATGGCTCACAGACTCATCACTTCCCCTTGGAAGGAACCTCAATCTGGAGAACACCAAGCTTCTCCCTGAAGTACTCAAACTTCACTCTGGCTAATGGCTTTGTCAACACATTAGCTATCTATTCATCCATCGCAACATACTAGAGATTCACTGCTCCTTTCTACACCATATCCCTGATATAGTGATATTTGATCTCGATATGCTTTGACTTGTCATGGAACACCGAGTTCTCCGACAACTTCACACAACTCTGGTTGTTGCAATATTTACAAGTAGCATCCAACTGGAGATCAAATAAATCAAACAGTAGCTTCCTTAGCCATACTGCCTCATAACTAGCTGAACAAGCTGCGACATACTCTGCTTTAGCTATACTCAGTGCCACACATGATTGCTTCCTACTAAACCAAGAGATCACACCTGATCCCATACTGAAGCAACACCCTAAAGTGCTCTTCCTATCGATGGCACTGCTTGCCCAATCTGAATCAACATAACCCTCCAGGTTAATCTTCTGATTCACCTCATACTTGAGCCCATAATTAATTGTACCCTTCAGGTACCTCAGAATATGCTTTGCAGCAATCAAGTGAACATGTCTCGGATTTTTCAGGAACTGGCTCAAGGTGTGCATAGAAAAGAACATATCTAGTCTCGTGTTCGTCAGATACATCAAGAACCCAATCATCTGATGATACATCGTAGCATCAATCGCTTCTGATGAAGTAACACTCAATAGCTTCAGGTTCAATTCCATAGGTGTGGTCATAGACTTACATTCCATCATCCTGAACCTCTTCAGGATCTCTACTACATACTTCCCTTGTCCCAGGAATATTCTACCACACCTCCATGCCATCATATCCAAGTCCTTCATCTTGAACTCGGCATCAAGTCTCCTTCTTGCAACTTTAATGAGTTCCTATCTTCTGTCAGGAACAAGTCATTGACATATAACAGGAGCGTCACTGGTATTCTATCTTCAACCTTGAAGCAAAGGTTGGAATCCACTTTAATCTTAGTAAAGCCTAGAGTCATCAGTAATCTGTCCATCATGTCATACCATGTCGAACCTTAGGATGTTCTGCAGTCACTCTCTCTGAAGCGAAGCATCATTCTACCTCTGTCTTTCGTACTCTATGCACTGAAACATTATGTACCGGAGTGACAAGTACCTTCCTTTTCTACTAATATTCTATGTATCCATCTAGGATCACTGGATACCAATATCCTCTATCTTGAAATTTTTTCAAAAGTTCTTCTCCCACCCATCTATGAGCTTTTCATCCTCTAGAGGCTTTCATCTTCAACCTTGTAGCAAAGGTTAAGATCTTCATCAAGCTCATCATGTATGTGTTATCCCATGGGTGTCTTCTGAACTCGTACAAGGCCTTCTTTCATTTGCACACATGATTCTACCTGTCATGTGTCTCAACTCCCACTGGTTGCAAATGTCTCTTTGTAGTCTATGCCTTCTTTTCGTGAGAAACCTCGTGCTACAAATCTTGCCTTGTATCCCACGATGTTTCCATCTACTGCATGATGGAACTATGAACTTCCCTTCACGTATCGATGATGCATCCTAGACATCATTCTTCTTGAACTGGTCTTCCCTTTCTTATTGGTTACTTCTTCATATCTAGAAGGTTTTGCATCAATGATGTCACTACATTCGTCATATTATTCTTCATCTTGAACTATCATCACTTGTTCTTCGGAACAAGTCTCATCCTTCTTTGCTTGTAGGCGATTATGTATGTGATCTTTCCTACAAGTCAAATGCATTTGTATGGTTAGAAACATTTCATAAGGCATATTTGTAATGGCAAATTCTTACGCATAAATATATGATCATGCAACTATTTTAGCCAATACAACATTCATCCATATCTCATGGAAACTTTCTATATGCCTTCCATCTCTACCAGGACAACATTGAGATTGCACACTAATCCAATATGTCAGCAAAGAGGTTTCATTCTAGATAAGTAGAAATGGAGATTTGTATAGCACCATGAGCTACTTACCCATCATATGTGTATTAGTAGTATATTGTCATTAACGAAAACATTCTATCATGCATAATACCGTCAACTGAATATAAACAAATGCATAACAAAACAATATCATGAAATGACAATTGAATAATTATCTTTATTTGTTTCATGGATAGAATCCTTCTTTTAGCTTCATCATCTTCTTCATTCATAACAGCATCATTTCTTTTCCAAATGCTAATATGGATAAGAGTTTCTTCAAGAGTTGAGTCCTTCGTATTCCTCATCGCTTGAGGCATCTTCTTTGAATTGTGAAATCTTTATCTTCAGTTGCTCCCATATTCTTTTCTCTTATTATGAGTTGAGCATCTTCTTATGTGTGCTCTTCCTGGAGTCTTTTTGAAAGTAATCACTTCCTTCTGGCACACATTCCTCACATGAATGAATCCCATGATCCTGGGAGGCCAATGGCCATTCAAAGTGGCTATCACCACTTCTACATTCTCCACTTCTTCTTCTACTGCTACAAGTATGACTGAATGGTCTCTACATTCTGGATCTTAACATTCTTCAACTGTTTTCTCAAAGTCATATTCTGATTTATGTTCTGTTCTTAGTCAAGGAATCAAACATCTCTTTCGGTGTCTTTAGGGAAGACACTTGTGATATAATGTGATCCATGATTGAATCAACAATGATCTTCTTGGCCTTGACCAAGTTCTTGTGTAAGTCTTTGAGCCTCATCTCCCTCTGGAACTGGAACCTCTCTACTCATGTAGGTGTCGAATTCATTTTATTTAGAGAGATCATAAACTTACATGCTTGGAATTTGTCAACTTCACCAAGCTTATCATCAATATGATGTGATAGATCACTTTGAAATGAGAACCTCAAATGAAAATAGCAAAAGATTAGATCTTACCAATTTAAGGTGTCTGTCTTGGTTCTGGAGCTGGTTGTTCTAGGGTTTGTTAGAGAAACCATAATTTTCAGAATTTGGAATCTTTCAGATATAATTGGATAGATAGATAGACCTCTTCAATTTGAGCTTTCCAATGTACTCCTTTTTTGAAAATAGTGGAGAGAAGCTCCCATAACAGGAAGCCTTAGTTTTCCAATTTCTTCTGCAGAAATTCCTGATACTATTTCTATGGTATCTCTACAATTTATACTATTCTATGTATAAAAATTTGCACTAAGGTATCATCTTCTGTCCCTGTTCCAACACCATAGGTTTCACCAATTGGGACTTATGATCGTTTTCCCAAGGTGACCTGTTTCAGGACTGTTCAGCATAGAGAAGTCGTATGGACTGCCAAGTGTCACTGTTTCATATTTGGGGTCTAACAATTATACCACAAAAATTAAAGTCTGTCCCCTTTCTGTAACATCTTCATAAATTTCATATGGACCTTTGTATCCTGAGATATAGCAATTCTCCCCAAGTGTCATGTTTAGGGATGAATCCTAGAAGAGGTTGGAACCCTAACTTGGAGGTATCATATCTCCTATAATATAGATACTATGAAGCTGAAATTTGTACAAAGTGTAAATAAGGATTTTTTGTTCGTCCTGTGAAAGTTTCAGCTCTTGATCCTTCTCCAATACCAATATATAGTGAATTTACCAAAACGTATCAGTTTTAGTATTTTAGGGTTTTTTTGGCCCAGGGTCAAACTAAGGTTTGACTTTCCCAGAGTTATACCCAAGCAAAAATATCAACCTAGGTCTCTAAAATTTGATTTTTATGAGGAGATAAATCTTATGTTGGGCTCACTCAAAAATTCCTCTTCTGTAAGAAGCCCTAATTTACTACACGAAAAACTGAAAATGCTCGAAATCGAATTGTGCTTCGATAGAGATATGCGTCGTTCAATGGAGAGTCATCCTAGCATACTTGTGTTGATGTATTGTGGAGAGAGACCCAAAAAGTAAGAAGCCCTAGCTTCTGCAGCTGCACAATGTCTTCTTCTTAGTTTATCTCTGATACCATGTTATATTTTTAACATTCTAGCTAGCATTATATTAGGATCTTTAACTGAGAGAATAAGAAGCACATCAATCAAACACAAGAGACAATAGACACAAATATTTTACTCAGAGAAATCATAAAGGAGAAAATCCCACAACTTCCTCAGAGATAGAATTAACACCTAAAGTAAAACCCCAAAACAGTAAGATGATCTCCCGACAGCAATAGTCTCTCTCTTGTCCCAGCAACTTCTCTCTCACTCATGTGCCCCAGTGAGTGAGTGTGTGTGTGATAAATAGAGAGGTTCACTCTCTATTTATATTCTTTCGTTCACTTAATGTCCACTCCAACATGTCGGCCTCACTTAACAATTACTTACTAAAGCTGACATCTCTAGGAAAGTCTAATAACCCTAGTGCCCCACAACTTGTGGGGACTTTTCCCCTTCGATCAACAAGGAGGGTTATCCTTAACACAACAATGGGGAATGGTAGGGACTATTTCCCCAAATTACAATAACTCTCATAGGGCCGACTTCTCTAGGATATTCTAATAACCCTAGGGCCCCACAACTATGGGGGCTTTAACCGTTGAACAATAGGAGGGTTACCCACAATGACTTGACATGACTTGTTTACATTATAGACACTTCCTGGATTAAACATCGGGGTACAATATATGAAATATACAAGTGAATACATTCAAAAGTTATAAATACATCAACAATTTTCGCACTA
This sequence comes from Pseudotsuga menziesii, assembly GCA_001517045.1. Taxonomy (NCBI): domain Eukaryota; kingdom Viridiplantae; phylum Streptophyta; class Pinopsida; order Pinales; family Pinaceae; genus Pseudotsuga; species Pseudotsuga menziesii. Next base: position 109,009 of record LPNX010233314.1, read on the forward strand.
TAGGATAAGATTTTGAAAAATGTTCCCAATGAGTGTGTGGGAATCATGGGAATATCAACCTTTTCTAAACACACCTGCAGGAGGTAATGAAACTCAATTTTGTTGCTCAATTTTGTTTTGATGCTCTAGGTTGAAATTTTCCTAGTGTCCCTAAATGGATTTGGGAAGTGAGATAAAAATCTCAATAACTAAAAAATTATGGCTCAAATGGAAAAATATTCGCGTCCATTAGATTCGTGACATCCGATTACCGCTAGAGACACCCTTGTTTGGTGGATTCATGGACCATACATTGTCAATTTTGATGGTTTTCAAACTAGGTTTTTGCTCAATGACATGTAGTGCAATTTCTGCACCATAGGCTGTGATTGAAAAGAAGACAGTTCTGTTGGATTCACGCCATCCTATTACTACTATAGACACCCTTGTTTGGTGGATTTATGGATATAACGTTGTCTATTATGACGATTTTCTAAACTAGGGTTTTGTTACGTGATGTCCATTGCAATTTATGCACCATAGCCTAAGATTTTGAAAAATGTGGGGAATGAGTGTGTGGGAATGTGATAATATCTTCCTTTCCCAAACACACATGTGGTAGGTAACATAAATCAATTCCATTACTCGGTTTGGTTTTTATGCCCCATGTTGAAATTTTCTTGATGTCCCTAAATGGCCTTGGGAAGCAAGATGAAACTCGCCATAACTCAAAAACTAAGGCTCGGACAGACAAAACATCAGTAACATTGGATTTGTGACATTTAAGTACTACTAAAGACACCCCTGTTTGGTGGCTTCATGGATTGAAAGTCATTTATTTTGATAGTTTTCTAAACTAGGGTTTTGCTTAGTGATGTGCAGTGTAATTTCTGCATGATAGTCTGAGGTTTTAAAAAATGTGTCAATCGATTGCATGGTAGTTATAGTCATCTCTCCCTTTCACAAACACACTTGCATGAGGCAATGAAAAACAAATCTGTTTCTTGGTTCGGTTTTTATGTTGTCGACTGAAATTTGTCTGGTGTCCCTTAATGGCCTGGAAATTGTAGTCATCTCTCCCTTTCCCAAACACACTTGCATGAGGAAACAAAACTCAAATTTGTTGCTTGGTTTTTTTTTTATGCCCTTGTTTGAATTTTTTTTGGTATCCCTTAATGGCCTCCGAAGCGAGATGATACTCATCATAACTAAAAACTCGTGGCTTCGATAGAAAAATCGTCAATTCTGTTGGATTCGTGACATTTGAGTACCACAAACGAAAATCCTATTTGATGGATTCATGGATCGAAAGTTGTCTATTTTGATGGTTTTCCAAACTAGGGTTTTTCTTAGTGACATGTAGTCTATGTTGCATGGGTACCCAGACTAGGGGGTTGAGTACATGAACCAGTACCTAGTACTTGGGTACTTCAATGGTATTTTTTGAGTTGTACCCATATGTACCCAAATACAAGATCATGTGCTAGGTACGCGAGCAACACGATCATTGTGAAATTAACCTTAGCTCATCTGTCGTGGCAAGGGGGGGGTGGGTAGATTTAATGTTTGAAGTTTGAAATTTTAAAAATTAAAAATTATAACACTAAAACACATGTTATGTGGACCCTTTCTCCTTACCTAAACTCACACAACACTCCATTTGTCATTTCTAGTGCTATGTGCTCACTACTCCAACGATGGTGTACTAGAGGACCTTAGTGATGTTGATGACATAGATCCTAAGGATGTTGGTGACATGGCTTGAGGAATCCAAATAAGATACCTTGTTCATAGTTCAATGTTTACTGTTTTGAACTTTCTTTTTCATGTCTGGAAATGTCATTAAAAAAAATTTGAATGTAGTATGACAATGAAGTTTGAACTCACAGTGTCATGGACATATAATATTTTATGTTATTAACTATATTAATATAAATTCATTCTTCTAGCCTTCCACTTGATATCTACTATGATTCTATGTCATAAGAATTATCCAATTTATTATTTTATGTTTCAAATTTTCAATGTGAATGTTCATATGAATCATTGAATTTAGAAATATCAAATATGCATGTATGATGTGACTAACACACACACACATATACAGTACCCAAGTACCATGTTTCGAAAAGTGGTGTTCCTATCCCCGTAACCACATTTGTTGGAAACTTAGCATGTAATGCAATTTCTATATGACAAGGTAACGGTTTTAAAAAATGTTCCCAACAAGTGCTTGGGAATTGTAGTCATATTTTCGTTTCCCAAACACACCTGCAAGAGGAAACATAACTCAATTTCGTTTCTCGGTTTGGTTTCAATGTTCTTGGTTGATATTTTCCTAGTGTCCCTGAATGGATTTGGTAAGTGAAATGAAACTTACCATAACTTGGAAAATGAGGATTTGATGGAAAAAAATCCAGTTCATTTTGATTTGTGACATTTGATTACTGCTAGAGACGCACCTATTTGGTGGCTTCATGGGTGGAACATCGTTTATTTTGACATTTTTCTAAACTTAAACTTTGCTCAGTGATGTGTAGTGCAATTTATGCACCATGAGATAATATTTTGAAAAATGTGGGGAGTGAGAGTGTGGGAATCATGATCATATCTCCCTTTCACAAAGACACCTGCAGGAGGTAATGAAACTCAATTCCATTGCTTAGTTTGGCTTTTATGCCCCTATTTGAAATTTGCTTGGTGTCCCTTAATGGCCTTGGGAAGCGAGATGAAACTCGCAATAAATAGAAACCAAGGATATGATGGACAAATATTTAGTTCCATTAGATTCATGAAATTCGATTACCTCAAGGGATACCTTTATTCGGTGGTTTCATGGACCAAAACTTGTCTATTTTGATTGTTTTCTAAACTAGGTTTTTTCTCAGTGACATGCAGTGCAATTTTCGCATGATAGGATAATTTTTTGAAAAATGTGCTTAGCGGTTGCATAGGCATTGTAGTCATATTTAACTTTCCCAAACACACTTGCAAGAGGCAACAAAACTCAATTATGTTGCTCGGTTTAGTTTATATACCCCCTAGTTGAAATTTTCCGAGTATCCCTCAATGCCCCAGGGAAGCGAGATGAAACTCGCCATCACTCAAAAAATATGGATTTGATGGAAAATCCATTAGTTACATTGGATTCGTGACATTCGATTACTGCTAGAGACACCCTTTTCCTAATGGATCGATGGTTTCATGGACCAAAAGTTGTCTATTTTGACGGTTTTCTAAACTAGGGTTTTTCCTAGTAATGTGCAATGCAATTTTTGCACCATAGCATAATATTTTTTTAATGTGTTAAGAAAGTGCATGGGAATAGCATTGATCTCTTCCTTTCCTAAATACATTTGCATGAGTAAAAAAAACTCAATTCTATTGCTCGGTCTTGTTTTTATGCCACGGGTTGAAATTTTCCTAGTGTCCCTTAATGGTATTTGGAAGCGAGATGAAACTCACCATAACTCAAAAACCATGGCTATGATGGAAAAAACGTCAGTAATGTTGGATTCATGACATCCGAGTACCACTAGGGACACCCTTGTCAAGTGTCTTCATGGACCAAAATTTGTTGTTGAAGGGGACATTTACCTGCCCTATGTCACCATTATAATAATTTGTTAATGTATGTATAAGATCCTCAATGGATGAGTAATTGGAGCACGTATAACCACTCAAACCTCTCCACCTCCTATATAAATAATGTCATAATGGATTAATAAACTGGTCAGAACATTCTTCCCTACCTTTTTGTTTGTTATCGTGTGTATGTTTATTAGTTGTCTCTACTTCAATATTTGTGTAATCAGGTATATTACAGCAATGGAGACGTTTCCTCTTCCATCTAGTTTGGGTGAGAATAATAGCAGATGGAAGGTGATTCAAACTTGTTGAAGAATAAATTATGAAGTCCCGCAAGAAAAATAAATGATCAGAAATGGAAGATGTTTCTCTTTATTTGATGTGATATTGATGATTCACCTTTGTGATTTCTTGAAAAGGTTTCCTGCCTGAATGGATTAAAAAAAAATTTTACTATTCCAAAGGATGTTGTGATGGACAAATTGTTTGAATGTTACTTTAAGTTTTCCATCCTTTCCCTTTAAATTATAAGTTTCTAAATCAATGACTATATATACAACTTCAAGATTTAAAAAAAAATGTTGGAACTTCATGATTATGAGAAAATATTATGAGTGCAGTAAGAAGCCAAAGACACATTGCTACTAAAGATTCTTCTTGGAAAATATTATGTGTACCCCTGAAAGTACATAGAAGCCGTTAGTTCTAATAGTCAATTGAAAAAAATATTGATGTCATGTTGTGTAATCTTGGTCGATGGTTCTATATTGAGAAACTTCATGAAGAAACTATTCAAAGACCAGAATTTTGTTGCATACTCTCTATTCACTTAGAAGATATCATGTTTAAAAGAAATGGTGGAATTCTCTTACGATAAAATCACATGATGCTACTTCTGAACATGGTGGTCTTTTAATGTGCTTTCCTTTTGCAGGTTTGCAAGTTAGGAGTCTTACTCATATCAACCAAGGGTGTACAAACATAAGAGGTGTTGGAAGTGTGTACAATTGTTGAGAGGTTTTAATTCAACTAGGGGTTTAACCTATGAAATTCAAGAACAAATTTTAAGTGAAAATGAGATACCCTGGAAAAAAATTAAATTCCTGATATATGAAAGCAAAGACAATAATCTATGAAAGCAGGAAATTTACTCTATGAAAGCATGAAATCTATTTCTATGAAAGTAGTAAATATGTTCTATGAAAGTAGGAAATTTAATCTACGAAAGTAGGAAATAACTGATAAGCATAAAAGATGATTCCAAGGAAAGTCTCTAAGTTGCATCAATCTAGAAATTCACTGAAATCTATTCTTAAGACAGAAGATGGAATCTAACTAACTAATTTATTTCAAATGCATGTAAATATAGATATGTCAAATCGCATTACAAACTGGACTTTCAGGACTACAGATGATATATGAAATACTACATAAACTGTTATATGCATCTACAGATGAAAACATGGGATTCTTTTTAAGTTTTTTAACTACAAGTAGAAATTAGAGTAATGATGAATTCAAATCATTAAACTCAACTACAGAATGGAAAACAATGATGCATTCTAATTTAAATGGAAATAAACAGAAGAATCCTACTTTACACAGTGTGGGGGGGCACCTCACAATGTGTGACAGGAGTTAAAAATAACTATGAACTCGTAGGTTGCATGAAACATAGATCTAACATTAGCTGCTTCAAGAAGTCATTGTTCCAAAGGTACAACTAGATTGTTGCTAAAAAATACCAGAACAAGTGTGCTACTGAAACTATGCCAAAAACTATATGTGTGTCTCACAAAAATGTGAGTCTTCTAATTATTACATTTCATAAATTGTTTGTTAAGTTTTTAATGGTTATACAATATCTAATAACATTTAGCATCATAACATCATAACCATATGCAAAATAATCACTAAAAGATAGACAAGCACATCCACACAAAAGAACACAGAGATTTATCCTGGGAAACTCTCATGGGAAGAAAACCCATCATAACTCCCTCTATATAGATGTATCAAAAGTACAAAGATGAGACCCCAAACAAGTGCTCCTTCTCCCAGCAGATATCTCTCTCTCTCTCTCCTATGCGCTATACACGAATGATTGTGTGTTCTAATGAGGAACACCAGTCCTCTATTTATACTCTTTCTGTGACTTGAATTTTACCCTAACAAGTCGACCCCACCAAATTTATTGGGCCGAATTCACCTAGGAAGACACAAAACAATATTATATTATATTCAAGAGGGTACTATTGACCCGACTTATAATGGAGGTATAACTCATGACTCTATGATGATCAAATACAATGGTAACATCTCAATGGAGGAATAAGATGTCTCCTTCAGGTTACATTAGTAAAATACATTTAGAATATTCTTAGAAGTTACAATATTTCAACACTCCCCCTTAACAAGAAGGGTATTATACTAACAACAACATCATCAACTATAGGAGCATGGAGAGAGAGAATCTGCAACATCATTAAGGTGATACATCTATACATCATAGGAAGTTTTCAACAATCATCAATAACTGGAACATCATCTTCTATAGTACTGAGTATTCATCTTATGTGGTATTCGATTACTTGATCCTTTGAAACAACACTTTGATCTTCATCTTCTTGCAGCACTCGATCACTTGATCCTTTGCAACAACACTTTGATATTCATCTTCTTGTTATACTCGATCACATTGATCCTTTGCAGTACTCGATCACTCGATCCTTTGCAACACTCAATCACTTGATCCTTTGCACCACTCGATCACTCAATCCTTTTCATCACTCGATCACTCAATCCTTTGCAGCACTTGATCACTCGATCATTTTCAGCACTCTATCACTTGATCCTTTGTAGCAACACTTTGATCTTCTCGATCATTTGTAGCAACAGTTTGATATTCTTGATCCTTTGTCATAACACTACCTGCACTACACATGATCTCTTTGTGGGATGATCAATCCCTATCACTTTAGGACATAGGTCCAAGGATGATGAAATCCTCATCAGCCTTACTGCCCCTTAACGAGGAGGATCCATAGCATCTACCAACTGGATCATCTACAAATGAATGCAGGACCACATTATCTACAATTGAATGTTAATCTCATCTGCAAATGAATGTAGGGCCTATAATCTATAACTGAATGCAGGACTCATCGTAGACCATCCTCAGCCTATTAGAGCTAGTACCACTCCCAAGCGAGTTTTATTTTCTATGGCATCTAAAAGTGAATGTAGAAACACTCTCCATGCCAGAGTATCATCTACAACTGAATGCAGGACCTATCATCCTCAACTGAGTGCATGAATCATTGTAGACCATCCTCAACTTGTTAAATATAGGACCACTCCCAAGTGCGTGTTATTTTCTACGTCATCTACAAGTGAATGTAGGAACACTTTCCATGTGAGAGTATCATCTGCAACTGAACACAGCTCTCGCCCACAACTGAATTCTGAACATGTCATCCGCAACTGTGTATAGGACTCATCGTAGAGCATCCTCATCTTGTTAAATCTAGGACCACTCCCAAGCGAGTGTTATTTTCTACGGCATCTACAAGTGAATTTAGGAACACTCTCCATGCAAGAGTATCATCTGCAACTGAATTCAGATCTCGTCTGCAATTGAATGCAGGACCTTTCATATGTAACTGAGTGTAGGAATCATCATAGACCATCCTCAACTTGTTAAATCTAGGACCACCCCCAAGCGAGTGCTATTTTCTATGGAATCTACAAGTGAATGTAGGAACACTCTCCATGCAATAGTATCATCCTCAAGACCATCCTCAGCTATTAAGGGCTAGGACCACTCTCATTAAGAGAGTGTTATTGCTTGTAAGACCATCCTGAAAAGAGGATACCTATCGTACACAAGTGAATGTCAGACCTCATCAGCATCTACAAGCACACGTCACCTTTCTGCATTGGTGCATCACTTCCATCTCATTCGAAGTGATAGTATCATTACCACTCCCCCTTTTCAGGGAGGGTCCATATCATCAACCTGCTCCCCCTTTTTGAGGAGGGTCCATATCATCATCATTACTCCTTCCAAGGAAGGTCTGTAACATCATCGTCATTTTTCCTCCCTATGAGGAAAGTCTTCAACATCATCATCATCGTTCCTCCTTGCGAGGAAGGATCTATATCATCAACATTGTTCCTTCTTGCAAGGAAGTATCTATATCATCATCATTGTTCCTCCTTAAAAGGAAGGATCTATATCATCATCATTGTTCCTCCTTACGAATAAGGATCTATACCATCATCATTATTCCTCCTTGCGAGGAAGGATCATATCATCATCATTGTTCCTCCTTCCAAGGTAGGATCTATATCATCATCATTGTTCCTCCTTGCGAGGAAAGTCTTTTCGGACTACACCAAGCTTGTCATGGAAGTGTTCAAAATTTACTCGAGATATATTTTTGGTCAACACATCAACAAATTTCTCATCGGCACTCACATGCTATAGTTTTATAGCTCCCTTCTGTACCATATCCCTTCTGTAAAAATATCAAAGTTCTATGTGCTTTGTTTTATCACGGAACACAAGATTCTCTGTCATCTTTACACAAATCTGGTTGTCACATATAAGAATCACTGTGGTATCCAAATCCATATCAAACAGACTTGACATCAACTTCTGAATCCATGTGGCTTCACAACTAGCAGAACAAGTTGCTATATACTCTGCTTCAGTCGTGCTGAGAGCAACATTGGACTGTTTCTTAATAAACCATGAGATCGTGGAAGATCCTAGACAACAACACCCACCTGAGGTTCTCTTTCTGTCTGTGGCACTTCCTGACCAATCTGAATCCGTATATCCATACAATATGTAGTCATGATCTCTATCATACTATAGTCCAAAGTATATTGTACCCTTTAGGTACCTCATCACATGCTTTGCAGCTATTAGGTGAACCCATTTATGTTTAACTAGATATTGACTCAGGGTGTTCACAACAAAGCATATATCTAGCCTGGTATTTGTCAGATACATCAACGAACCAATAATATATCTGTATTGAGTCACATATACTAACTCTGATGATTCATCAGATAAAAAATTCAGGTTGGTATCCAACATATCCAAATTCAGGTTGATTTACAATCAAACATATCAAATCTTCTTAAGATTTCCACAGCATACTTTGTGAAGTTGCATTGCTTCACTACATGATGAACATGTTGCAATGTACTCAACCTCTTCATGAGATCATACCCAATCCCAAACATCTCGAGGTGCTCTTATTTTTCCTCGGCACTTCCTCTTTGCATATACAATGAGTTCATCCTATCAAGTCATTGACATATCCCAGTCTTCCGCATTCAACCTTGAAGGTTTGAACCCACTTTACTCTTGGTAAATCCCTAGTCCATCAAGAAGTTGTCCATCATGTCATACCATGTCGAACTTAGAGATCTTTTGCAGTCACTCCCCCTGAAGCATAGCTTCATCTTCTCTCTCCATTTTGTACTGGAGTGACGGGTAGCATCCTCTGCTACTAATCTTCTATGTATCCATCTCAGGTTACTATATATCAAGATCCTTTATTTTGAACTTTGTTGAAAATTTAATCTTGCACCCATCTGTCAGCTTGTTGTCTTCTATAGGTTTCCATATTCAACCTTGTAGGAAAGGTTATGATATTCATCACTCTAGGTGATCTTCAATATCCTTATATATTAGATGTGTTGAGCTCGTACAAAGCCTTTTCTGCACATGTGGTTCTTTGCTGGATATATAATTCTACTTCACTGGAGAAGTGTGTCTACTCAATGGAGTATGTCGTGCCATAATATACTCCCTCTTTCAGAGACAAACCATGGACCTTTCTTTGTATACTTCTTCTTATAGATCGACATGGAGGACACTATAGACTTCCCTTCAGGTCTCAAAACCATATCCTAGACATTATTCCCCACGATCAACTGGTACTCTTTGATCATAGCTTCTTCCATAGCTGGAAGGGTCTACATCAATGATGTCACTCAACTGCACCACATAACTAGAGTCACTACAACAAAAACTAGATTTAGCATCTCTTTTTGCATCCTTTTTTGCGTCTAGACCATCTTTCAGTGTATTTTTCTTCATTTTTTGGACAAAATGGTGCAATTTCATGGGTTGGTGCTATTTTAGGCATTTTTTGCGTCCTTTTTCTAAATATGGCGCAAATTGTGGTGTAATTTGCACCGGGTTTTGCACCTAGTTATGCGCCAAGTTTTGCATCAAGTTTTACGACAGGTTTTGAGCCTAGTTTTGCACCAAATTTTGCGCCTAGTTTGTACATCTACTCTTGTTGCGCCCCCTTTAACGCCCATGTTTGCCTCAACTTTTACGCCCTTGTTTTCATCCACTTTTACGCCCTTGTTTTCATTCACTTTTGCATCCTTTTTTACATCCACTTTTGCATCCACTTCTGCTTCTTTTTTTGCATCCCTTCATGTGCCAAGTTTTGCATCAAAGTTTACATCCTGTTTTGAGTCTATTTTTACATCTCGTTTTGTTTCAACTATTTTTGCATCCACTTTTGCATCCATTTTTTCGTCCAATTTTGCACCCACATTTTCATCCCTTTTTGCATCCCATTTTGCATCTATGTTTACGTCTTTTTTTGCGTCTACTATTGCATCCACGTTTGCATCCACTTTTTTCGCGTCCCAATTCCCACCCATTTTTTAGCTTACTTTTACACCCACTTTTGCTTCAACTTTTGCATCCACGTTTGCATCTTTTTTTGCATCCAATTTTACATCAATTATTGCATCCCTTTTTGCATCCATTTTTGCATCCACTTTTGTATCGGGTTTTGCGTTGGGTGTTACGACTACTTTTGCATCTACTTTTGCATCTACTTTTGTTGCATCCACTTTCGCATCCAATTTTGTATCCAATTTTACATC